>CM061920.1:141810952-141984660 GCA_031002005.1 Vandiemenella viatica | reverse complement strand
GTTTCAAAGAGTTCGTGATTCCTTATGCCAAAGGGCTGAGGCATGCATTACCGTGGACTGGCGTTATATTGCGGATCTGTTATTAACTCCGCAAGTATGCATTTGGGACCCAATGTGTATTGGACATTTTAAGTCTTATTTTGATGCATACTATCACCTCCTGAAATATTTTACACCTTTCTTTTAACACCATGTAAATGCTGGATGTCCTGCCCTACATCCTCGAGATAACGCCATCTTGTTAAATTATCTTTCGTCCTGCCTACACCATTGCTTAGCCTATTTGTTGCGATCCATGTTTTCCAGTTCAGATTGCCACGAAGTAGTAGAGTCTCTACACAGGGTTACCATTCATCTTCGTGTGTTAATCTTGATCGCCACAGATTGAGCCGGTCAAATTTTGTGGTATATATGCAGCCAGCGTTCCCAGGAAACCTTTTCCATATGTAAGCCTTTGTCCGGTGACTTATGAGCCGCATTCAGCTTAGCTTTTTATTCCTTTCCAGTTTTACAGCAACCTTCCGTCTTATATCGGAGGAAGCGATTCAAGCCAGACCATATAGTTTTTCAATTGATGTGGCACTGAGACAATGCGTATCAGTCCTGTAGGTTTCATACAGTGCCGCATCTATTTGTTTGGCCTAAGCTGACTTGTACCAGTGGGACAGGCAATTTCTCCAGAATAATGCAGTGCAAAAGCTGACGTTTGAAGCACTGCTATATGCATTCTGAAAATTTCCGCAGGATATTTTTATGGGCTGAATCTTTGCTTTTTGTATACAAACAGGGATTTTTGTATGTGAGGGAGCTATCTAGTGTAACTTCGAGATATTTTGAATTAAAACAGTAACTAGTTTTACGTCCTGTCATCTGGGTTTTAGTTTCCTGTTGGCACCTCTATTCCATAGATAGAAGCCGCATACAGTAGTTATAGATGTATTCTGTTTCAGCTGATTGTGTACATAATTGTTCGTCATTGAACATATATCGTCACTTAGACGCTGCTGCGCAGTTCCAAAATCTTTTGCTTGTACTGCAAACACTAAATCAGCAGCAAAGATAAAGCTTCGAGTCATCCGTGGTTGATCGTTAGTGTAAATATTGAATAATGTCAGTGTCAGAATATTCCCTTGATGAAGCTCATTTTTATGTGTCCTCCATCGACTTTTGCTACTCTGAAATTCGACATAAAACCTTCGAGTGTGAAGTAAATTTCAGATGGTTTCTCTGGACTTGAGGTCCTTTTTAAGCTGACACACTTTGTACCCCAAGATGTTATGCTGCCCAATGTCGTACGCTGCAGAGAGATTCACAAAGGCCACTCTTGTGATCCGCTCTAGCTCAAAGCCATCCTCAGTGTGTTGACCAGGTTGAGGAATTCTGCTGAGCATTTTTTGTGTGGCCTGAAACTCGCTATCAGTTTCGGCTCGATTGTGGGTCCTAGTCACCTGAAGAACATCCTTTCAAATATCCGGAGCAGGGGAAGCCAAAATGGAGCTACGTGGTTTATGGACGCTCCCATAGAAGTAACAGATCATTAATATTTATTAATAGCATCATATATCGAATATGTCAACATAAATATTATGATATTTCTTACTTTTTTATTTTCAAGTTCACGATTTGCCTGAACTTATATCTTGTAGAGTTACAGTTTGCTACAGATATGAATGATTTTATCAAGTAACAGTGATGAAAATTTGAACTCTTTTAATGCATAGCGTTTTCACGGGTGTAAGATAAATGCATATTTCTCATACATTTCAGTTTAGACTATTCTTTTTTTTTAGAAAAGTAAAGTCTCAATGGCCACATACCGGGTTGCTACTGGGAAGCAATATGTTACACAGAAATCCAGCAACCTACTACAATAAAAGGGGGGAATACCAAAGCACTTAAGTCGGCATCGATCTTAGTTCGTTTTTGTTGTAATAACCTTCACACGGAATTTATCAGTTAAGATTCAAAACTGGGTAGCAATTTTTACAATACCAAGCTTAATTTCTAAAGTCCGGTTTTTTTCTGTCTGTGTTAGTACAGTTTCATAGTACTTATTTACTTGTCGTGTATAACCGTTAGCGCAACTTGAAACATAAATTACTCGTGAAGAAACGTCATCAGATGGTTTTATCGTTTCATTTATGGCTTGTTTTCAAAAACACCTACTCTAAGGACCTCTTTGGTGTGAGGAAACAGACAAGAGCACACGCGAAGCCGAGATTAACGTCGCTCCGTACTTAAGAGGCCGACACACAGCTGTAAATTTTCGCAGCCTTCCTTGTATCAATGTCTTGTTAATCTGCCCTCATTTCATCCGCAAGTAAAACAACAAAATAATTTACATCAGTGGAATTATTTATGGTATTGGAGGCGTTAAACGGTTGTGCAACGCATTCCGGCATTTTGGTTTATTATCGGATGTCCCACGTATTTACCGGTACCACAACGCACGCTCCTTAGGACATCCAGGATATCGTAATATATCTCAAAAAAACTTCCACCGTACAGAAACTGACGAACCTAAGGTATTTTTCCAGTGTTAAGACAACGAGAATTACTACGGTACATGAACAGCACAGATGGATGTTCAGCAGGTCTTTGGAACGTGGTGGAGCTCCTAACCGACCTGCGACATCAGACATAGATAAGAATATTCACAGGTTTTTCCCCTTCCAGTTTCAATCTTAAATGAAGTTGCCTCGTCAGAGTCATGGAAATCAAATGAACACTTCAGGATTTGAAGCTTTAACCACCACACCTGCTTCAATGACGGATTGGTGTTCCTAATCCAATTTTTAGGTGGTGGAGAAGAGATAAGTGCGTGTCTCCCAAACATATATATATATTTTGTATGATAAGTGTATTTTTTGTTTGTGAAATGTGTACTTTATGAATCGAAAGTTGTGGACCGTCCCAACAGTTGCCTAGGCCCTAGGAAACTGTGGGAAATCACCCAGAAACAGCAATCAGGTCAAGCGGTACATTTTTTTTAAAATTTTCTTATGGATTTACTCCTCTTCGACATCGTGGTCACTAGAGGCAGTGAAGTACTGGGGGCAAGGAACGGGAGGGAAACTGGCCTTAGCATTCGCCTGGTGTTATCTGGATGAGCTTATGGGGATTGGAAGCCACCTCCTCCCTCCCACTCGGTGCCTTCCTGGTGCAGACTGGCAGCTCTATAACGCACGCAACCTCACAGATTACACAAATCAAATCAAACCGGTCCTGATTTTTACTGTCAATTGTAATACTTGAGAAAGGTGTCTGGAGACAGAAAAATAAACCACATAACAGCGATTTTCTGAGAGTATAGGATAATTAAAGTTTAAGTTTCAAAACGCTCCACTGATTAGGAATGATGTCAAAATTGAACAGCGTATTATTGAAGAAGGGGGAAAGGACATCAACCAAAAAAAGTTCCAAATTTTTGCTACAGATGGCGCTGTAAGTATCAGAAGATACCTGGATTCGCACGGGCCATTTCAGGTGTTATAAAAGCGTTGGGTAAACGGCGTTTCCTCATTTCGCGTCTCAGACGTGCAATCTGCTAAGACCTATCCTACACCAGGCGGCGGCCTAGCCATTGCCAGGCCCTTGTCCTTTGTACGTACAAAATATGTTAATCGCAAGTAGGTATTTCTGATGATCGACGAAAAATCCAAACAACATAAAAAAATTAAATTTCGAGTTTTAAAATATTATGTTAGAAGAGTTATTAAAAGTTAACAAACATAAAGATGACAAATGTTTCACGATAAACTGAAGTACATTAAGGCTTTGAAAGATATACGCAGGGATTTAAAAATGGTGTTTGCGGCTTTTCCTGAGACTAAAATATTCAATTAAAGTACAAGAATCTAACGAACGATCTATGTCATTTTCAATTCAAATAATAGAAAGGGCCCAAAACCGATCTTGTGGCATCGAATTCCTCAAATATGTTTTAGTAATTTTTAACCATTAGAAACTTCTTTCTGCTGACGCAACTGAATTACGTCTGGTGACAATAATTCTCAAGGCTACTTCGATAGTGGGGTACACTTCAGTAATTCAGTTAATGTTTTTTCTGTTATTACTTCATCACCGAGATAACGCCGTCGTTTTCTTCTTATACACAGACAAACATATTCAGTTCTTCATGCAATTCTTGTCCATCAATATCAGATGTTTCTCCTGCTGTTATACAAATGGACATTGAATAATCAAAATGAGAAATTTTGATTTTGTAGTTATTAGTATATACTATACTATCAATTAACCAATTTTTTATTGTTATCACTAATAGCTAAATATAAAATATTTCTTTAAACATAAATTTTAATCAACTCGGGTAGTTGCGCGAGGACCCTCGAAGAGCGAGGCCCTGGGCGATTGCCCTGTTCGCCACCCCCAAAGTCCGCCTCTGTCCTACACTTGGTGGTATAAGCGTGATGCTAATTCAAGACGATAAAACTAATATAATCATGACAGCAGTATAGTGCTTGTTGTATCGCGACAGGTCTCAAATATTTCTGGACCTGTTTGAAAGCTAGGGTGAGGTGTTATCCCATCCATCACGCGGAGCTACGAGTAGAATATAGTTACACTCGTTTTTAGCTGTTGCCAAAATGGTTTGGTGACTATTCGGTTGCTTGAGTAGAGCCAATTGTTACTACGTCCTAACGATACTATCAGGCGTTGCAGCAATAAACGAACACTGGCTCACCATTAAGAGCAGCCTCAACACACAACCTGAGTATGGAGCTGATGTGCTATATCCTGATAGCCAGCCTCTCGCAGCTGCCTGCGAGCAATCTAAACTGTGTAGCCATACTAAAAATGAGCCACCCTAAGGACCCATGAAAATCACGAATGCAGTTACTGTTTGGACCTCATGACATAACACATAAATGTTTTCGTATTTAAGAGAATTCGGGGATCTTTCTAGATTCCTTAATTGCGGCAACCAGTTCTCCCGTCAAAAATAAGACCCAGAAAACGGACCGTTTCACTAAAATTTAAATTAGTTTTCTTCAAGGTTAGACGAAAAAAGATTTCTGGTGCACGTAAATAACAAGTGCTTCATTTCAGCCACAAAAAGATCGAAAATCGATGTCTCGTGATCGGGCTTTAAGCTTGTTGAGTGTAAAGTTTCCACTGCCTCTCAGCACCACGCAGGCTGTAAATGAATCGGATTTCTCATTACAGTGAGGATGCTGTTAATAGCGCGAAAAGAAAGCAATTAAAACTGACCCTGTAGGAATGCTTTTCTCCTGGATAAAAATATCTTTAAGTTTACAGCCATCTCATTTCCGAAACAGCGATAATCTTCGACCGTAATCCCAGTCGTAGTGTTGATTCAAAATTCAATAAGGACACAAATGTTTTCTACCTCCCTACTTCCACACGAAATAAATATATTATTTTTTAGAAACAAAATACTCCTTTCTAATACCAAAATCCTTTTTCAAAGCGGGTGGTGTGTTAAGCCTGGACCATGTTTTGATGTGTAAGATATCGACGACGTGACGAAACTCACACCAGAGCTAATATGTATTGCGGGTTATTGTAAAAAATAGCAATATTGGCGGATCAGTGTGCGGTACGGTGACTTTACTGACTAAACTACTGCACTAGCCGGCCTCGGTAGCGTAGGGGCTAGAGTGCTAGCTCCGCGTACCGAAGGTCGCCGGTTCGAGTCCGGCCGAGGGCATGGGTGTTTAGTGTTGTGTCTGTGAATGTCTTGTCCGTGTTGGAGTGTCCTTGTGTCAATACTTGATAGCAACAAATCATATTGAGCTGGCTGTATGGCCCAGTAGCCGAATGCCATTAAAAAAAAAAAAACTACTTCAGTAAGAATTACAAGGCCTTCCAAGACACTTAAAAATTATATCGAGCCTTAAACATTCACGTTGATATCAGATTCATAGATCGAACAAATAGAAATAATGAACTTCTAACGGAATTCATTGCAAGATTGCCTACGGATTCAAAATTTTTGTATACGGATGGATCCAAATCTGAAAATTCTGTAGGTTGTCCGTTTATTGCTGCATCGAACATTAAGTGTGGGCTATTTACTTTACCGGAAGCTAGCGTTTATCGGCGAACAATAGTAAATGAGAATCCTATATGGTCTTAATTTGCAGTAAACAGGTTGATAACTGTAACCGATTCCATTTCCGCTTTAAAAACTTTCTACAGATAACGACAGATGCAGGCTGGTACCTGATAATCTCTGGGTGGTATTAAAACTCAGAGAGACTGGTACTGGGCATTAGAACACGCTGGAGTGAAGTCCAATGAAAAAGCCAAATGACTGGGTGAGGAAGCTGCGTTAAATGGAATTAAAGTCAAGAGAATACCAGCAATGGATTTCTTACCAGTACAACGAGACAATCAAAAAGGAATGGAACAAAGAGTGGAAAACAAAAGATCCTCACAAAGGTGAATTCTATAGACAACTAGATGCATGATTACCACGTCTTCACTGGGAGAGCACTACAGTACTACATTAACATGTCAGCCTCCTGTCTGAGAGTATAAGAGAGTGCTAGAAGTAGATCACTTATTTTTCTGCTGTCAACAACACAGGGAATCATTTCGTAACTTACCACCGACTCGTTAAGGCCCGAAACGGAACTTCCCATTACGATCCAACATCTCCTTTAGAAAAACAAACTTGACATCAACATAATATCTAATATCCAATTTAATATTCCACTAGTCAGTCGAAATTTATGTGCCATGTTTCATGCCCAAAAATGTTGTATGGGTCGTACGTCAGATATATACTGTGAAATTTTATTATTTTGACTTTTTCCTAATTTCGTTTTAAACTTATATTTTTGACAGTTCAAAAGCCAATTTTTTTTTAACTGCTTAACGTCTCTTAACAGCAAGTTCTTTAGAGACGGGAAAGGATGGGGGCAAGGAATGGGAAGGAATTCGGCCATGGCCTTTTGAAGGAAGCATCCCGGCATTTGCCTGGAGTGATTTTGGAAACCATGGAAAACCCAAATCTGGATTCCCGGACGGGGATTCGAACCGGCGTCCTCCCGAGCTAATTTGAATTTCATTCACTACGAACAGAATTCATTTCACTGGATGTACGGGTACCACGCGATTGCCAGTAATTAATAGTAATAATAAAAAAAAATCATTGGCGGTTCCAGGATCTGGAAGGAACTGCGTGTCGAGAGTCAGGGAGTTTCAGTATCCAACAACCTTAATAGAACTGGAATCCAGCAGGTGCTGCAGACGTCGCATGCTGATTTAGTAACACAGTCACCTCCTCGGTATGTTACTTACCATACAGTTTTATTCGGAGATTTGTACTTCATATTCATTTAATAAATTCAAGGCTTCCTTTTTCCAAAGACACAACATTCCACCGTCTCGTTCCCGGGGATAGCTGAAGTAGCTGACGAGGTTATGGAAACTGGAACCGTTCTACTCGTATAATTGGCAGCCAGAGCACCACGCATGCGCCCAGTGCTGCCAATTTTACCATTTATATGCCTAAATGTAGCATATTTTCAGGTGATTTAGCATGAAAAATTCAGTTTAGCATATAGCATATTTTTAGCATTTTTCTTGACAAGGCAACAATTTTTTTTTTTTTTTTTTTTTTTTTTTGAGTGATGAAATTTTAGTATTGTTCATTTATTTATTAGAATAATCTGTCAGAATGAATTTTTGTTTGGATAGAGATTTTTGTGGTAAGCGTGTCAATGTGCCATGCATTTTTGTTGGCATTTTTATCAGAAAAATTTAACGTATTTTTGGCATGTTCTAAACGTACATTTGGAATAAAATATTTTTTTTAGAGCTGGCAGCACTGAATGTGCCACATCAATAGCAGGCCCTTCCAGATTAGGACCCTAGTGCCAACTTTTTCAGAGTATTTCTGTATTGTCACATTATTCTACATTAAAGTTATAAACATTTTAAAATGTGCTGTAAAAAAACTTGTGTATATTTGTAAAATATGAGGATCAGAGGATTTTGGAGAAATCTTATTGATGCTTAAGAATAATGCGGAAATTTTGTGAGAAACTTGCGGACTCCCCTGGCACACGCTGACTGCATGCTGCCGACAATACATGCCCGTGTACGGGGCTGTATGTAAACCGGTCAGTAGCCGACCACCACACAGAACAAGCGCTCGAGCACCACTCCATGTAATGAGGCCGTACTAGGAACGACTCGCCCTCAAGATCAACATTAAGGATAACCCAGAACAAATTATCGACCAGTTACACAGAGTCTCGAAAAGTTTTCTCTTGTGTATTGACTAAATAGTGGCGTCGTTCGTAAGTGTACACAGTAGTCGATTCGTAAATGTAACTAAACGTCACGCTGCCGCGAACTAGATGCTACAAAAGTCACAGTAAGCCCCATAAACACGCGGTGAAAAATATATTAGGCATGCAGATAGCAGCAATGTTTCAGATAGTGGCAAAAAATACGATAACGCTGTAACAGAACAGGAGCTTGTTTACATGAACAATGAACTGTCCGTTTTCTTTTTTTTTCTCTTAGCTTTTTACACCTCGTCGTTAGAGGCGCTAAGGGGTAAGCGGAAGGAACAGGAAGAGTTGATGTGGACCCTTTGAAGGAGCTATCCCAGCATTCTCCGATAGTGATTTTCGGAAACCATGGAAAACGGAGATGTTGATGTCCGAATGTGGATTCGAACCCACATCCTTGGAGAACAGACTAAATAGAGCCATAGTTGGCGAGTAAGACAAAGCAAACTCTGTGAAGCAGGTCAAGATTATTTCCGCACTCTGAGTTAAGTCCCAAAGTACAGCGCGTCTGCTGGTGAAACGAGAGGGGGCAGTTGCAGTGCTGAGGCGAGGGTCTACTCGAGTGGTCCAGCAGAGGCAGGCACCTCCCACCGGAAGCGGAGTGGTTAAGGGTCCTTCCGCCACCTGTGGCTGCCGCCGTACGCGCCACTTCCGGTAACAGGACACCTCCACGCACTTCCGTCGCGGTGCACTGCCTGTCAGAATCTCGAAATGTGCAAAACTCAAGCGTCGTCAGCCGGTCACATGGCTCTGTCCAGCACATCTGAAAGCTACGGCGGTGAAAGCTGAATGGCGACTTCTCATTCGTTGTTATTGATAACAATGTACGTATACATCCAGGGGACGGTAATGGCCTCAAAGTAAATTACTATAAGATGACGTTAACTTCTTTATGCATGGTGTCTCACCTAAAGCCAACATATCTCGCTTGTTTTTTATGACCAGAAAACAAAATTCAAAAAACAATTTTGGTTAGTTCAAAGGACCAGATACCAAGATATATCGATTTTTTTAATTAAGATTATGTTTTTAGATATTTAAAGGGTATTAAAGTTTTTTTTTCCCCTGCATGATGGCCAAAATCACAACAAACACGACATATCATGATATTTCGTTACTGAATTTACCAACCATGGGCAACTGAATCTGCGCAACATGCAATTACTAGTCCACTGAAAACCAGAATTGGCTTCGGCAAGACCGCGTCGATGTAGTATAAGTGTATAATTTTCGGATAAAACAATCACGTGGAACATATGTGGCCTATTTACATACGACGTAATGAAAGTTATTGATGCATGTTCCACGAGTCGATGCAATTTTTGGATTTTCAGAGAGCTTTCTACTCTGTACCACCGAGCCGCCCTTTAGCTAAGATTAGAGCATACGAATCAGCTTTGTTAATGGATTCAGGATTTTCTAACTGGTTCGTAGTATGTCATCGTTGATGGAAACACTCTTGTAATCTAGATGTTACATTGGGCGTCCCTCAAAGATGTGTAATAGGACTACTTTTTTCCCTAATTTGTTAAATGACCTCGGAGACAACTTGAATGGAGTTTGAGTTTTTTCGCCGCAGATGCGGAAGTAAGGAATTCGGCCGATTGCTTAGAAAACTAGCGCGATTCGGATGTTATTTGTGCGTGCTACGACGGATGGCAACTTACACTAAATTGTAAAAAGTACAAGGCAATGTGCATAACTAACAAAAAGAATCCTTTTGTTCATAAAAAAAGTTAACAGTTCAGTTATTGATATGGTCGATTCCGTAAAGTATTTGGGCGTAACAGTATAAAGCAACATGAAATTCGGACTAAGTACAGCTAATTCAAGGCTTCGAATCTTGAAAAATTGTAATACACAAAGCATATAGTGTACAAAACTCTCATGCATTCACATTTGGACTTTTGGTGTGCCGTTTGGGATCCGTATCGCAAGGGATTGGTCGACAATATAGAGAAAGTACAGACAAAAGCCTCTCGATTCGTGACTGCTTGCCACAGTCCTTATGAAAGCGTCGCAGAATTGATTCGTAGATTGGGCTGGGATTCTCTGATAGACAGACGACGTAGGTTTTGTTTAAACGTACTTGGAAACTTGGGTACTCTCACTTTCATTTGCGGCTGCGATGAAATAATTCGTCCACCAACCTATTGGGGACGCTATGTCACTAACGGTAAGATTAGGGAATTAAGGTAACTATATGAATTATTTCGTCCCACGTGTCATTCGGGATTGTGTGAATTGCAGAGAAGTCTATATATGTAGATGCAGTTTCTTGGTGATAAAATTATAGGTCCATTTTTTATCGATAGCCTTACTCTGATATTATGACTCACGAGGTACCTGCTTTACGGGAAAACGTTTCGTTGCCACTAAAAAGTCAAATAATTTTCCAATATGACGGTTTCCCGGCCCACAACGCATTAATAACCTATCAAATACGCGACGAAAAATTTGCACAAAGCTGAATCGGTCGTGGAGTAGCTATTACTCGGCCCGAACGTTCATCAGACCTTAACGTCAGTCGATTTTTTCCCTAGGGCGCAAGTGAGCAAGAAGTTTATTTTTATATCTATATTTCAGTAACACCGTAAGATATGAGAGAAAGGATTAGAATCTCATCTAACAATAATAGCGAGAGAGTTATAAAAGGTTTAGGTGAATGGAGAAATGTGTTGAAGTTAATGGAGATCAGTTTGGACATTTGTAAAATTAAAATTCCGCTACATGATGTTTGCACCTTAAAATTATTGTTTCGTCAGCTTCGTCTATTTTTCAAGCATAAGTGATTCTTGCAATCATGTATCTGCAATCAGTATTTCTTTGTTGATCCTTTTTTTTCTCGTTCTTGTAAAGTCTGGAGAAATCAAGGGTGAAAACATACCGGGAACTATAGAGCAATATGCGTGAGTAGGGAATATTTGGGAATTTGTACGCATTTAGTTTACATTTTTCAAAATACGGTTAAGTGGTTAAGTGTGTTACGTGAAGCGACCACGCCCCAATGTCTTGCCCCCTCGTCAAATGTAAAAAGTTAAATTTCTCATTTCAATATTGAATTCGAATGTTACGAACCGCGTAATTCAAGTCAACGCTGCACACAAGACGTCACACCATTTAGGTCCTTTGGATTCCGACTCTCTAAGCTACTTGCCTCCCTGAAGATATTTCACACCCTCATGTTTCTGTTATTATTGTTGCTGTTGTTCTGCCTCCCCTCTTGGTGGACTCCGATGACCCTCCTACACATCAGGTGAAGGGGTACGTAAATCTCATGACGTCTGGGCTTGAGGGTATTTACTCACTGGGCCATGAGGTAAACGCGCTTCCTGTTTTATGATTGTTAATTTTCTGTTTCGTTTTTATGGACCACGCAATTTCCTTCATTGGTTTCTCAGTATTCACACATTTGTTTTAGGTATTTTTTCTTAAGTTTCTGGAGCTGAACGTGTGGTTTATTCTCCCACTGGATTTTGTTATTAATAATAGCTTCTATTCCGGTGGAATTTTCCTTGGGTGTACAATCTCTGCAAAAGGAAAAATTCCTTCGAGTTCATTTTCCTATAACGCATGCGCAGCCTAAAATCGTGCAGTCGAAAGTAGGTCGTATGAGAAGTGTAGTTTAGACATCCACAAATAAAAGTAGTTCCTCAGTCTGATTTGGCGCCTGACGCGATAAACTCCCTCTCGGGTCACAAATTTCAGCGTTAAATAACAGGAACAAGTGGCATCTATTACATCATAATGTTCCGTTCACAAATAAAAACGATATGGGTGAAAGCACCGGCTTTCGTAAACCAGCTCCAAAATCGCCGCAAGCAAGAAGTATTTCCTCATTCAGAACAGACGACTTAATATCTGCATTGACTGACAGAAAAAGTCAAGCACGCGGAAGGGGAGAACGAAACGAAATAAAATTTCACTGATCGAGAGGGCGCATAACAGCGATTCACTGAAATGTTGAGCGATGCATAGCGGTTCTACACAACCTCGCATGACCATCGTCGGCAGGTATGGTGGTGATCTGGGGAGAGGTCCTATTATTCCAGTGCTTTGGAAGGCACAGCGGTGTTACCCCTGGCATCATGGTGTGGAGGCCATTGGGTATGACTTCAAGTCAGGCTGGTAATTGCTGAGGGAACTCTGACTGTACATAGATACTTGATGGACACCATGCGTCCTCGTGTGTCACCTCACCTGACAGTATTACGGTGCCATTACAGTAAGACAATGCTCGTCCACACACGGCAAGTGTCTCTATGAACTGCGTGATGTTAAGGGCTCCCGTGGGTTGGGTGATCCCCAGATCCGTCCCCTACACAACGTGAGTGAGACCAGCCCGGACGTCAACTCCATCCAGGTGCTTGTGTTCAGGATATAAAGGACCAGTTACAACAATTGTGGGCCAGGAGAAGATATAATGGCTTCACCGCACCCTTCCCAACCGAATCAGGGCATGCATCCATGCCAGACGGCGTGCAACCTCGTACTGATAAGTGAGCTCATGCTGCAAAGTTCTTTGTTGATGTGACTAGATTTTGTAATCACTGAAATAACATCACATACCTTCTCGACCTGTGAAGTTTCATTTCGTTTCCTCCTCGCCCTCTGAGTCTTTTACTTTTTTGTCGGGCAGTGTAGTATATGAGGCACAAAGGTCGATCAATTCCACCAGTTTTAAAGACAGTAGAAGAATATTATGTGCTACAATTCTTTCAAAAGCATTGCTACCCGACTACGTCCATAAGTAGAGAGATGGGTATTCTGCTTTTGATATCCTTTTCATTCTGCCGCAAGTTATAATTTTCATATAATGTTCTATTTTTATCTTTAATCTACTATTATTGTGTTTCGTTAGTTTAGTTTGTAGTTAATCTAAATCCTTTACTCTTATTTGTATTCATTGTCATTCAATATTTTCTACTAATAGGGCAATGTAATCAATAAATTCCAGCATACCGACTGCTTCTCCATGATTCTAACGCCACAGGTTTACTGCACACAGTCATTATCACAGATCTTTACCAAAGCAACTGACGCAGACAAAACGCATATCCACCAACACTCCCTAACAAACAGACAAACGTCCACCATCATAGTCAACATTCACTCAAACACTCACCCCATTACACAGAAGAAACCTCACACAGGCAAAAACACACACTAACGAACTCACAATTTCACCCAGCCACACAGATCCATACACATACACAAGCTCACACAGACCTGTCAAAACGTATAGCCAACCTCTCAGACACCATCACATAGACATACCAAGCAGCTCACCACGAAAATCACACACACGTAGGACATCATCATCTAAAATACGATGATACTCACGTCAAACCACACACATTTAGACATCATCACGCTACATTACTTCATCTTCCATCTAGCAACTGCAATAAAGCCGACACACACACACAAAGGCACTAACACTCACAGATTCAAAGAAACGTACATCTGACTACTCACATCTAGACATCATCACACAATCACACGCATTCCAACACCCTCAGGCAGTATCACTCATACGCATACACAACACACAAACGAAACCACTCAAACAGAACTACATAGAGGAAACTACACAAACGGAACCACACACAGGGAACCACACACATTTAGATTCTCGCTCAATCGTAAAGAAAGCCGCACACAAATCACACACACACAGTAACTCAACCACATGACTTCATCAACCAACAGACACCGACTCAACGTTTGGTTTTGGGCTAGTAACAGCTATGTAGATCTACTTGCATTTGCCTTTACTCTAGCTCTGATAGTATATCCTGGTATATCCTGGTATATCTGGGACGCAAAACGGCAATAACATCAAAGCACGAAAAAACTTTTTTTCACCATAAACTAAATATTTATATAAAAAAAAAACAGTAACTGTCCAAACGATAGATTTTTACCTTTACGTGGTCGAGTTCAAATGAGTTAAATCTCACTACCTCAGTTGCTGTGGCGTTTACTATTCACAGTATCTATATTTCAAAATTTTTGGAGTTTAGTTGATTCCATCATAGTAGGAACGTGAAGATTGTAGATACACTTCCAGACCCAAGTCGTCTGTCTTTCTATCGTGGACTGGAAGGCAGATGGCTTATAAGAACAATAAAAAGTTACACAAAGCCATCGCATTGAGGCAAACAGTACTTAATGAAGCCACTAATGTAACTAATGAAGCACTGTTCAAAACATTAGAGAATGCACATTACACATTTTTTTTTTTTAATATATGGCCTTCGGTCATTGCGACCATTTAGCCAGCTCCAATTTGTTTATGTATCAAGTGTTGTATCAGACTTCAATTATGATACTGGGAACACTACAGTGAGGACAGCAGAAGATGAACACAACACTTAATTAAAACCAACCATGCCGTAGGCCGGACTCGAACCGGCGGCCCTTGCAATGAGAAGCCAGCGTGCTAGCCCCTACACTGCCAGGGCCGGCAATTTACACATTAAGATTGAGAAACACACTCACACAACATTAAATCACAATAACTGACACCATTAGATAAACAGAAAGATATTTTAATAAAGACAGACACAGATATTATAACGTAAGCTAAAGCATTAAATTAGCACTACTGCACCTGTGAAGTAAACAATATGGCCACCTCTTCTTCTTCTGGTCCCTATCCGTTCCGGATGTCGGCAACCATCTTGGCTATCTTGTCTCTGCTGATTGATGCTCGGATTAGCTCCGTAGTTGTCTTGGAGGTCTATGTTCTAAGATTTTTTTTGCCAGGAAGTTCTTCTTCTACCAGCACTTCTCTTTCCTGGTATATTCCCCTGTAGAACAGACTGCAGGACTTCATAACGGCTATTGTTTCCTCATGATGTGGCCAAGGTACTGAAGCTTCCGTGTTTTAACGGTGGTCAATATTTCCATATATTTTTTCATTTTACGGAGCACTTTAGCATTTGTGGTGTGGTCTGTCCATGGTAATCGCAACATTCTTCGTTACAGCCAGTTTTCAAAAGCTTCTAAATCTTTTACTGATAATTTCCATTAATGTCCACTATTCAACGCCATACAGAAGGACAGAGAACACATAGCAGCACAGGAGTCTCATCTTAGTGGTAATTTATAAATTACGGCTTTTAATATGACCACTAGCTGTGTATAAACAAAACGAGATAAAGAAGTGTGACCGTTTAAAAACAGCGAAATAGTGACGTTGTTAAAAAAGGAGCAATGTACAACAGCAGAAATGTGTTGAGTTCAACGAAAAAAATGTAATTAGAGCTATTTCCTGACCAACATGTGATTGTTTGTATCAAAAATAGTAAGTAGAGTGTACTTTGTTCATATTTATTCATGTACGCAAATAATACAAATTTCTGAACAACACAATGTTGGGAGCCACCATGACATTTTCTACAAGCAAGAATGGTCTTGGAAAAAGAACATTGTCAATCTTACAGTTAGTGACGTTGGCTAATTATATACGCAGTTAACAATTTAAGATTCAAATGTCTGTATTTTGAAGGAAATGGATGATTGCTTTTCAAACTGGAATAAGCTGGATTTGTAAAAGAAAAATGTTTTCTTCGAAAAATTGAGAGGTTACATATGTGGATATAAAACTGAGTGTATTATGGTTGATTCCGGGTTCATGAGAAACGATGTGATTAAGATCTACAATCTCTAGTTAATCTAATATTTGTGCGTCTACTACTAGGCTGCAAAGATAGATATATTAAAAATATCCATGACCGAGTCAGTCTATAATTATTGTTCCTATATATTTACTTGTTATGTTCAATTAAAAAAAACTGAGCGTAGTGGACGAGCGATAATGTTCTGACCTCTCATTCGAAAGGATACGGGTTCAAATCCCCGTCCGGCCATCCAGATTTGGATTTTCTACGGTTTTCCCAAATCACTCCAAGCGAACGTCGGGATAGTTCCATCAAAAAGCCCATTCCTTCCTTCCAGTCAATTCCCGTCTCAAATGACCTCGAAGTCGAGAAGTCAAGCTAGAAACAAAGTTTTTAAAAAGTTCAGAAAGTCCTGGTTCTTCGAGGATATACGGTTATACTCGCGTGTAATTCTTTCGTCTGTTAACTGTGTGAGACAACAGTCTCAGGTAGCAATATAAGCAAGTTAGTTGAACGAGGATGAGGAAAATCGCATGTCTGAAATGTCCAATAATTTCCTTGTTCTGTGGACCTACGGAATTGATACAAAATATCATGCCTAAACTGTCCAGCATATTACATTGGTAAAACTGGAAGAAGTTTCCAAATCAGTTTCCAAGAACACATGAACGCTTTTAGATTAAACCACTTTGGAAAATCAGCCTTTGAAGAACACATGTATGACACAAAACATGTTATTAACGACATTCAAAATGATTTAACAGTATTACATATGCAGTCCAATGCCAAGAAAATTGATCTGCTAAAACAGTTAGAAATATTCCTCATCAAGATAAAAAGCCCAGAACACATGTTAAATGAACAAATAGACTTTACTAGTCACTATTACTTTAATATTTTTAAAGATTTATTTTCAGTTTAATGTTAAATACTAGAGACAAGAAAAGATCACCAACACTATATCCTCTGACAACGAATAATAATTTTCATCTTTGAATAACTTGTAATACACTTCATCTTTAAACTGTTTTTGTTCTAATTGTTCTGTTTATATAAACATATGCACATTAAGCGACATCGTGTCTAGTACAGTGCTCCGCAATGTATATGAAACTGATTATTCAACATCTCGTCAATTATGGTAAGTGTTCCACAATGTTTTCATATTTATTCCTTTCTCTCATGATGAAACGTGTTCAAGACACTTACTTGAAATCGTTTTTCAGCACAGGAACAAACTTTACTACGCACGAATCTCGCGTAAGGAAAATTTAAAACCAATGTAAATACCATAGAAACCTGAAGATGGATCCACAGGGTCCGAAATGCATTGTGTAATACAATAAAAGTTGTATTCTAGTGACTGAAGGCTGTTTCTCATTCTACCTTTTGTCTGATTAATACAGTCACGTCAATACAGTGAATTATGGATAAAATTAAGGCTGAAATTGTGTCTGAGAGGTTGTCTGTACGTTTTAATATGTCTGTGTGAGCTGGCGTATGTGTATGGATCCATGTTGCTGGGTGAAATTGTGAACCCGTTAGTGTGTTTGTGTGTGTGTATTTGCCTGTGTGAGAAGGTTTCTTCTGTGTTACGGGGTGAGTGTTAATTTTTGTTTGGGCCCGTGAAGCAGTATTAACCTTTAAATAAACCATGACGTGCTTCTATGAAACGAGAAATTTTAATGTGAATAACAATTAGTATTAATGTCTAACTATTTCGGTATGATAATTACCTTATCTGTATTATATGTGATCAGTTTACCATTACCTACATTACTCAACAAATCAAAACTACTTTCGATAAAACAATAACACTGACCATCAATGAATTTTTGGATGTTAATTTTGGGGGCAGTGTAGATTTCGTTATTTTGGGGTAGGATAACTCAGAATTTGAATTCATTTACAGTTATTGCTTCAGTATCGCAAACTTTTTATTAAACTAATGGCTGACATGTAGCTTCAACGGATACTTAAGAGCCGTCATTAAGGTTGAATTGTATTCTCAACACTTCCATTCCCACTACTTCCCAATACCCTTCCTTAAGTGTCTCCTTTAAGAAGCGGACAAACCCGTTTAGTTGCTGTGCTAATAGGTTAAGGTCGTGTGAACATAGAATTGTTGGGATGTTATAAATAGAACCTATGATAAGTGACTTCAAAAGTGGGACGAGATATGGTGTCGAGAAAAAGAAAAATATGTCGTTACGAGGCCTGGCAGACTGTTCAAATAAAACAGGCGCATTGGGAGGCATGGCGCATGGTAACTGGTTCTTCTTGTCGCAGGTCCTTTGCGATTGCAGCAGTAAGCCAGCCCAACACAAAAAGGCGCTACTACATTACTAGACCATAGCCAGCGTTTTACTTGCAGACCAGTTGCTGTTCCACCGTCTTATTTGATAATTAATGGACCCACATTTCCTGCAAATTCATCGTCTAATGGCATAATGCTCTTTGAACGTTGTAAACATATTCACACTACATATATCACTATTGTCGCATATGCTACTATTCATTTATTCACAATAATTATAGTTTAAATGTTTAATTACTACATCGGTATTCGGAGGATCATGTCCCCCTTTACCTAATTGGTAATTTAAATTATTTCATGCAAACCATAGGCAAAATATGCAGTTCTATTTATCAAGACCCAATTCTCCTATGAGAATTATCGATGTTCGCATAACCGATACCTCTAAATGTTGTCTTGCTCGCAAAAAAACGTTCCTCCAAGCATTTTATTTTTTTTAAATTTGGCAGTATATTATTTTATTTCGCCGCCAGTGTCGTCCAGTCAAGCTGCCACGTACAGCCGTCCTCACTGTGGTTATCCGCATTCCTCAAGGTGAGTCCCGGGACAGTCCCCAATCTCCTCCTACTCATAAACTACACATTTCGCGAACAAAAGCTATTATTACGTACAGAACATAGTAAAACATTTCGCAGAGGACAACAGTTCACTTCCTCTGTTAGTAGGTATAAAATGCCTGGCGTTAGCAAGGGCGTGCGGACGTAAAATCAATGCTCCTAATTTGACCATGACAACGATGAATAGAACTCATTAAAAGCAGCCGACCGCTATGATGGGAAAAGGTGGGGAAGAAGAAGCATATTGTTTGAGTTGTATGTACGCATTTTTGTTGTTGCAATTATGCGTAAAATCTCCATTCAAAGACAAAAGAACATCGTAGATATTTGCAAATACTGTCACCAAGTACCATCGCCAACTGCTATCTGTTACAAGCGTCAACATTTTGCACAGTGTTGTGTGAGTTGACAAATGAACTGAATTATCTAGTCTGCAGGAATCGCTCAGTTAAGTCTAGTGGTTAAGATCGTGAATGGGGCTCCTTTCTTTGTTCAACTAAAATACATTAAAAAGAGTCATATTGTGGATTCAACGTTAACCTGCAGGTTCCCTTAGCTCAGTACGGTTGCAGCAAAAATTTAATCATGGCAGAGGTGGAATACTTTTGCGTATTAGTATCCCATTATGTGCTAATTTGAAAGAGCTATAATTTATACCTGAAATTAACTAATAATAATAAATAGTATGTTTTTTTCGCTGCATTCGTTTCTACGTACTTAGTAGTGGGTGCTATATATTGCCAAATCATTTCAAGAACCTAGGCGTAGGTAGTTGTTAGTAAGGTGTGACGTTTATTTCATGTTATAAATTGTAAATTATTCCGATTCGTTGTGTAAGTAAAGAATTATAATCGTCACCCAGTTGGCATCTGCTCTCAATAGACTTCAAGTAATTTATATATCAAAAGCCAAAGGAACAGAAAGGATCCTCAAATTACTTAAATCAGCGAAGTACTCTGAAGTGTTATATTTAACATTAGTCCCTTCTTACCATAGGTTCACCAACCGATATTTACAAAATCTAATCAGAATATACAGCACAAACAATGTTAATTCGAGCATTCGCAATTTTTCCGTCATGTGTTAACTTAGCAGTTTGGTCAAAAAAAATTTATACCTGTCACGTAAACTCAACAAGAAAGTTCACATTAACTAAGCCCTAATCTTGTCTCCTTTAACAGCTGCATAAACGTTACGCAATCCTCCCACTCGGCAGTTTAATCTCGCTTCCTGTCGCGATACCTCACACAAAGCTACGGATGTGAGTATCTTTACATCGCTTCTTAGAGCGATAACGAACAATTTAAATCTTTCATATTTAACTAGAATCTGCCCGCTGCTACGCGCGCAAAGTCCTTGGTGTTGTAGAAATGCTCTTGTTTTCTACTACCAAATATTATCATAGAGAGGCAAAAAAAATGTCACAATTCCTTATAGCTGAAGGTTACAGATAAGATCTATATAAGGATGGCAAATAGATATCTTTTATCATTACGACAAACAAACAATCTTTTTTTTTACTTATTGCTTTACGCCTCGTCGACGTCGAGGTCGTTAGAGGCGGGATGGGACTGGGGACAAGGAATGGGAAGGAATTCAGCCATAGCCTTTTGAAGGAAACATTCACCTGGAGTGATTTGGGGAAACCATGGAAAACCCAAATCTGGATGCCCGGACGGGAATTCGAACCGCCGTCCTCCCGAATGCGAGGGCAGAGCTTTAACTACTTACCCACCACGCTTGGTCACAAGCAAACAAGAACGGGAAAAAAGAACAATATATGGTACCAATACAGTCGGATTACGTAACATTCACGGTGAAACAAGTATGGGTACACAGATGAACACCCATGAATAAAGACTTCATTTTGGTAGCAATGGAAAACAGACATTACGCCGAGAAACATTTTTTTTATTATTCTTTATGCATCGTCCATAAACTGAATTATTATTAGTGAACATTGAAAAAATAATCGACGCACCAGTTCCCTTCAGGCGAGCACTGAGGCACACTGAAGTTATTGAGCTGAATACCTTGGAAGACAGATCGTAAAATTAAAAATTACATACACTGTTGCAGGAACATAAGTTTTCCATACTATAGCGTACATTTGTTTAATTTTTCCTCATTATTCCGATAGCAACAATTACATGTAACAATAAAGCCGGTGATATAGATTAATTTTGTAAAAGAGTATGACAACTTCGATGTAATTACTATGGAATTTTACTCTGAAAAGTCTTTCCTGCGAATTGCTTCTGCAAGCAGCCAGCCGGAGAGTGTTCATCGCATACAAAATCTCAGCCTCCCGGGTTCAAATCCCAGTGGTTCCTGCAGTTCCACGGGCTCCGCTTTTGTCGTATATGAATGCTAAGACGCTTCGTGCCTCGTATTCGACGAAAGAAGTGGAATTCTGTCAGTTGGAGGAGAAGCAAATCCTTCTAGGTCCTTCGTTCAGAATATATCATAATAGACCATAAAGTCTGACAGGCTGAAGAGTACTGATCCAGGGCACAAGAAAGCAGATGTATCGAGGTCGTTAGCAGACCTGCCGTGACTGGATAAATAATTTAATTGCGATGGAGCACACGCTCCGGTGGCAGTTTCCACATACACTCGTTTTTACCCTTTCCTCTATCCGCCTACTTATGCTCTCTACAAATTTCAACTTTAAATTGTTTCAGCGTTTTTTGGTAAATTATTCATAATTTTTCTTGGTAATTTATTCCAATCCCTCACCGCCTTACCTAAGAAAGAAAATCTCACCACGCCCTTATGCTTGAAATGTAGTGCCAGTTTGTGGCTATCTTTTCCCTTCCATGAATTACTTTTAATTCTTACATCCATATCTTTCAACGCTTCATCACCAATATACGCCTTGTACACTCTCGTGACCCTCTTCTCCCTCCTGTCTTCAAATAAATCCCATTCCAGCTCTTTTTCATATCCACATCTACATCTAACTCTGCAATTCACAATTACTGTGAGTGGCATAGGGTGCTAAGCACCAATCCTAATTCAATGCATTAAAATTCCGAACAGAACGAGGAAAGAAAGAATACATAAATGTATCAGTACGGCATTTTATTTCTCTAATCTTATCCCTCCTGTCATTGCGACCTAAATAGGTTGGCGGAAGAAGTATTTCGTTGAATTCGTAAATTAAAGATTTTCGCATATTTTCCAACAAATTCAAACGAAAACGACGTCGTCTGTACGCCAAACAATCCCAGCCCAACCCACGTATCAGCTCTGTGACACTTACATAAGGACTGTAACTAGCGGTCACGAATCGAGCGGCTCTCCTCTTTACTTTCTCTAACGTGTCAATCAATCGCTTGCGATACGGATCCCAAATTCGATAACAGTATTCCAAATGCGGACGCACTAGTGTTTTGTACGCTATTTCCTTTGTATGAGCATTACAACTTCTCAAAATACGACCTATAAAACGTAGTTTAGAATTAGCTGTGCCTACGACGGAAGTTATGTGCAAGTCCCATTGCTTTGTACTGTTACTGATTGCGTTCTGCGGTAATTTCCAGAAACAAATCTAGCAGCCCATTTTTGCACCCTCTCCAACTCCTGTATTTGATACTCAAAATGCGAGTCGCATACTACACTACCATATTCAAGCAATGGTCTGACCAAGGTTCTGTAATCCAATTCTGTTACTTCCCTCATCACCCTCCTCAAAAAGCATTTTGAAAACTTTTCCTACTATCTCTCACAAGTGTTCTGCTCAGATGAGATTTTTACCAAATGTTAGGCCGAGGTATTTCCATTTCAAGTCTTTCCCCACCTTGAATCATAATGAGCCTGATAAATGCAAGGTCGTGCTTGTCAGCTGCGAGCCGCCCCGTCCCCACACGACTGTCCACGCCTCGCGGCCGGCGAGTGACTGAATTAACCCGTGACGTCACGGAGCGGGTGTTTTGCGTCACGGCGGGATGGCGGGCGGCTAGTAGGGCCAACGACTCCGGCCTTCAGGAGCGACGCCACGCACACCGCCTGCCCTCCCAAGGTATATTTGGCCTTCTCCAGGAATAGCGACGCGACGCGGTGGCTCTCCGCAGCACAGCCCAGCGCGGCCCTAGCCTAGTTTCCTGGAGGGAAAACACCTGCACCACACACACCTGAGCAAGTGCCAAACACTTCCACGGAGAATTCAAGTCATGAGACCCAAAGTACCAAACACATGTCGGAGTGGAAGGCTGTATCGTATTCCTCCACATCACTATGACAAAACCAAGCACTGGAGGAGGAAACGGAAAATAGACGTTACCTGGTCTGGATAAACTTTAAATATTTTTGACGTATATTTCTCAGCAGAATTCTTGACAATCGATCGTATACACAGTGAATGTCGACTAATGACGGAATTGGATTACAAAACCTTGGTCAGACCACTCCTTGAATATTGTAGTGTGGGACCCATATTGTGGACATCAAAATCAGGAGATTGAATGGGTACAAAAGAAAACAGCTACATTTGTCTTAAGAAATTATCGAAGAATGCAATCAGTAACTGTTGAAGGAGCTGGAATGGGAGTCACTGGAAGACAGAAGGCGCTCGAAGAGAGTGTTTAGTTTATTCAAGGCTTATAATCCCGATAACCCTTGGATGGATATTAGTAGAAGCATCAGTTGTGCATGGAAGGGAAGAAATGACCATAAGCATAAGCTGGCACTTGAATTCAGGTGAAAGGGAATTGGAAAGTATTCTTTTGTCTGTAAGGGAATTAGGGACTGGAATAAATTACTAAGGGAAATAATGGACAGTTTATACTGAACGAGTTTAAAGTTGCAATTCGTAAATGGCAGAGGAAGGTGAGTGGTTAAAAATCACGTCATGATGGGGGTGTAAACATTGCTGTTGGAGCGTGTGTGCTGCATTGCAACTGAAGTTAAATTCAAAATCAAAACACTAAATATATAAAGCAACACTGCCCGCTGTGACAAGCCTCACCTACTCTCTGGTGTTTTATAAGATACTAGACCCAAAGCCCGTCAAAAATGACTGGTTTAACGGAGTATTATGGTAATTTATTTCCCTCCAGTTGCCTAACTAAACAGAATTGTTGTAAAATAAAGCTCATTGTAATTTATCGTCCCTTGTGCTGTTCCAAAAATCTTCAGTTGTCAACTTGGTCCAGGTTGTATTTCAGTCTAACCACAATCTCCGCTGATGTTGTCGCTAGAATAGCAAAGCTTCAATCACACTCGAATTTTTTGTTTGTTTGTTTGGGCTTTACGGCTCGTCGACGGCGTGGTCATTAGAGGCGGGATAGGATGGGTGACAAGGAATGGGAAGGAATTCGGCCATGGCCTTTTTTGAAGGAAGCATCCCGGCATTCGCCTGGAGTAATTTGGGAAAACCATGGAAAACCCAAATCTGGATGCCCGGACGGTGATTCGAACCCAAGTCTATTGTTACTATTACTCCGCGATTCACTAAAAGTGTTTGGCGGAGGGTGCATTGCACCTATCAGGAAAGGTAATGGTTTGGAAGGGATATACGGGATATGGCAGGTGGCGCCCATGGGCTATTGTGAGGAACCATCCCAGCATTCGCCTGGAGCGATCTAAGGAGACCATAGAAAACCCAGATCAGGATGGTTTTCCCTCCCGAATGCGAGGCCAGAACGTTATCCGTTCACCCACCACGCTCGGTACACGCGAATTAATACAGTCCCTGTATCGCATGTCAGTGTCATCATGCATCGCGATATAAACTTGATCCCAAATCTTCACAGGTTCTCACATCTCTCTATCTTATTACCTGTGATGAAAATCGATATTTTAACGGCTGAGACAGCTTACATCGGCTGAAATAATGACCCCAGTGAGAACGAAGGATGCTAAAAATAAATCTTAACAACTTACGCTATGCCATATAATATTTAATTGTGGTTTAGGGCACATAGAACGCGATTAGTCTTGAACTTCTTTCATTCAAACCATGTAATGATTTCCGTAAATAAAAAAAACTGATAATTAATATGCCAATTTAAACGAAATACATACTTTTTTAAAGTGTTCTGACAATTTCTTAGCAATTGCTTAACTAAATAGAATTGTTATAAAATAAAATTCAATGTAATTCCTCGTGCCTTGCGCTGAAACAAAAAGTTTCCGTTTCCACCCGGGTCCAGGTTGCATTTCAACCTAACCACATACTACTTTAAACTTGTCGCCAGAAAACAATACTTCAATCTCACGCATATTAATACATATACTGTATCGCATTTTAGTGGCAATAATGCATTGTTATATAAATTTGGTCTCTAGCGTAATCGCTGGGGCTCATAAAGGAATTGTCCTTTTGGTCTGAAAATTGTTATACACGGTCAGTAGATTGTATTGCTTAATGTGTGTAGTTCTTAGAGCTGTAAAATATATACATGCCTTATAAACTTCACTCAAAAAGTGCCGTAACGCGTGCGACTGGGGGAAGCTATATAGCGAAGTATAATGATCTTGCACACGTTCTTTAAACGGTATTATTCGGAAATATGTTACTATCACAGCCATCAAAGATATAAATATGGAACAATTGCACACACAAAAAACCTGCAACAACTTTGAACCGTTAGCGAACGAAGGAATTTAGTTTTTATAGTTGGAATGCAACCTGTACCAAAATGGCGTTTGGTTCTTGTTGTTAAAGCATAATTCGTTAGAAATTTGGATTTATTAAACATTTTAATTATCATGATTTTCGAGCAGAATCATTAGCAGTTTCTGTGGATAGGTTGGAATGTAGCTCGGACCAGAATGGACACAGATACTTCCTTTTGTAGCTTAATGGACGTATTTTACAACTCTAGGAGTAACATATATTAAATAATATGGTGACTATAAAATAAGTTGTTGTAAGAAGTGAATTATTATCACTACATACAACGCAGAAATATATTCATAGCCTGTCAAGAAACGTTGCCAGCGTTTTTATAATTGTTGCTGTAGAGTGCAGATGCTATCTTTGATGTGACAATATGAAGTGAAATGATGGTTTTCTGTTGTATTAATTCGTGATTTTCATGTTGCTTCACATCTAACGTAAGTTTCATTTTGCTTTCATACACTCTTTTTCTTAAAAGGTACCGAGCATGGTGGTGTAACGGCTAGCGTTCTGGCCTCGCATTCGGGAGGACGGCGGTTCGAATCCCCGTCCGGGCATCCAGATTTGGGTTTTCCATGGTTTCCCCAAATTACTCCAGGTGAATGCTGGGATGCTTCCTTCAAAAAGGCCATGGCCGAATTCCTTCCCATTCCTTGCCCCCCATCCCTTCCCGTCTCTAAAGACCTAGTTGTTATAGGAGACGTTAAGCAGTTAAAAAAAAAAATCTTAAAAGATATGACCACAGGAACGTATGTGGTAAATTTCAAACGAATAGCACAATTCTTTCGTACCTCATTCTCATTTTACCATAGCCAATAATATCATCCAACGAACGTGTGCAACAGTTTTCAGACCAAAACGTCAATTCCTTGAAGAGTCTCAGTGATTACGCAACAACCTAAATGTGATCAAAAATCTTCAACAAAAAAGGAAGGTATAAAACCAAAAATCTCAAGGTGATTCAGACCGATATTACAACATTTGAATAGCTGACATAGTTACATATTGCTGAAATAATAGCCTCAGTAATATTACTCAGTGAAAGCAAAGAAGATTAAAATAAATCTGATAAACTTACTTTATGCCACGTAATATTTATTTTAATTGTAGTGTAGGCTGCACAGTTCGGGACCGGTGTGCAACTTTTTCCGTTCAAACGATTTAATAACAATAATAAGGCACAGTTTAAATTATTTTGAAAA
Organism: Vandiemenella viatica; assembly: GCA_031002005.1. NCBI lineage: Eukaryota > Metazoa > Arthropoda > Insecta > Orthoptera > Morabidae > Vandiemenella > Vandiemenella viatica. The sequence goes on along the minus strand of CM061920.1, from coordinate 141,958,040 downwards.
AAAAAAATAAAACTAAATCATTCATGCCCTCTGCTGTAGCGCCAAATGCCAGTTGTAATTCTGACCCATGCTAAGTAAGAATCTAATCAAAGTTTTCGTTAAAATTGATGTTCGAAAACTAAAACTTTTGTCTTACTTATCTATGGACAAAGAATTTAAGCAATACTTCTGTTTATCAAAAGAATACGTAAATATAAGCATCTAATGATTGAAATGATGATATAAACGCAATGCATACTTTTTTTCAGTGTTCTGTCAGTTAATTTATTCGTGGTGCTTAGAAATGTTATTAAATAACGTGGGTAACCAAGAACAACGGCGCGAAGCGTGACGTCATTGCATGACGTCATAGACTGACGTCATGTCGTGGCATTTGACGTCATACACGACAGCTTGTTTATTATATTAATAGACTAGCTTTGCCTGCCACTCCGTCATTATGGGTGTATTGATGCAAGGATAAACTATCAAAGAAATATTGGATGGATAGATAAAAACAGAGGAAAAGTCCTCTTTATTTTTCCTTTTCTTGGATCTTCTCCTCTCCTGAATTTACTTTGTACTCTATGCTTTCTTAAATTTCAATGCATCATTTGTTCCTACCTCTCCTTGAAGCTACCACTACTTGGGATAGCTTACGTATGCTGACGACCCACAGGCACACTTCAGTATTGTGCGAGCAGTATTTGAAGTGGTGCTGCCTGGCGCGTGTACGAACAGACTGATTTATGCACATTTTTATAAAATGTGATGTAAACAAAGCCGAGCTCATCACTCGTGGTAGGCATTTGGACTGTGACAAAGCTGCGTCATCTAAAACCCATTGTACGTGAATAAATCGCATCATTGATAAACCACTGGACCTACTGAGCCCTTATGTTGTTCAGTTATGTTTCATTCCAATAGGTGGCCCTGGACTCTTAACTACTACATATAGGTGCCGTTTTTGCTCATACTTGCACTCTGAATCCATTTAATACTGTGTGGCGGAGCTTTCTCGCAGTCGAAAAGTCTATTTCGTATAATTATGGCATGAATTGGTATAGTAGTTTGCCCGTGATGATGTGGTTTACGGGCGCCTAGGATTTTATATATAAAGATTTTCCACCACGTTCACAAGCGATTTCAGTCCACGACACCGACAATCAGTTTAGAGAGCTTTAGAATGGTTAAATGTCCCTGATGAATTTGTTATTCAAATGACTGGTCTTACTTGGGAACCATCATACTTGTTAAGAACGGATTTCGATCTCTTTCATATACGTTGAAGGGCGCACAGCATATATGTCCATGGTATAGTCGTTTTTCAAAATGCGCCGTAGTTTTTTGAGATATTCGCATGCAAATAAACAAAAAATTCTAAATGTCTTGTATATAGTAAATTATTGCCTCATTTTATCAAATGGCAGCATAGTCTATGCGGTAGGGTGTTCGCGCAATAAAAGTGTATAAATGAAGTTTTAACAAAATAAATAAGTCAAGCTTGACAATTTTTGAAGATAAAAATAAATAAAAATATTTGATTCTGCGGGGATTTGAACTCGGGTCAGAAAATTATGCATCTAACACCCTATCGCATAGACCACGCTGCAATTAGAAAATAAGGGGCAATAAATTAGTACATACCCTACATTTAAAATTTTTTTGTTTATTTGCATGCGAATATCTCAAAAACTAGGGCGCATTTTGAGACTACACCACAGAAATATATGCTGTGTACCCTTCAACATATATGAAGGAGATCGAAATCCGTTGTTAACAGGTCTGATGGTCTCCAAGTTTGAAGAATCTTGAACCAGTGCAACGCTCGAAGTCACTAAGCACTCCTGACCGAGCCATTCTGCTCTTAGTGTTTCTCTGTTGACAACACAATACTCCCGCCCCCTTTAAAACTGGCGGGTGCGCCTGTCTTGACATTTAACATTACATGGGCGCGTCCGGATACTTTTGATCAGACAGCTTACATAAGAGTATCTAAAGTTATTTTTAACTGACAAGAGACGCTTCTGAATTTTGGATGTTATGAATAAGTGACGTAATAATATGAGAAGGTGATGCATAATGCATAGGGCCTGTAAGTCCTCTTTTGAGTCCAGATTATTAACGTTCGCTACAGACCGACAAAAGGCAGCAAAACACAGAGGCGGCGGTGGCTGAACCTATGCGACACCCGTCTCCCCGTCCTGGGCGACAGCTGTCTCCAAGGAACAAGCTCGGCAACTATCCCAGGCATGCTACCTGTCGCAATGACGCAAAAACACTGGCACGTGGTAAGCAAGCGCAAGCGCACATAAAACTTACACATTTACTTACAACTGAAAGTACTGTGGAGTCCTTGTACGAGACATCAGATTTGTAAACAGAATCAACGTTAGTGGCAGGATTTTATCATGCATTACATACAATAAATGAACAGAATAAACAGAATACAAACAACTGACGAACATCTGATGAAAGACTTAAGTATTTTGGTTTTCAAACAAAATATTGTTTGTAAGCAACAGACACCGCAGTTTTTATCGCAGATATGTCTAGCTATAACAAATACTTACGGAATGACGTGATAATACGTGTGATGATGCTGCCGGAGCTTTAAATTGTGGACTTCATGAGAAACATCTTACTAAATACTTTCCTTGAGAATCTTAAAATGGCTACCCATTTGACTCTGAAAAAATTACATAGGCTCATAACACGATGCACGTGCGGTAACGGGAAAAAAATCGATTACAGTGTGCGAATAGTGAGCACTCAAAGGAATCTCTAATGAAATATGGCCTATTAGACTATATTTAACTGACTGAATTAACTCATCATAATTCATTGTGTCTAAAACCCGTATACGGGCCAGCCCCAGCATATTGTGATTAACATTTTCGCTAGGAGGAATACGTCTTTTCTGTACCAATTTTTATTATCACGCTGTCAAATAAGCATAAAAATGCAATAAAACTCAACTAGTGCAAAAATCAGATGCTTACCTGAGAAAGTGGTAGCAAAAACTGGTACAAAAAAGACGTATTCCTCCTACTCTTGTGGAAACGGACTCTGGCTACCCAAGTATCGTTCCTTCGGAACCTCTCGTGTAGCTTATAGCGCTCTTCAAATATGAGTCCGTGTGACTTTCAAGAAGGATCGAGGTACTCTCCTGCGTCTTGAAACACGCGATGTCAGGAGTTGCCCTTCCGCAGCAATACGAGTACAATTTCCACTATGGAAATATGCGTGCGGGAAGGTAGACTTATGCAGCCAGACAATCAAGGAAACAGCGTGTCCTTAAATAGTTGATTGATTTGTTAAAAAGTGTAATCGAAATAAGTAGGTGATAAGAATTACAACACTCCTGCTACAGTGAACACTGGGCTCTCACTCCTTGGAATGGCGTGTCATGATAGTTCATAGGCGTAGAACACGTGATTTCTCTCCTATTTTAATTATGAAGCACGGTGCAAGCTGTTAATCAGTTAATCTGTTAGCTTCAGCGCCGAAAACGGCAACACTCTGGCATCGCAGTCGGGACGACATTGGATCGAATCCTCCTCCGGCTATCCAGATTTTAGTTTTCCATGGTTTCTCCAAATCACTACAGGCGAATGCTAACATGGTTATTTTAGAAGGTCATGGCAGAATTCCTTCCCATTCCTTGTCCCGAGCCCGTTAGCATCTCTAATGATCTCGACGTCGACAGAGGTTTCATGCTAATCCACATTCTTTCCCTTTCTATCTACTCCGCATACCAATTCGAACTTTCAGACAAAAACTGGTTATTTAATGTAAACAATGAGCTAATTTGTTGACTAGCCGAGAATTCTATGTGGCTGCGTTTCTTGAACTCGATAGCAGAAGTGCCAGCATGAGGGGCAGAGCAGGCGGCGGACTCACTTGGTGTTGGACGGGCCTTGCAAGGGAGAGGAGGCTTGTTGTGAGTAGTAGCGCGTGGCTGCGCCACCAACACCAAGCTTCTGGAGGCTCACCTCATAGGAGGGGTGGAACTCTCAAAAATGGAGGTAGGCTTTGCTTTTACTATATGAGGATCTCGATCTGTCTGACAAAAAATTTACACACTCAAATTTTTGCATCTGAATTAAGCTGGTCTCCAGCTGTTCGTTAAAAGGTAAATTGTTGCAAGTAATTTTCTCTCTTGGCTCTGCATTTCATATAGCTACATATTTATTGTTTTACTTTACAGAAGACATTTTTTCAATATTCGAACGAATTAAACAGCAATAAGTTGTTATCAGAAAGTTTTGTAATGGCTTGTGGCAAGCAAGAAACATGAGCGTAAGTATTCAGACTGCATAAGTTTAACTTCTGCAGGTCAGATATCACTGTATTATTTATCACTGGTAATCTTCTAATTTTTGCAGATATGCATCATTACAAGAGCGTTCTAGTAGCTCAGTGGTTAAGGCGTCTGATTATAGATCGGAAGTTCAGCTGTTCGGATCCCTGTTGTACGCCCTTAACCGACCCTTACCATTGGCACTGCTTACAGCGTAGTGTGAAGTAGGTTAGAACGCTCGTGGTTCAGATTCCACGTTAAACTGTAGGTCCCCTCACGCGGTAGAACTCCCGTGTTAGGTTCGGTAATGGTAAGAAGAAAACAATTTGTCCACCCTACCTCCAATACCAGGCTAAATATACCTCCTTCTGGAGGTTCTGAGGAACCTTTGTATTGAATACCAAGCTTAACGTGTTTTGCATCATCACTGCATGGCCGGTGCTATCGAGCCCTGGGTAAGCGCTCTTAGGGGATGAAAGAGGGAGGGTGGGGGGGTCCGGCGAAATATCACGAAGTGGTAGGGGGGGGGGGGCAACGGAAAAAAGGTCTACAAATGACGCGTAAGTAGGGTATTTCGTCCAAAAACCGACCTTGGGGGAGGGGGATATAACCGCCCTTGGATGCATGAGACGTAAAAAAAGTCTCAAAAAGTTGCGAAGTCGATTAGCAGTGGGTGGGAGGCTCCGTCAAAATCTCACGTCATTTTAGAGGGGGAGGGGGGGTCTCACCAGAGGGGAGAAGGAGGGGCGAAATTCCGGAAAAACACCTCACGTCAAAACTGGGCGCTCCCTTAGCAGTTCCCCCTCCTTCCCTACCTGACGAAATTTTTTATTTTACATTCTGTTTGCATAAAATCAGAAAATTTTAACGCAAAAATGTTCAAAATCATTGGTGCATATTATAAAACTTACATTTGATCTCTATTTAGTTTGGCACTCTGGCCGGTGGGTCTCCGACTTTTGCTCCGCTTACCCCTCCCCCCCTCCTAGCGCCCGCCCTGCAATACTGTAGAACGGTAGTGGCTGTCGCCTGCCATGGCACTGTGGACTCGCTTTCCATTCAGAACACCCTCGTTCAGTAATATCCGCTCCTGGGACCTACCTTGCTCTTTAATATTAATCTTAGCAGCTACGTTTACTTTCCTGAAAAAAATGGAAGTTAAGTGTTTCCTTCAGTTTATCATACTGCTTCACTATTTGATATAATATCTCAGAACATTCCTGAAGAGCTACATTTGTTAATCCTTTTATACTTGAAACGTGATGGCTCAACATTAAGATGCTGGCACTCCGCAGTAGCGGCTGTTGTTGTCGTTGTCGTAGGCAGAGCGCAGGAATGCGTCAGCTGGGCAGCCCGGTGGCTGGCGCCAGCCAGATCCTCTTTTTACGCTCCGCTTTGTTCCGTCGGGATAATCCCGAGTCGGTCTGGAATGCGATCTGCGGGACGACAATTAAACCGGTACGTGCCAGGACCACACCACTTCATCAACAATAAAGCGTCTAACTCTACATTATACGTTCCAAACCTTTCTTCACCTACAGCCTCCGTTTCAAAACAGCCCTCTTTTCAGGAAAAAAGTACTATATGTATAATGTAACCCATAGCGCTACTACTTTATTGTCTCCTAACTCACTTTTCGAACAGCGATTCGATGAAGTGTACAAAATCATATGTATAAAAACAAGGACAGGTTTCCGAAACTAGTTTCTTATGAGATGTTAACAATCTCGGTGTATTGTTCACACTTTAATTAAGAAATATGTATTATGAAACAAATACTAATTAGAGAGCTGATATACTAACGAGTGGAGAGTATTACAACAGCCATGAGAAAAGGGAGATTAACGTTCTATGGTCACATAGTTCGGATGGACAATCATAGACTCACCTCCAAAATCTTCAACACCATATCTAGAGGGAAAGCGACTAACGCTAAATGGACAAGGCTGGTCAGAAAACATCTCGAGCAACTGGGAGTAAACCCCAATAACATTTACAACAGGGATAAGTACAGAACGTTGATTGAAGCATTGGATTCTTTCCAGATACTAACAGCCAAAACACTTCTCCCTCGATCTGGCGTGAAATGGACCCAAGAAAGAAAAGACAGCCACAGTACAAGGATGAAAGAATATTGGCCAAAAAGAAATCTCACCATAGTTAAGAACTACGCGGTCCATAGAGGCCAAAATGAAAAAGAATAAGAGGAAGAATGAGAGTGCGGAGCTCGATTTAATAATACTAATTTTTTATATTTGGTGCCATATTTGTCATCACTATCTCAAATCGCAGTGTTCCAATGTTGAAATTCTGTTTCTTTCCTTAGCTAATAAATTGCTAATTACGTTAAATCCTGTTTTGGCTACATATGATCATGGGAATGCAAATGAAAACTGCTTTTGATGCAGCCCTTAAAAGCAGGAGGACGGTGGTTAGCCCTCGATGCGCCCTAAATTTGTCTTGGACTGAAAAACACCCTATTACCCCTTCAAAGCACACCAATGGGCAGTACCACCCTCGTTGGATTTTTTTTTTTTTAACTGCTTTACGTCTCTTTTTAACATCGAGGTCTTTAGAGACGGGAAAGGATGGGGGGCAAGGATGGGGGCAAGGAATGGGAAGGAATTCGACCATGGCCTTTTTGAAGGAAGCATCCCGGCATTTGCCTGGAGTGATTTGGGGAAACCATGGAAAACCCAAATCTGGATGCCCGGACCCTCGTTGGACACCAGTGCTCTACATCGTCTAGCTGAGAAGAGGAATAGTTCATCAAAGAAGTTACAACTGCAACCTTGCATATCATTCAATAAATTTTCACCTAAACAACCTTCGGATGAAATTGTGCTATATGTTTTCAAAAAATAAGCTCTATTTGCACAGACTGCCGCAGTTACAAATGGAATGAAATTCATATTACTTTGAGTTTAGTGTTCGAACAATCAGGGAAGCCTTCGAAAAATCATTCATGGACTGCAATCAGTTTACTGAATATCAAGATGCTGTGAGGTACAGAACCCACCTTCTCGCCCCCGTACAGCCGACACATAGCTCCCAGTACTGCTGCATCTATAAACTTGGCTTTGTAATCACATTTAGAGGCTAGAGATTAGCTGGCATCATAATGTGTCCGTAAGCTCCTCAAAACTTAATCGAGATAGAAGCGCTGCCTGTTGGTTACTGCTACGCTATTCATTTTGTAGAGATGTAATATGTACTGCCGTCAGTTTAAACGCTTAACAAAGGCAATTATCAATACCTAAAATCTGATATACAATTTACAGATGTAATGCCAACATCTGACGCTCGCCAGTGTGCTGAGGCGCCACACAAGGGCTCACGCAGCAGGCACGAGACCACGCCATCAAGGCGAATGCAGGTACGGTCCCCAATCTTCGTCACACAAACTACACATTCCACAAACAAAAAATACAGTTATCACACACAGAACATAGTTACACGTTTCACAGACACTTCGCATCCCCCCTTGGTACGTAGTACGACCTGGCAGCATCCAAAAAATGCTTAGCATCTGTCAGGGCATGCGACCGTAAAACCAAAGCTCCAAATTTTACCGCCTTAATGGTGAATAAAACTCATCAAAGGCAAATCACCACAAAATTTTGGGATTTTTTTTTTTACTTATGGCTTTACGCCTCGTAGACGTCGAGGTCATTACAGGCAGGATGGGATTGTGTACAAGGAACGAGAAGGAATTTGGCCATGGCCTTTTTAAGGAAGCATCCCGGCATTCGCCTGGAGTGATTTGGGTAAACCATGGAAAATGTTGGGGAAAGGTGGAGAAGAAGAATACCGATATCTGATCTTAGTTATTGTACTGTCTTTACGGCTCGACTGTGACATGTTAAAGCGCTGATGCGGAGACTCTTCACTTGTTGCATGCTGACAACTGCTTTAAAGCCGAACAAATATAGAGACTTGAACTTAAATGGGTCGCTGTAATTGAAGGACGCGGTCCTCTACTGTACTAAGTTGGTAGTTTACGCCAATAATAATTACTTAACATTACGTTTCCAAGTGATTTTAGAGAACATTAAATTCAATAAGCGTTATATTCATAATAATTTCAATGCTGTTTGTTAATTTTTTTCAGCGACCGTTTCAGAATAATTTTTGAGTTCGTGAAACCTAGATCTGATCAACAGATTCCAATAGCTAGTTCCAGTTAAAGACAGTTGAAATATTGCAGATTTAAAGCGATATACATCTTACAAAGACGATAAGGATAAATCAGAGAGAAATAACATTAATTTTTATCATGACCAAGAACGCTACAATCACTGAGTTTCAACAGCTACAAATCAGACAGGCAAAATCAATGAAGCCAAAATATTACCTCTGGAACTGAACTGCATGATAGGATCTTGTGGTAGGTATGGGTGCAGAATACTCTCGTTTGAGGTTCTTAAGTTAATATCTCACTACAGACAACCTCACATTACAAGCAAAAGGTGAACGAACTCCTTCCTTCATATCGAAACGATTCTAACAAATCACAAATCAACAAAATGCTTGATCCGTCAGCGTTATAAAGCTATTTACTGCTCGCCTCCGCAATAGTATACAATAAGATCAAAACACACAGAGCAGCTGCAGGGTGACCTGGATAGAATATCTAAATGGGTAGGTCAGCATGGAATGAAGATAAATGCCAAGAAAATTCAGCTTATTAACTACTCAGATAAAAAACTGAAGATTCCTTATGATTAAAGTGTGGGGTAAGACTTGCTTGTTGAAGGCTTCAAGTGTAAATATCTTGGCATAACGTTTGATAATAAACTCAACTAGGCAGAGAACATTGGGCAGGTGGTAATAAAAGGTAAAAAACTACTTTTTCTGGAGAGGTTGATGAGAGGATATATCAAAGAAATTAGGGAATTGGGTTACAAAACTGTGATCAGACCATTGGTTGATCTGGAGTAGTGGTATCAAATACAGGAGTGGGAGAGCGTACAATGAAGGGCAACTAGATTTGTTTGTGAAAATTATTGCAGGACACAGTCAGTATCTGATATGATAAGGGGAGCTGGATTGTGAGTCATTGTAGGACAGGAGGAGCGTGAAGAGAGTGTTGGGAATGTAAAGAGCATATGTTGGTGATGGGGCTTGGAGGGATATTGGTCGAAGAATTAGGAATGGGGAAAAATGGCCATGACCACAAGCTGGCACTCGATTTCATGCATAAAGGAGTGGGGAAGCTCTTTTTTTAGTGATGTCATGGACTGGAACAAATTACCAAGTGAAGTTACGAATAATTTATCAAAAACGCTGAAGGAATTTAAAGCTAAAATTTGAAAATCACAAGGGTAGACGGGGGAAGAATTAAAACCTCAAATTATACAAGATAGTAATTTTTTTTTAAAAAAAATGGGATAATTAGATGACTAAGGGAATTGCCAGCAGAGCGTGGGCTAAATCGCAATAAAAAAATTAAATTAAAACGCAATAATGAATTCTTCGAGTTTAATTATATTCCATATTCGTGGTATTTGAATGCAATGGAAAGTTTATACAACATCCAGAAATGGTTTGTGAAAGTTTGCTTCGTACCTTAGGAAAGTGAATTCGATTATCATTAGACTGTATGGAATACCTAGTTGAATCTGTTCCTCCACATATGCTCATCACGATAGGGCGAAAAAAAAAAAAAAAAATGCAGACCGTGGTTATATTTACAGCTGTTGCTAATGTGGACATCACATGAAGTGTACAAGCGCGAACAGGCATATTTCTTGTCAATGTTTAAACATCCACTCTAGCAGAGACTTGCCATCAGCCTCCAAGAAGACGAGGCAGCAAAGCTGTCGGCAGTTGTTATTTCACCGTGTTGTATGTGTTTACATGCAACGAGGAAGAACTTAGTGATATGAACTTCTCAGGGCCAGTACGGACTTACGTTATGTATAATACGAAGTTCCTTAAGCTGCCGGTCTCGGTAGCGTAGGGGCTAGAGGGCTAGCTCCGCGTACCGAAGGTCGCCGGTTCGAGTCCGGCCGAGGGCATGTGTCTGTGAATGTCTTGCCCGTGTTGTAGTGTCCTTGTGTCAATACGTGATAGAAACAAATCACATTGAGCTGGCTGTATGGCCCAGTAGCCGAATGCCATTAAAATAATAATAATACTAATGAAAAAGTTCCTTAATCGAATACATTATAAATTTTATGTTGCCTACTACAGTCAATTTTTAAACATCATGGCAGATAAATCAAGAATCTGTTTTAAAAAGATCCTTTAATTTCATGACGCTCCATCTGGCAGTCACTGACATTACTTTCGCCACTCATTAGAAAACATAGTTTTTTTTTGTTTTTGTTTTTTTAACTGCTTAACGTCTCTTAACAGTGAGGTCTTCAGAGACGGGAAAGGATGGGGGGCAAGTAATGCGAAGGAATTCGGCCACTGCCTTTTCAAGGAAGCATTTGCCTGGAGTGATTTGGGAAACCATGGAAAACCCAAATCTGGATGCCTGGACAGGGATTCGAACCGCCGTCCTCCCTAATGCGAGGCCAGAACGCTAACCGTTACACCACCACTCTCGGTCAAAGTTTCATGTTGTATTCACACATGGCAAGGGAACAACTTTAATTACTTTAAATTTCCTTAGCAATGTGCACTGAATTTACCTCGACCAGTGACAAACATGTACACTGTGACTGTTTCCATGTCGTGGTGCTTACATTGTCGTGGTTCGTTCACACTACAAAAGTCACATAAAAAAAAAAAAAAAAAAAATGCAGCGTGTATCAGTGTGTACACGCACGAGAGGTGAAACTTCTACGTATTTTATGACGTGTATTTTTTTTTTTTTTTTGTTCTTGTTTATGTTTCTTTCTACTTGAACGTTGATTAATGATGATAATATACACCTGTGCAGTAAGTAGGATCTTTGTCCAAGTTATTCTTGTAAACAAATAAAAATTATTATAAATTTAAAGCACACTTCGCTATATTGTGGAGTATTGCATTTATACTTGGTCTGTATATTCTTTTTACAGCTATTATATCTGAGACATCTGGGTGAACTTTACAGCGCGATACAGTGAGTGTATTATTGCGGTGTTGTAGTTCATACTGAGTGTGTATGATGGAATTAATTATGATAATTTATGATATTCGAACTAGGAATCCTGATGTAGAAAGTGTCAATACTTCTCGAAATGTAGTTTGCAATGTATTTCATGTGTTTTGCTGTGTATGCATCGCTTAAATTTGTAGCGGAAATATTAGCGGAGGTTGAGGCTAGGTTAAAATGGAACCTGGACTGGAATATTTTTGTTACAGCATAAACCACTGGGAATTTAGTTATTAATAGTAATTAATAAGCTGGTTTAATCAGCATTATAGTAGCCACTACATATATCACGATGTAGACCACTCCCGAACATCTTGGACAAAGTTATCCGATAACCGTTCTTACGGTCAGTTTTCGTTAGTGATTAACTTCTAAGCCTGACAAAAATGACAAGGTAGAACGCATGTTTTCTGGATCATAACTAAAATAAAGCAACTAAACATACTGGTGCACGTATCAGTGTTCAAAAATTTAATTAATACCTGAATTCTAGGCTCGGTTTTTTTTAAACTGCTTAACGTCTCTTGACAGCGAGGTCTTTAGAGATGGGAAAGGATTGGGGGGGGGGCAAGGAATGGGAATGAATTCGACCATGGCCTTTTGAAGGAAGCATCCCGGCATTTGCCTGGAGTGATTTGGGAAACCATGGAAATCTAGGCTCGTCAAAAAATGACGGGTTGAATGCAGATTTCTGGCTCATGACTTAATTTTTTTTAAAAGCTTAAGTAACACATCCCCTTCGTTGTAAAGACGAATGCTAATATTTCTGCATGAAAATGAATGCTTTTATTGCAACAGCGATCAGATAATATGTTGGCATCATCAACAATCAACGAATACAGATAAACAAAAAGCAACTAATAATCAAAAAAGTAATTAAAAATACTGGTGCATGTCTCCCTGCTTAATAAAGGCGACACCTCTCGCTGTAAATATTGTCTCTGTTGTCGTCACGTGATTATGAACGTTCTAACCGTACGCACAACGTTTTGGCGCATGAGCACTGATCGCGTAACTCGTAACGCTAACAATTTTTTACCTACCGCTGCCAAAGAAGTTTCTCTTCAAAAATTACGCCATGTCGTATATTTTGTCGGGAGTTCGGAAGAAACGCTATCATTCACTTTAATAACCAGCGCAGATTTTAATAAAAACGATTAGTGCAATTATTCTGGCTCTAAAGAGGGAACAAATCAATGTTAGTTTCGTACATAGTTAGCTGTGTGATGTGGTAGCTGCACCTGGTGCGCCTGTGGGTGTCCCTCGCTTGTATTGGGTGACTGCGGGCCGCTTTTTTGCCGCCCGAGCCGAGACCACGAAAACCACAGAGGAGTTGTCCCCGCTTCGTCAGCACGCCAAGGTATGGCTTCCGAGGACTCCGAGCACCAACCAGCTACCTCTTATAACAACTCGTCACCTTTCTTTCCCTATATTTTCCTCTTTTTTAACTATTTTTTGGGTAAAATATGTTTATCATCCGTTAAACAGTTTTTCAGCAGGTCAATATTGAAATTTACAAACACATCAAATCCAAAAAAAGTTATACATATTGTCAAGGTTGAGTTCAGTCCGCTAAGGCTACTTCGTAACTACAAGAACGTTTGTAATACAATAAGGAGTTTATAGAAATTGAGGAGTAACAACAGTGTTAACATTAATAACAACGGCAAAGATAGTGGCAGTTAGCTTGCTTTAAAATAATTACACTCCTATCATATAATATATTTAGTTTTGGAAGAGTTTTATTTTCTTATATACAATGAAAGTGTAATTGCCGATGAAACAAACTGAAGAGTGGAGATTATAATATGTGGTAACATGTTTTGGTAAGTGATGACAGATTTTACGTATTTAATAATTCATTTCTTCTTCTGAATCAGTGTCTGAAAGAAAAAGAATAATTTGAAAAAGGCGTTTGTTCAGCTTAGTTTGCCTCGTCCTTTTTCCTAACACATACAATTTTTGTACCAGGTACTTCTCTAATTCGCCTGAACAATGGCTTGGTTTGCAATGTTGTTATTATCAATTAATTATCATAAGCTGCATCTACTGTAGATCTCTGTGTTATTGACCATTGCGTATACCCTGGCAAGTACGCGATGATCTGAGCACTCTATTTAGGAAAATTTGTATTATATATAAATTATTGCAGATGACACATCCCCATATCGTATTAAAAGTCATCATTTATAAATTAATAAGCAGCACTCCGTTTTAATGAAGATTTCTTGTTTAATATCCAACACAATTTGTACTGTCTTATATAGGCTTGGTGGAATTTATTATTAATGTGTACACTTCACTTTAAACGGCGGTCAACAACTTCAAGATTTAAGAATTGGTGCCGTGGATTCTGTGGTGTCATTTCCATGACCTGTATCTCCACGGAGTTTAGTAGTTATTTCTGCTATTAAAAGAAAAAGAAAATATGGTTGTCTATTTCCGGGCATGGCGGGAGAGTGGTAACGCTTTGGCCTCACATTTTTTTTTTTTTTTTTTTTTTAACTAGACGTGCAGTATTGAAATGAAAGCAATTATCTCTCAGTACAGATGTGATTATGATCGTAAACCGTACTGTACAAAGATCGCTGTACAGATTTCAGATCATGTAATTAGAAATCGTTATTAATTTCTGGCGAGATTCTATTTATTTGACCCAAGTCTCATAGAAAAACTATTAATTTATTCATACTGCAAAGACGTAATTGCTTATATTGTCCAGCGGCTTTAATGCTACTAAATATATACATTTTATCAACTGAGAACCAAAAACACGGTTAACGCGACAAACAAATGAAAGTTTCACAAAGCAATCAGTAGCGACTTTGCTACATAGTATGGTCTCAGTATATATAGGCCTCGATCGTAGCTGCTTAGGCTACTGCAACTTACGAAGGGTGAAACCGAGCGTGGTGGGTGAACGGTTAACGTTCTGACCTCGCATTTGGGACGACGCGGGTTCGAATCCCCGTCCGTGCATCTAGATTTGGGTTTTCGATGTTTTCCCCAAATCAGTCCAGGCTAATGCCGGAATGCTTCCTTCAAAAGGCCATGGCCGAATTCCTTCCCGTTCCTTGTCCCCAGTCCCATCCCACCTCTAATGGCCTCGGTGTCGACGAGGCGTAAAGCCATAAACAATAATAAAAAAATTGGACCTAATCTTTTCATCGCATCTTGACCATAATAATCTGCGTATTCTAATCCTTGACCTTCTCTACAGTTTCTTCCTTCCACTGTTCCATCCACTAGCTAGTTGGCCAATGTCACAAGTTTTAAAATGAGTGACATCATTCTGTCTCTTCTTTTTGTCTATAAACTTCATCTTTCACCCATAATTTTGAAAACTTTTGTACCTTATCCGTCCTCTTAATTTCGATTACTCTAGTTTAGCACCATATTTCAAATTCTTCAATTTTCCCTCTTCTTGTTATTCTTTAAGTCCAGGTTTTACTGCCATAAAATGCTTTGCTCCACACACGTAGTTTTAGAAACCTCTTCCTCTGTTTGAAACCAAAAGAATTTTCTTTTTAGAATCGGCTCTTTCCGTATTGTTATTCTGCTTTTGATATCGTTCTTGCTTCTACGATCTCCTGAAATTTTACTTCCTGAGTAACAGAATTCTCCTACATCTTCTGTCATAACTGATTCTATTTTTATGTCTAATCTACTGCTATTTCTATCATTTCTGTTGCGTTTCATGACTTTTGCCTTTTATTTACATTTAGTTCAAATTCTTCCGCCGATACTTTTTCATGTCGTTCAGGAATTTCATAATGTCATAACTCTTGTCTGCTAACAAATCAAGTCGCAGCGCACTGAGTTTCTCATTGGAAATATTCTAATTTTCTTTAACTTCCTTGAACCGAGCTAGGTGGGTGAGTGGTTCACGATCTGGCCTCGCATTCGGGAGAACGCCGGCTCGAATCCCTGTTCGGGTATCCAGATTTGGGTTTTTCATGGTTTCCCCCAGTAACTCTAGAGTCTAGACGAATGCCGGGATGCTTCCTCCAAAAGGCCATGGTCGAATTTCGTCCCGTTCCTTGTACCCAATCTCATCCCGCCTCTAATGACCTCGACGTCGACGAGGCGTAAATCCAAAAAATACTTCCTTGATTGTTTCCTTTGTATACTGGTGAGTATAGACTATAAGCCTGTACTGTAGACTTTTAAACTCGTACTTGATTCTTGTGATATTTTTCTATTTTCGCTTAGCTGCATAGGTATTATATGGGTTACAAATTATTTTTCTCTAACGATGTTTTACGTGCTAACATCATAAAAGGTTAAACTGCTCTAAAAGTATCTTTTTTCCCATCCAACCTTTCAGTAAGCCTACTAAAGCCGGAATTGCCTCCCTTGTACTACAGATTTTCCTAAACCAAAACTGATCTTCACCTTTCTCTTTCGCTTTTCTTTTTATTTTTCTGATACTATCCTAGCCAATGAATTTGAATCATGTGGAGTTAGACTTGATGTGTTAGGTTATGGTTTCTTCTGGAGTACGATAATGATACTTTCATCAAAATCGGTTGGAATCTCTGCTATTTCCTAACTTTTCGATATAATTTTAAACAATCTTTCTAGTCCTTCTTCTCCTAGAAATATAAAAACTTTTACAGGAAAGTGTCTTATTTAGGTCCAAACCTACCGAAACTGTCATTTTCGGTCTCCTAAATTATTGATATCGACAATGCATTCTCAGTCAAACCACCTCTTTTCTATACTTACACTCAGCTCAGTGGTTAAGGCTATAGTAGTGGTGTTTATTTCAGCATGCTAAGACGCTCCTAGAATGGGATCCAATACTAATGTTTAACTCCAGCCACCGCAGACACGGGATGCGTGGCGAATCGAAACTCTGTCAGCATGTCATGAAGCAACACAAGTTTACTGTGTCGCTCCCATCCTTTTTTATATGTTTATCTATAGTTCTGTTTATCTTTGTTCGTATGGTTTCTTGAAAGTCAATGCTCAGTTCTATAAGGCGCAACCTAATTCTTTTCAAGATCCACCTTAACACCAGGCTGTTTCTCAGAATCTTGTAATTAGTCCTTGTTTTGTGCTGCGCAGAGCACGTGGAGTCGTGTGTTCCTGGTGCGGGGCCGCCGTGTTGTACAGGCTGTGCTGCGGCGCGCCTGCTCCGCCGCTGTCCGGTTTCGCCACATCCTGCTTGGCCCACATCCTCCCGCGGATGTTCCAATAGACCCACTCGTCCAATCAGACGGACGGACAGGCCTCCTCGCCAGCTCCGCCACAGGTGCTGCTGCTCTACAATACACTCTCTTCTCCTCCCCTTATCCCGTAATTAACAATCCTTGTTCCATTCCTTCCCGTTTTCTCTGTCCTGAGCATGCCCTTGGCTTAGCATTTCCACTCTCAAATCCTGTAAGACATCTTTGTTGTTTGGTTTTACTCTCTGTCCAGTTCCCTCCACTTGCATCCTTTTCCTTCTTCTTCCAATGTAACCCCCTGCTCTCTTCACGTCATACCAGTATCATACCTTTCTTGGACTTTCTTAGAAAACACAACGAGATCATTAGAGCCGGGAGGGGACTACCGAAGCAAACAGGAAGGAATTTGGCCACGGTAATCTGAAGAAATCTTCCCACCATTCACCTGAAGTGGTTTTGTGAAATTATGAAAATCTCGGTGGACAGGACAGAGAATTCAGCCTGCGTCTAAGTACCCGGTGTTGAATAAAAGTATCTAATCTGTACTCATGAGTAATATAGGGTACTCACTAAAGTACTGAAGAAAGTTTCGATACCTTCAGGTTTTGAAAGAAAAGTATCGATAACATAATATTTTTCAAATCATTATTGTTGATTGAGATTTTCGCAACTACGCATTAATATCAAGTTATAAACTTAAAAAAAAAAAAAAACAAAAAAAAAAAAAAAACAAAAAAAAAACAAAAAAAAAACAAAAAAAAAACAAAAAAAAAAAGGAAAAAGAAAATATTGTAACGGCAATGGCCAAGATTTTTTTTTATTATAATGAAATTTGCAGCAATAAATCATGTTACTTTTTGTAGTCATACTATGAGAAAAAATTAAACAAGATTAAACTTAATAATACTCAATTTTCATTTAATTTATAAATCAAATCAACAGCAAAATGCCATGCCCTATTAATCTGTGGCAGTAAACAGCTAAAATATATACTAATCTTACATTTCCCCCTCTTCGTCCGTACACTTAAAAACAATAACTATTCCACCCTTTCAATCATAATCTGTTTCTTGTCTCTGCCTGCCTTCGAAAATAAACGCTCGGCGAGGGCTGACGTTGCTGGAATTGTCATTAGTTCGTAAGGTAACTTATATAAGTAAGGAAATATTACTTTCATATCTTCCAATTACACCAAAGGGTCAGTTGACAATGGTGACACTGATGTTGCCAAATAAAAGCTCAGTTAATCATTTTCATTACCCAAAGTAGCATGTAAAGAGGAACCCGATGTTCCACTTTTGCTTTTATGTTTTGTACGTGGTAACACTTACTGAACTTACATTTACATGTATTATTATAAAATAATAAAGGATTAACGAATAGATAATTCACAGTTGCAATTACAACGCCGTTAATCATTGCACGATTACAGTGCAAGACAAAGCTTCACGCACACCCCAAACAAACCAAGCAAGTGACAACATTGATAATCAAAGGTAATGTAGCCTCACCCCTTAGTTTTAGAGTCGAAACAAGTTCTCATATCATTGTCAAGTTCTAATAACGACAATGCTACCAACATAAAAATACCTCGATTCTCGTCTGTACTTGTCTAGGAGACCAAACATCATACAGCCATGTCTGTTGTAATGATATTTTTACTTTTTCTTTTCGTGGCTTTTTAATATTTTAATTAATTTTTCCAGTGTCATTTTGGTATTAATACCTCCCAAAAAGTACTGATACGAGTAAAAGTATCGTGTGAAGAGTATCGAGTTCAAAAGTATCGATATCAAAAGAAAAGTACTCGATACCAAGAAACATTGATACTTTTTCTGTGTCCTTACATACTTCCTGAGTGGAACGTTGATCGCTCCCCCAGGAGGTTCAGTAAAGCATTCTCAGTTGTCATACCTTGACACTACTGCCCTTAGTATCCCCCAGCATGCTCCGTGCACTCTCCTCGCTTCTGGCAGTAGTCTTTTTTCCTTATAATTTATATTTACAGGTCTTTACCACTATAGAAAAGGTATGGTCTTGTCACTCCTTTATAAGCTTCGCCAAATTGTTTCGTTTTTTGTTATCTTGTTGCACAATCCCGTCATTTTTATCCAATTTCCTCAGTGGGTCTGAATCGTGTAGCTTATTTGTTTGCTGATTCCACGACTTGTAGGAACACAAGATCCTGAATATTTAAAAAGTTCTGTTGTCCATAACCTTTCTATCTCTACTGATCCGTCTTCCTATCCACGCCACATATATTCATTTTTTGCTGTATTAATCCTCCCACTTCGACAATCTATCGACAACGTTAATAAATTTTGGAAGCGAATTGTAAATATATAAAAAAAAATTACAAAAATATTTGTACTATAGGCGAAGCGTATGCATGTCATAAAAGAAGAAAATGAATCACAAGAAGTGAACGAAGCGAAGAGACGGATATTTAACTTAGAAAAAGAATAAACTTTCTACGGACATTGGACCGTGAAACCGTTGCGTGAACCGTGTCTCTACTTCTTTAGTCAAAAGCCATGAGATGGAGATTTTATTTGTGTTTAAGACAGGCCATCCTAGTTTCAACCATCTAAATTGATACAGAGACAACGTGAAGGTCCTAATTTTTCTGATTTGTAATAAAGTTCTATTTCACTTCTAAAAAAAATCCAGGCTAATCTCGCCATTCATCATATGCTCTTCCAATATATCAAGAAACATTGAAAGTACAAAATTTCGATGTCCTATGACAAAGGTTTTTTTAAATTCCGAGTTCACCTAAAACCTCTTTGACTATTTACAATACGATTTGATTTCTGTCTGTTTGTCAATTGCGGTAGTCATCCATTGTGGCTTATAAACAGAATAACAGAACTATCAACAATCAGATCCATAGACAATTGCTCGTTTAGGTGCCACTTTAGTTCCAGTCTACCACTCTTATATAAAATCCTGTGTCTCAGATCTTTTTCTAATCGCTACGCTAATGTATAAATGACTCACACAAAATTTGACGTTAAAGTATGAATCACTGTGACAAGTTTAATATCAAGTGGCCAAACATGAAGTGTTTGGTTAGTTTCGTTATTATCAACGAGGTAAACTTGATGATAATATTTTTTCTGGCCTTACGCCTCATTGACGTCAAGGTCATTGGAGGCGGGAACGGAAAGGAATTCGGCTACAATCTTTAGAAGGAACCATCCCGGCATTCAAATGGAGTGATTTTGGAAAACCATGGAAATATAAGGAAAATGTAGAACGAGGAAAGTATGGGCCGTTTTACGTCGGGAAGAGAGTTAAATGTTCCAATTGCTCCAGAATCTATTTAACCGACAAAGCTTAAATGTCAAATTTCAAATAACCCTGAGTGACATCAATTCAACTAATATCCAGAAAATCTTATAATGGCTGAAGCACAGCGCTTCATGATAGTGAATCATCAGATTTTTTTCCCCGACGCAAAACGGACCAGACTTTCTTCGTTGCACAGTTTCCTTATATATTCCTTTCGTCTCTCACCTTTGTCTTCTTAGCCTGATAGTCTCTCATCAGCAATTTTACATTATTTTAGAATAATTTAAAAACGATTACATTAACATTAAAGTTGCTGATGAGACTACCTGTATATCCGACTTAGTAGAAATGCAGAAAATGTAACGAGGCTGTGCGATGAGAAACGTAAGGACTGTTGTGCGTCGGAATGGAACTTGAAAGATCAATTCTCAGATAAGCCCTAACTGACAACGTACAGTTAGCATCCAGAAAATGTTTCCAACACTCGATGGATCAAGAACAGTGCTTCACGATAGTGAACCTACTAAGACAATTCAAACATTCTAAATGTGGCGTTATAGAAGGATGTTCACATTTATGCACACACGTGAAGAATGAAATAACATGTTTTGCAGATCATGGCCGAAGAAAGGAATTTGTATTAAGGTTCACCGCAGAAAAGAGACTGGATGTAGGATCACAGTTCAGGACGTGCGGGATTGGTTCATCGTTAGTGGAGGGAATCGTTGAGGAGTGCTGATTAAAACACATGGAACGGACGACGTGGTTCTAATACCTATATAGAAACGAAGCTATTAGTTCACTACACAACCATATAACAGACTGCATACAACCCGTCAGGAGACTGTTAAAAGAAGGAACAGGGTGATTAATTGTAACAAAAAAAAATTCGATTTCGAAGGTAATTATAGTCTTTAAACAGTGGGTGTATCGAGGTGTATACTGTTCACTCGTAATTATCTTACACCTATTCCTTAACTAGGACAAACATACCTAATTCCGTCCCATGATACGATACAAAACCATTCATTCTTCGCACAAGGAAATCTCAAAACCACTCATTTCCTCATAATAAACCAATTGCATCAATAAAAACTTCTCGGGTTTTTATAGATCATTGCCGCCGCGAGAACGTACATAGTTATCAAACCAATTGCAGTCATACGTTAGTGCAAAAATTCTTTTACATACCATTTTTCCGAAGCAAACAACATTTGAAAAGGATTTCCATTTCACACATACCATCCCCTCATCATTAAATTGCTACTTCCTCCTACCTTCTCTCCATTTATAACTTATCTCAGTATCTTACGCTATTCACATAGCAAAAATTCAATAACTCTTTGAATAAGGAAATTGCGAACCACACTCTCTTTTGCCAACACATCCATCACACCAAATTTTCTACTGTCAACAACTTCAGGTTTTCGTTTCGCGCTAAAGATATATTCTACCAAATTTCACGTCAGCTGTCAAATTTATGAACACCAAAGTTAAATCACAATCAAGCTTACTCATCTAGTATTTTACTTCCTCTATCTCTTTAATGGTCTTTTTCCCCCAACAACTCATTTTGTCTTTTTCTGACTGACAGTCTAAACTAACTACGGCATCTACTTTCCCGTCTTTCTTTTATTTTATTGCAAAAATTATTTAACTTCAGGGTTATATCCCGATTTTAGAAATCACATATCTCAATTTCGATTTTAATCCCTCTAATTGTACTGTTATATCAGATAATATTGATTTTCATTTGTTTTTAGAAACACTTGGATCCTTCTTGTGAGAATTTTTACTAGCCACAATAATATTGAAAATCTTAATCCGCAGAAAACCAAGCAAAACGAAACAGATAAAAACACTTATACCAACAAGACAAGGCAATGCCGCGTTCAAAATACATATAATAATAAGATACCATTTACAAGAACATAAAGCATTAAAATATCCTAACAACAAGAATATTAATAAACCCCAAGTTTTTTCTATGAATGTCTCTTCAAATCAATTTTTTTCCAGGAATCTATCTTGATGGCACTTTTAATTAGTAAATCTGGTTCAACAGGCTTTAAAATAAAATAAACCCAATGCACCCTCATTAATTTATTGCAAACCGTTTGTACTGGCTTCAATACAAAAAACACTTATTTTTAACATAAAAAATCGCACAGAACGTTCGGGTCTTCGCTAGAAAATACCTAGTTGAGCAGCTTGTAACGCCGTCTTCTATTAGGACCCGGCAGCTCTGAACTGTACGCACGTTCTTCTTCCGTCTCTCGTCGATGAAGCGCACCCAACCAGCTTTAGGGCCGCGACTCAGCCGTATTCTACAGTAGTGGTCGTGATACCTGCTGTTACTGGCCACTAGAGTGGCAGTCACGAAATTAATCCTGTGAAGGTCACGGAGTATCCGAACAGTGTTGCAAATCAGCAAAAAAATCTTCAGTAATGAGTGCGAAAAAATTTCTAAAACATAATACTTAACATGCAGAACAAGGTGATGTGCTTTATAATTCCAAACATTTGTGTGACTTTTTAAAAAAATAGGAATTTATTTCGATGGAAATTAGAAATCAAAATACTTTTTCACTTCAACCGACAGAAAAAGCGATAAAAATAATAAGAAATAACTAAAAAAAAAATATGCGCCTTCCTGAAAGTTAACAGACTCATACCGAATACATTCTATTCATTAAATAGGGAAGCATGTGAATAAAAAAAAAAAAAAAAAAAATTACACGAAGCGCTTAGTTGTTTTGGCTGTGTAATGTAAAATGTTGTCGCTGATTAACTTCCGTTTTATTTGTTTACGTAAAAACTTCCATGCGAGAAAGTTTCTAAGAAAAATACTGAAATTAATTCTGGTAGCAGGCAAAGCCTCTTCAAACAACCCCTTTTGGATTGTTTCACAGTTTATATTTGCGCAAATGATTGCGCGCAGCGCAGTTCCAGTGCCGGCTGGTCGGTCGGCTCATTTACGACTGAGAAACATATTTCCTGTCCTCCACAGAAAAGCTATTTTCAGCTTCTGTAAGAATTATTGTCATTGTACACAATGGACTATACATGACAAATTTCGCGAGAAAACTTCAAAAGCAAAGACAAAACGAAAATTAATTTATCAAATATAAGGGACCGATTATACATAGAAATGACTGCCACAAATACCTCCATGTCAGTGTTTGTAATTTATCGAAGTATTTTTTTTTTTGCGTATTAGTTATTGGTAATATTCCTTAAAAAATACTTTAAAATAACTGCTACAATTATTTTAATTAGGTTTCCAATGCCCAGGCGGCCTGCAGGTTCGCGAATATTACTTCTGTCTGTTAACACACTAATTGCATTATTATGTTCCTGAACATCACCACCATTAACATTACTCGAATAGGCCTTAAACTACGGAAATATAGCGACCGCGTGTAAAGATACGCATGGACGACCGGCCAAAGCTAAAGTGGCAATGTCGCCGGCCCAACCAAGGGACAGAGGGTTGGTGCGGGCAGGGGAGGCAGTGAAGACTACGTAACCTTGGCAGGTCTAATTTCATGACGCCGACTTTAGTCCTTTAGGGCCGCCACTCAGCCGTATTCTACAGTAGTGGTCGTGATACCTGCTGTTACTGGCCACTAGTCCTTTTTCACGGTCGGTACGTAAGCTAACTCTCAGTTTTCGACTGGGTAGAAAGGAAGTAATTGTTGTAATACTTCTTTTATATATATATATATATATATATATATAATGGTCTCTAAGTGCCACCGAGCTCTTAACTCCTCAACCAAGTTCAACCCTATGATGATGAAGAAAGATTTAATTAGTTTCAGTCCTATTTTTAAATTTACAAGTGACTTCTCTTGACGTTTTCCAAATATTTCCGACTTTTCTTCCTTAAGGTCGATGCGACACACCATTTCCGTTTCAGGGGGTGGCCGACTGAACGCCCAGCTGATGTGTCAGACCCACTACAGTCTCAGTCAGCTGTGGAGCCTCAACAAAAACAAAATAATTTCATTCAGAGCAAGAGAACAAATATTTCAAGTTCTTTGTGCATAGACTCCTTTTGAAGTCGGCGCCATTCCTTACAATGGACTTGACGAGCAGAGTGTGTACCCAAGTCCTGGGTGAAATCCCAAACCTCTCCGGAGTAATTAGCCTGCCTGCATTAAATTGAGTAATTTATCCCTGAATTCATAAAAAATATATTCGATGAAATATGGCAAACATTTTAATGGGACAAGCAAAAGACATCCTCCATCACCTATATATTAAAAAAAAACATCACGTGAATGTAAAGCGTAGTTTTGCAATAATCTGCGTACTTTTATTATATTTCGTAACTTTCTCCGATTTGTGTCAAATTATAAAATAATTACTGCACCAACTGAGTTGAATTCGAAAGTATCATCTTTCACCTAAAAATATTCATTCAATTCAATATCGTACTGTCGGAAACGCAGAATTACATAAACTAAAAAAAAAGAAAAAAAATAGTATATCCTCCCTCTTTGAATTCGGGTAAAGTCTCCTGAATGGCGGTATAATCGGGGAAATATATTGTAGTGAACAGTGTGTCACTCCACATTTTATCATATTAATAGGACCAAAATGTGAATGAAAAGGTTGGTTGGAGAGACAGGGTATGCCACCTATTGACGGAAAGATGTGCTCTCTCTTTTCATGGCGAACGGTGGGGGTTGACCAGCGGCTTAGACACCTCATCGGCCAATGGAATTTCGCCCGCCAAAAGAGACAAAGGTTGCATCGGTCGCCGGAGAAGAAGGTCAGTGAGCCACAGGTGGCGGGACAAGCAACACCTCTGTGCGACCTCTCTGCGGATGCAGACCAAGAAGCGGTGTAAAGACTTGGTCTAGTGCATCTACACAACATCATGCAATTGAGAAGGTGAATATAACATTACCACTGAATTGTTTAGGAATCAAGACTCCAGTGAACGATCCTGGGTGAAGCGATTCACAAAATAAGAAGTTCTCATGTCCAGTAAAATTGTTTATAATGAGCTAGTCGGACAATTTGTCTTGAGTCAACAGCGTATAAACATAAGTCTCATGTAGGGTGGCGCCCATGGTATCAATTGTTGTTATTTTTGATAATTATAAAAAAAGGAAGGTGAATGTTAAATTTTTATAGTTAAATTCATCAAGTTTCATATGTGAAAATAAATGTCTAGTTATGTTTGTGAATCTTTTGTTCAGAGCAAATTTGACCCATTCCCCGCAAAAATGAGATGCTTATGAAATATCAATGTAAGAAGAATTGATCTAATATTAAAATTAATGAATATAAAATATTAAATTTTCATAATTATCATTGCTATTTAAGCACAGAGACGGTCGGACCGTCGCAATATACATCCCAAACAAGAAGAACAATGGCAAACTCAGTTAAAGGGAGCTGCAGGTAGTGAAATAATAATAATAAAAATGTTTTTGGTTATAAAATTAATTTTGAACTTTCCTCTCCAAGAGAAACTTTGACTTAGCGTTATACTTGTGATAAAAGTGGAGTAATTACTATTTTTATCCGCGCCATCCTATAGTGTGGGAATGTAGCTGACGAAAGTTTGGAGGCCATTTCCCATAAGTTAGATTTTTTTTAATTTTTAGGAAAATTTTCTCAAAAAAATCTCAAGATAAATTTTTTATATTTTACTCTTTGTTATCCAAGTTACATTCTAACACAGGATTACTGTAATAAGTCCAGTAGTTAAAATGAAATTTAATAAAATATCACAATTTTTTTTTTAAAAAAATTGTTTAAAAACAAAATAGAAAAGATAATAAAATATTCCTCCGTCATAACTTTAAAACTGAATGACTGTATGTTGACGAAGTTTCAAGTTAGTGTATGGAATATTTTCCCCATAAATGTTCTTATAAGTTTATCCTTTTTACATGTACAACATAGGCACCTACGGCTTCCCTTAAGAGGCATAACTAGGGTTCGGATCTTTAGGAACAAAAAAATAGAGAAATATGCAGGCAAATATTACCTTGAAAACGGGTAAGTATGACCTAAAAATTACAAAATATCAACAAACATTTAAATTTACTATACATGAAAAGATGCTCAATTACACATCATTTATTTTATCTAGTAGTGTTGCTTTCACGTAGACAGCATGATTTGCTCCCGTGCACTCACTACACCATTGAGAAATTAAATTTTAAAACATTTTGTTAAAGTTACTATAATTTCACGTAATTTACAGGAAGTAACTCTTTCATATGTATCAAAATGCTCCTCTCCAAATCTCCTTGCTTAACTCTGTAACTTCGCACCTTCAGAAAATTTTGTTTTCAGCATGTCGATACTCACTGATCCACTGCAGATTGAACACCGACTGAGGATTATTTTCAAAAGTTTTTCATCGAGACATTGATCGAGGTTGACACGCATCGACACAGGCATACTGCTGCTGCATTGTGGAGATTAAAATGCGGGCGGAACATTAACGTTTACGGAGTGACAATAATGCATAATTTTAAATCTTGACTGGGTAATTCTTATCTATTCAGCAAAAATTAGCAGGTTTTTTTCTCCAATTTATAATAGGAATACAGTAAATTAATAATTATCTTAATTTCTTCTCATATCTGGAGAATTCCCGGTACTAATAAAAAAATTGCCAGATTTTTTCCTCAAAATATGATCATATGACCATAAATATTATCTTAATATGACTAAAACTAGAAAAATGGCCTAAATATGCATTTATATGCTATATAAAACACATCTAAACACAGTCAGAACTGTTGAATCAGTTTTTAATCCAGCATTACAGCTCAAAAAGAAGGCAGAAAAAAATGTGACTTGTCCCAAAGATCCAAACGCTAGGCATAACAGTAAAGAAGACCATGTTAGTTCAGTGAGGATGACTCTACATCACTGCGAATACACATACGATAAAACTACCTGTGCTATATCCCACTAAAATTTGCGTGTACACTGGTATGTTGTAATTGAAATTAATACTGCATGGGGCATAATTACGACTGAGAAACGTGTGCAGGACTCCCTTTCCTGTTCCAGGCGTCTTCATTAAGGTTAAGTATCCTCGGAAAGCTTCGTGATCAATGTAGAGACGCAGTTACAACTTTTTTCAGGTTGTCTTCGCTGTTCACATAAATGGAGAAGCCTACACTTTAAGACAGGCCTCCCAAAAGGGAAGAAGACGAGCTGTAGAGTGGTGAATCAGAAATGAAAAATGGAATGGGCTGTTCAAGAAATCAGGAAATCAGAGGATTACCCCCAATTAACCAATACGGCTTCTTTCCGGAGGTAAAATAGAGTACAAGTCGTAAATCCGAGTGAGGATCCACGAGGAAGAGTCATCGGAATTGAATGGAATGTTAGCAGCCTGAATACGGCAGGTCCGGAAGAGGAGGCATGTAGAACGACTACAGATAAATGTGGTTGCATTAGTGGAATTAAATACAACCAAGCGCAGGTTTTCTGCTGTTTGAAACAACACTGATTAGCATTATCAATGAGGTTACAGTCGTGGGTTTTAAAGAGAACAAGAACATAAAAAAGTGTGAATTACTGTGATCAGTTTACCTACAGGATTATTAGTATGACGATACAAACACATGAGTAAAGCTATATTGCCAAATTTTCAATAAGTTACGATGAAACAGAAAAAAATATTCTCCAAAACAAAGAGCAAATTCAATATGTACAGGGTCAGGAACATCTACGAATCGTGGGCGATTACAATGCGATATTAAAAGGAAAAATGAGAATTTTAGAAAAAAATGAATGAGGAGGAACTATATAAGAATTCTTAAAAACAAAACAAAACAAAAAAAAACAAAAAATGAAAGCTGATTATATCATACACGCTATTTAAGAACAAGTCAACAAGAATATACTCGAAGAACGGTCTAGGATTTACAAGCATATGTCAGGTAGGTAATATCATTGCTAAACGAAACTTGAAAAACCGAGTTCTGGACAATATTAAATGAATTTAAATCAAGAGTCTAACAGTCCACAGATTGTTGATATTATACTCTCCCAGGTTTTATCCTTAGTTAGGGACCTTTCAGCTTATTTAACGAAAATCTGTGAAGGAATCTCGGCTGAAGAATTGGGTACTATGAATATAGATAAGATCCAAGCAGTTAAAGAAACAGTAAGCATGAGAAAAGAAGCGGAATAAAACCTTGGTTCACATAAATTGTTAATACTTGGATTATTTTCGGCGAGACAGATGCAACAAAAGACTTTCCGGGTCAGACTTGAATCGGTTACTTCCGAGCGTGGGAGTTTAAGTCCTAATAGCGGATATTTATCTTACAATCAATGCTTCCAGTTTTTTCTCAACGTCATCGGCACCTTAAAATACGGCGAGGTAGCAATACGGCAGAGCAGCCCCATATTGCGGGTAGTATGTTGCCTTCCTGTCAGGCGCTTCTGTTAAAAATAATAATATTGTAGACGTCATACATCAAGAAGATTCCATACCCGCCATTTTTCAATTTAATGCACCGCTAGTAGTATCCATAGATACTATTGCAACTACTAACCATGGAGGACTGAAGTATGTGAATGAGCTGGGCGCAAATAGTGGTACCACTACCCAGATTTCATTTTCTGTGACTTACAAAATTCTCTCCAGAATAGTGACCTGTGTCACTTAATCTACGTCACTGCCTATAATCCCCCCCCTTTTCCCGTTACATTCCTCACATCTCGCAATTGTTAAAACAAAAAAAGACCCTTCATCCAGTAATTGCAAGACCAATCTTCGAATTAATCATTGCTACCACAAGTCGAGTTTTATGCTAATTAACTTAGCGTGGTACTATATTCTTGTTGGAGTGAAATATTGGGGATATTTAAATTGTACCCAATGAGCGCTGAAGACAAAATAAAATATTTTACAACTGCGCTCAAATGGTGGCGAGTGCGGGCGACTTATTTTTTGGTGAGCAGCGTTAGCAAAAATAGTCTCCGAGAGATCACTTTCGTCGTCATCTTGGGTACAGAGTCAATTAAAAACCTCGCTTTAAACTGTACAGGAACTGCGAATCGGCTGAGACATCTACATCAAATACCTCACCTCTTCGGCGAGGCAGACATACATTTTTCTTGTCTCAACTGTGGCACCAGTTATGAATGATGAAACATTTTCCTTCAGATCTCAAATTTTTACCGCAAAACTGATGCCGAAATGTTTGCAAAATCACGACAAACAGTGTCCAATAGTGGAAGAGGTGGAGGAACATGTGCAATGCTGAAGTATACGCCATATTTTGTAACGTAAGACACACGCACTTGCGGTGATGGCCAGACCATACGATGGAGTAGAAAGTGTGACAGAAGTTATTACTTCGTAACTGTAGGCGGCAAAGTTGCATTTGAAGTCAAGAATAAAGAAAAGGCGTGAAGTTTAATACTAGTGACATCCGAAAAAGAAAAAAAAAATTTTTTTTTGAAAAGTAAAAAGCAATGGTAACACAGATTAATATCATTCAAAGATTTTTGAGATACATGACCTCACTGTGCATGAAATTTAATATTATAATCATATTCAGTTATTAAATAACTGTAATTAAATAAACCAGGCTTGATGTTTGAGTGTAAAAGGGCAAAGAACGTTAACTTTCGGGAAACAGAGGATCTTTGGTTGGCAGTTATTGAAGAAACATGCCTAAAGAAATATAAACACGGTTGAAATCTTTGAAAGACAACCTCAAAATTCATTTTGGTATCTGAAAGTATAAGCCCTAGGACAGTGAAGAAGAATGAGAGTATGAAAAAATTGTTATGAATGTATTTAAATTGAGGAATATGTACTGAAGGAAATACAAAAGATAAGTAACTAATAATTGTTGGATTGTAAATTCTGATTAAACTATTTGAGTTGATATTTGTAAATGAATTGCAGTTTGTTGATAAAACCAATGAGTTTTAAAAAATATTTTTGTTTCATTGATGGGGAGCTGAAATATGAAGGCTATTATTTTTCAGGTAATTTTACAGCAGTGGCAGTAAACTCGGAATCGAATTTATAGGTCCAGTTGAAGAGATCCGACACCAGAAATGAAGAAGAATAAATACAGTTATTTCATATTAGTTAAATTTTAAGGGTAAAGGTCATAATTACAATTATATATACTGGAACGAAACACTTTCAAATTCCAACGAAGTAAAAATTAGAGTAAGTGTGCACTAGAGATGATTTATTTTGGTTGGCTCAATACCTGATTTTAGTAAAAATCCACTTATAGACTTTGCATGTAATGCAAATGTTCTAAAACTTTGCTTTACAGAGAAACTTTCTCCAGAAAACAAACAGTAAAGCAACTGAAAACTTCCTGTCGAAGAAACATGTTCTCTGCAAAGCTCTTGACAACTATGGGTTATACTAAAAAGAAATAACGGATTCACTACATTACAACACATTGAAAATATCCTGTCTGTTTGCTAGGAATACAATTAATCAAGACAAGTTACTTAGTAGAATTCTAACAACACATATTAATTTTTTACGACCAGTATTAATTAAATACGTTTCATTGGGCTAATAATCCCAAATTCAAGGTTCGATGGTTCACAGACATATAAAAAAAAAAAAAAAACGAAAATAGATCTTTCACGAAATGACCTGAAATCCTGCAGTCATCTGAAAGTCCTCCTTATTGACTGAAGGACTAAACGCAGTATACTCCTCTTTCTATATTTAAGTAAACTTCTCCCATTTAACATAACTTAGCTTCGGGAGGAAAGGATATGAATAGGATAATATAATTAATTGCTAAGAAAGCGGAAGGGACATTTACATAGAACGAAGAGTATGCCTGTGCTCCATTGCAATTAAATTAAATTTATATGCTCATGAGGGCACGTAGAAAACGATAATGGAAACCAAGATTTTGTAGGTTATTCTACCGAAATGATAGCGTGCTAGAAAACGTTAAAAGTGTTAAAACTGGCTCGTGGTAAGTATTGCTGAAATTTCTGTTGCATTTGGCAGTCCCGAGGCAACAGCGAGGCTTTCTGTATCTATGACGATTGAATCGCGAGACATGTGCCGTTCCACATACTCTGAGCACAATGCCTTCCGTGTTACTCTCGATTTAAAACGCATAGTCGGCAAAAGGTCAAAGTCGAGTTTTGTAAGGTTTTTCTGTTTTATCTGTTACGTCGTATGAAGACTTTTCTGTTTGAAATACGACCTTATACGTTTTCACAAGAGGAATTAGGAAACTATACATAATCAGAGAAACAACCTAATGCTTGAGAACCAACGACAGCACGGCATCAGCTACTCTGAGCTAAGTGGTCACCACTCATCAACTCTCTTGGCAGATTTCCACCCAGCTAACAGTCATAAGGATCTCGGATGGACAGTAACTATACACTAAAACTTTGCAGTTAATTGAAAAGTACGTGGAAGAATTGAATTAAGAATGTTCTGTTCCCGGCGCCAGCTTGCTCCGTGCATACGAAGCACAGCAAAACGCTTTCGTGGTTCGGATTTCCCGTAAGGATGTAGGTGTAATTTATTGAATTATTGTATTAGGCTAGGGTTACTAAATAAAAATCGCATAGTAAGCGAGTTCATTTACGACTAACCAAATCTATCACAACTGTAAGAACACGATGATACACATTAAAATAGAAGTAATATGTCAGGCTCCCTGTCCTGGAAGCAGGAAATTAGTCTGGAGAAGGATATCGGCTGATCTTCTTTGCACTGGGCGCACTCTCAGGTTTCCAGCGTTATTGCATATCCTGAAAGTATGGTGTCTTGAATGTGAGGACGAATGGAGAACGGGTGAATCCAAACCCTGGCAGTTCTGCCTGCGTCAAGGACAAATCTCCACCAACAGCTATCCCACGCTATACGAATTGTGAAGAGTGTCTTTAGGCTAGAGCTAAATCTGCAAATATTTCTTAAGTTAAACCAATATAACTGTTAAAAATAACCACGTAATCAACGTTTGTGTAATCAACGCTATTAACGTCATAAAGCGTTACTAAGCTAATAGAAATATCTATTAGCTTAGATACAATATTCGATGATAGAAGTAAATTAATGAAGACAGCTAATCACTTGCGTGGAAACACACCAACTTGTTTGTCTTCCAACTGGCTGTACCTTCTACCCGTAACTCGTAACAGCTTTCGCCAGCAAAAGGAATCCTCAGAGAAATTATTGGCTAACCACACTGCTTAAACAGTCGGTGTCGCGTGACGTGTTAACCATTCCAGCAAAGACTTACAACCGACTATAACTTACAGCACTCCATGTTCACTTCCTTCGTTAACTGTCCTGTTTCCATTTTAATAACTCAACAAATAGATCTTACTTTTTCGATCACCTTAAGAAGCACAGACTCAACATAACTTACGGAACAGGTCATAAGTTATTGGAAAGAACTAAATTTAAATATAGAGTCTGCTTCCTCTAGTTAATCAGCTATAACACGGGTGGATCTGTTGAAGGTATTGAGAGCCAATCAGTAAAAAGCGAATTGCCATCAAAATACTTACCAAATTTCGTATAAAGGGCAATAACAAATAACATAAAGATACAGTTACCGAGCGTGGTAGGTGATCGGTAACGCTCTGGCCTCGCATTCGGGAGGACGCAGGTTCGAATACCCGTCCACCCATTCAGATTTCGGTTTTCCATGATTTTCCCAAATTACTCCAGGCGAATGATTCAATGATTCCTTTGAAAGGCCATGGGCGAATTCCTTCCCGTCCTTTCCGCCTCTAATGACCTCGACGTCGATGAGGCGTAAAGACATTAAAAACACCTGTTCGAAACACTTTTATTTTACTCTTGTTCTACGACAAAGAGACACTGAACCTCAAGGCAAGAAACAAGTTACAGACGCTGTAGAAACAGTGTTGGAGCAGAGTGTTTCGCACGTCAAAACAGGGGCTAAATCAAGGAAATAGTCAGCATTGCAAATCTCCTGCGATATTCTGGACGCTTTAGGAACAAGAAGCGGAAGGCAGAAGAGCAGCGAATAAAATAGATAGAATCACAGCTATTTTTTTTAACTACTTAACGTCTCTTAACAGCAAGGTCTTTAGAGACGGGAAAGGATGGGGGGCAAGGAATTCGGCCATGGCCTTTTTGAAGGAAGCATCCCGGCATTGGCCTGGAGTGATTTGGGAAACCATGAAAAACCCAAATTTGGATGCCCGGACGGAGATTCGAACCGCTGCCCTCCCGAATGCGAGGCGAGAACGCTAACCGTTACACCATCACGCTCCGTAGCTAAATTTTTGAGCCATTACTAAGTTATACAGGAATCCACCTTAGGCTACAACGCTAATCGTAGTGACATAAGAAGCGTCGACTGATGATTATGTTCTCGTAGTGAGATCTGTATTGTCGCTACCTCGCTGAGCCGGGGCCGGCGCCGTCCTCGAGTCGGCGGTGTTTGCGCAGTGGTTAAGCCCATTGTATTCGCAGTTACTGGCGCCTCCGCGGGCAGCGATGGCGCCGCCAGACACCCACCCTGGTCACAGCTTCTGCGTGTCTCGCTTCACACCCCATCTCGTAAACACATTGCTTACTCAAGAATCTCACTATACGAGCTTCTTGCCGACACGAAGAAGAGAGGCAACGATAATCAAACTGTTGGTACACCGTTCAGAAGCATATTGAGTATCAGCCCTTTCTGTTTTCTCAAGTGTATCCATCACATTACGATACGTGTTATTGGTTTGTACAGTGTGAAGAACACACCACCAATGCGTTAGGCCTCACTCTAGCCGGCGCAGTGATGGTTCCTATAAAAGGCTATGGTATAATTCCTTCCCGTTACTTTCCCTCCAGTAATACCGCTTCTTAAGGCATCGACGTCGATAAGGCGTAAAGGGGGGAAAAAAAAAAAATGGTGACCCTCAGTGAAATATCTTCCGCCTTCTGTCTTTGTTGAAATAAAAATAAGTTCAACGTAAATTTAATGTGTCTTGCTATTAGCAAATCTATTTGAAAGACTGAGGGATGAAGAATAGAAACAAAGCCACTTGATGGCTCAAGACTGGTTTGTAAACAGACACTGATACTCTGAGCTCACCCATGAAGCATGGAGTCGTCTCGCACCATTACTTTGAAGGCATTCGATTCGAGTACTGATTGGTTAAATTCCTTTAAAAAAATATTCGTTGTTTAGCCAGAAACCAATGTTAGTCCACCAACACACTTGTAAATATCATCCTCTTCTATCAGTATATAACCATTTACAAAATATTTGGTGCTACTGATGGTACTATTTCACGCCTTAATTTTTAAGATATATACTGGAGAAGATACTAAAGCAGTTTTAAAACTTTCACCTATAGATTTTAATTATCTATAGGAAAGCAGTAGTGAAAGTTTCGATTAATTTTTGTTTTTAGATTTAACACTGCCAGTGTGGTGCATTAAGCACTAAGCCGGCCCTGGCAGTGTAGGGGCAACACGCAGGCCTTGCATGGTAAGGATTGCCGCTTCGAGTCCGGCCGAGAGCACGGTGATTTAAATTAAATGTTGCGTTCATCCTGTGTTGTCCCCACTGGACAGTAGAACGATAATGACGATAATATAGTACATGCACGTGTCAAGAAACACACTCGCAGATGGCTGTAAGGCTGAACTGACCAAATGCCAGTATTTTAAAACAAAAGAAAAGTTGCAAATTTTTTTACAATTCTGCTAAAAAAACTGCTTGTCCTTGGTTACAAACGGTTGTGATTATTTTGATTACCGTTGGATCAATAACTTACTCTGGTTTGTTATTTCCTATACTATACGGGTGTGTTTCGGAATTTCGAAAGTAGCTCGAATGTGTCAATTTATGTTCCGTTTGTGTGGATCTGCCGAGTAAAGAAATTAAAATCACGCAATGCTATGATTTTGCATGAGTCTAACATTCATTGTACACGTGAATTTTGTAATTCTACTTCTTCCATTTCACAAGTGTTCCTTCTTAATCTAG
Organism: Vandiemenella viatica; assembly: GCA_031002005.1. Taxonomy (NCBI): domain Eukaryota; kingdom Metazoa; phylum Arthropoda; class Insecta; order Orthoptera; family Morabidae; genus Vandiemenella; species Vandiemenella viatica. The sequence goes on along the minus strand of CM061920.1, from coordinate 141,923,231 downwards.
ACCAGAAACTTATACAATTTTCAACGGCGAACTAGTTCGTTTGTGCGTATAAAACTGGTTGCAACGTTTCAACTCATACTCTGTTAGAGATGTAAATGAAAAAGATAATCTTTCAAACAGAAGTTAGAGACAGTTTAAAGGCGTATACCTCTCACAATGATAACCAAGAGGTAATTTACTGATACTAGAATACGTCGGATATGCCAATATGAATCTGCTCCCTACAGCTCCAATAATTCGCCAACTTTAGCACACTACACGTACACCCCAGTTCAAAGTACAAGTATCCGTAACACACGCCAAGATTTCGTCTTTACTGGCTGAATACCACGCACATTCAAGAGGTACAGCAATAACAACCCTTCACAACGACGCGACAGATGTTCTCCCGTCAGCTGTGAGAGATACATTTTACGTCACCGCTTCTGGAATTCAATCATTTAATGCAGGGAATACTGGATAAACTTATTGGGTCACTACAAAGCGATGATGTGTGCTTAGCAAAAGTATTTTTTTTAAATTCCAGGTAGCTAAAACTAAAGGAGTTTTTAGTACACTTACTTGAATTTTTGCTGAAAAAAAAAATCAAAAACAAAACAAAAACAAATTACTCTCTCACATGTCGAAATTCTTCAGTTTGCTTTCGGCATCTGACATTTAGCGTAACAATTACAAACATGCATGACAAGAGAGGTTTCGAATCCCCATCCGGGCATCAAGATTTGAGTTTTTCCATGGTTTCCCCAAATCACTCCAAGCGAATGCCGGGATGCTTCATTCAAAAAGGCCATGGCCGAATTCCTTCCCGTTCCTTGTCCCCAGTTCCTTCCCGCCACTAATGACCTTAGCCGTTGACGAGACGTAAAGCAATAAGAAAAAAAATACAAGGGAGGTGGCAATTCCAAATCTAGAACTTTCTCGAATGTGCAAACTTGTAAGTGTACACCGACGTGAAAATTACTGTGAATTCCTTGCAAGTATCTAGAGATTTTTTGTATATTGACAAAAACACACAGTACTTACGAGCCGCGTAGCAACACATGCTTTTGTGGCCATGAGTTCGGAATGGCTTTCATTCAGTGTATTCGCACAGATATTTTCTAGTGTGTCAATAGTTATGATTCAGAAAATAACCAGTAAATGACGCAGTCAAAACACAAAATTTTTAAAACTTTCATAAAGTATTTTTACGTAAAACTTTCTGCACAGCTGGGTGATGTCAGTGTCTCTTTGTTCTGCAAGATCCAGTGTCTGACTCCTGTCTACACTGCAGGCATTACTTCGCGAGTATTGCTGTCGACTCACCTCAGAAACATGACGAGGTGGCAAGCAGCAGAAAGTCAACCCACGTCATTCAATTCCGAACATCTCGACTAAACTGACAAATAACCATTCTTCGTATCCGTCTCCTGCAACGGACTTACGAATGCAGTTGAGGAAAAAATTCAGCAGGTAATGTATTTCAACCAGTCAACATGGGTAAGCGTTTTTCTATGTATTATTTTGATCTTGCTTTTTCGACGTCAGCGTCCATAAAGAGGTGAGAGAATTGCTTGAAGGAATTCAGTCATGAACCATCCCGGCAGTCCTGGAATAATTTCAGGAAACCGTGGAAAACCAAAATCTGGATGTCGGTACCGTTGATGGAACCAGTTTTCCGCCGAATGTGACGACCGAACGCTAAACGCTCAACCACTGGCCTCGTTCTCTTTTTAGTAATCGTGATTTTTAAAGGAATTCCATAAAGGAATTAATAATGCAATTTTCGCAGAAATATGTAGAATATTAGTAAATACATCAAACTTTGATCGCCATGGATGGGTATGGGTCGTATTGACAAATATATATAGAAACTGAATTTTGGAAAGCTTATTGCATCGCATGATGATTTTGTATCCGTGGAACCGTCGAGGATTAGGAAATATAAAAGGCTGTATACGTCCCAACGTATATTCATAAGTTCTTCAAAATTGCGTATGTACCGGTTCATTATAAATTCGCCATACAGCAAATTGGGAACCCCAAGTTGCTTTATATGGGCACTGGCAGCTTGATTTATTCAGTGAGCTCTTGCGATCCTTATGAAATGAAAAGCAACGAGGGAAATTTAATAGGCTGGTTACATGTCTGCCAATCGTTTCGGGACTGAATCACCAAACGAGAACCTTGCCCTCTTACCCGAAGGATGAAGCAAATCACATCGCGATTGCGGGGCTCAAAAGTTACAGCCAATCTGCAGGCATTCATACTGGAAAACAATCAAATTGCATAAAGTGCTCAATTTATAGTGTGTGTTGTCTCGTCTCTATTGAAAATGGCTAATTATACAGCAGAATCTCTCATTGTCACTTACAATCATGACGTATACACTGTTGAAGTAATCAGATTGATTACATATCGCTATGGTGTTAAGTGATTTACTTTCACATATGATATGAACTTTACCGACAGTTTTAATTTGTAAGTGTAACATAAATATATTATTAAGTAGTTTTAATTAGTACGCATGCATAATCAACATGATAAAACTGAGGTATTCACTCATACTTGTTGTTTAACGATCGTGGTAAAAATACCTTCCAAAATATACAATGTAACCACATACTACAATCTTAAGAAATATCCACCATTAATTAGAAAATTTTGTAATTTATCAGAACCCATCTGGTTCACACAGGGCTTAACTTTACAACATGAGCTATACAACTGTAAATTTCGCTTGAATGTTTTGTTAATAGTGTTAGGAAAACTCATATGTAAACAGGATGTCAAATGTTTTCTGGCTTACTTCACTTTACACAGCAAATTCCGCCAGAGGTGAAGGTCGGGTTAAGGGCCTATGAAAATCCAACCACGACCGAGATTCGAACGAGGACGATGATGAAAGAAGAATGTCATATGAAGGTGGAATTGATGCAAGTTCTGAGTTGATATGAATGGCCACCGTTCACCTCAAAAACCAGATGTTAGATGAGCTACTTGGGATGTCCACGGGGCCTATCAAAGAGTTTGAGCCTGTGCACAACATCGTTAGCTGGGGTTACAGTAGGCATGGTCAACACACTCATAGAAAGGTTGTGCCATCCTCGTTGTTAGCTAAAACTGTAAGGGAACCTATTCCAGTTATAATGGGGTTATGAAAATGCCTTTCAGAAGCACGATGGGAGAAATCATAAATGACAAATACCACTGTGAAATCAAATGAACAATAAAAGAGAGAGTTATATCAAAGGACGTGTAAGATAGTGGCAATAACATTCCAAAACCAGTTATTTTTTAACTGTAGGAGTGTAATGAAACAAGTAATTAAATTTTGGCAGCTTGATAGGGGGGCATAAATAATAGAGTCAAGGTTAAAGAAAATAGTGGTAGGCAATGAAATTTTCCCCATGGTACATAGGTCGTGGATCATAGATAGAGGAGCAGTTGATTTAGAGTCATTCATACTAGTTCACTAGTCAATGACAGTCATGCGTTATGAGGTGTACAGTTCCTGTGGAGCACAGAAGAAAAGATAAATATGTCTGCTGCTTATCGTAGTGCAAAAATAAGTGAGTAACGGAAAAACTAAAATATTTCCCTAAGAAAGCTTGATAATAACCGTGTGCGTTCGCAGACACCAGACGGAAAAGTGATGGGTAAAATACTGATCAATAAACCAGGGCGCAAAAAATGTCGAAGGATATAGGCACGTTTGTTATAACGCACGAGTCTCGGAATTATAGGGATATAGGCACCACCAATACAGTGTGGATGAAATGGGAATAGCACAATGATAAAATAAAACTAGAGAAGAAATGTTTAATCCAATACAAACACAAAATATATAAACAAGATCATTGATTTTATTAATATAATAGCTAAGTGGTTGGTGAGAAGAGATTTAATAGAGTGACAAAGCAGCAAAGCACTAGATAACACTAAAAATAAGGAAATAATAACAAGAAACAGTGAAACCAAAGATACATTCAGAAGCAAGTAGTAGAAGAATGCCTGTTCACCGCAACTATTTGTCATTATCAGGAAGGGGAGATCTAAAACAATCTTCGTGAGGGTTGTACACTGAAGAGCCAAAGAAACTGGTATAGGCATGCGTATGCAAACACAGCGATATGTGAACACTAAGAGTACGACATTGCGGTCGGCAACGCCTATATAAGACAACAGGTCTGGCGCAGGCGTTAGATCGGTTACTGCTACTACAATGGCAGGTTATCACGATTTAAGTGAGTTTTAACGTGGTGTTATAGTCGGCGCACGAGACATGGGACATAGCATCTGCGAGATAGCGATGAGGTGGGGATTTTCCCGTACGACCATTTCACGAGTGCTCCGTGAATATCGGAAATCTGGTAACACATCAAATCTCCGACATCGCTGTGTCCGGAAAAAGATCCTGCAAGAACGGGACCAACGACGACTGAAGAGAATCGTTCAACGTGGCAGAAGTGCAACCCTTCCGCAAATTGCTGCGGATTACAATGCTGGGCCATCAACAAGTGTCGGCGTGCGAACCATTCAACGAAACATCATCGATATGGGCTTTCGGAGCCGAAGGCCCACTCGTGTACCCTTGCTGAGTGCACGACACAAAGCTTTACACCTCGCCCGGTCCCGTCAACACTTAGAGTGACATGGGACCCTTGATACATCTAGATATGACTCTGACTGGTGACACGTCAGTACGCATCCTGGCTGATCACCTGCATCCATTCATGTCCATTGAGCATTCCGACGGACTTGGGCAATTCCAGCAGGACAATGCGACACCCCACACGTCCATAATTGCTACAGAGTGGATCCAGGAACAGTCTTCTGAGTTTAAATACCTCTGCTGGCCACTAAACTCCCCAGGCATGAACATTATTGAGTATATCTGTGATGCCTTGCAATGTACCGTTCACAAGAGATCTCAACCGGCTCGTACTCTTACGGATTTAAGGACAGCCCTGTAGGATGCTTGGCGTCAATTCCCTCCAGTACTACTTCAGACATTAGTCGAGTCCATGCCACGTCGTGTTGCGGCACTTCTGCGTACTCGCGGGGCCCTACACGATATTAGGCAGGTGTACCAGTTTCTTTGTTTGGCTCTTCAGTGTATAATATTCACGCAGATTCTAGTTACGCAAGTTCACTTAGTCCTCCCACATACGTCCGGTCTGACGCATGCTGACCGTTCTGTTATGTTTCACAGCCTCAGTAATTAACATACATTTACCTGTTATGCTAAATTTGTACCCCATTAATTATAAATAATTAATTAAATTAATAATAACTTCTAGTCATCGGATCGAATCCGTAGACTGCGTTTACAGAATTCACTTTGATTTTCAAGCTACAGACAAGTGGTCAGACGTAATATAATATTTCAAGTTTCGTGAATATATTACATCCTTTATGATGTCGGAAGTCTTCGTTGTTCCCGAGAAGATGTGTGAATGTTATGTTGAAAGATGTTGGCCGTTAGTTTTTTTTCCTTCATCAGTCTTTCGACTGATTTGATGCAACCCTGCATCCCTCCCTATCTTGTGCTAACCTCTTCATCTCTACATACCCCTTAAAACCCACGTCCTCAGTTATCTGCTTCATGCATTCCAATCTCTGTCTTCCTATACAGTTCTTACCTTCAACTGTACCTACCACTAATAAATTAATCAATAAAGCATGTCTCAAAATATGACCTACCAGGGTGTCTCTTTTTTCTGTAAGCTTGTTACACCAACGTCTCTCCTCACCCATCATCCAAAATTCGTTCGTTTCGTATTTCTATCCACTTAACTTTCAGCATTCTTCTGTAGCAACACATTTCAAATACTTCAATTTTCTTTCTTTCTGGTATTCCTAAAGTATATGCTACCCTACCATAAAATGCTGTGCTCCACACAGAGCTTTAAATAAAAAATTTTAGTCCTATATCAATATTTGAAACTCAAAGATTTCTTTTTTTCATGAAGGCTCTTTTTGCTAGTGCTATTCTGCTTAACATCAATTCCTGTTTCGGCCATCGGTTGTAATTGTTCTTCCCAAGTAGCAGAATTCACTTACTTCTCCTATTGTATCCGATCCTATTTTTATATTTAATCTACTGTGATTGATATCCTTTCTCCTAAATTGCGTCACTTTTGTCTTGCTTTGATTTATATTCAGTCCAAAATCTTGCTTCAGTATTTTGTTCGAGAAGTTATTGAATGGCAATGGCTGTTAGGTATTGGCGGTTTTTGTGGGATGTACGACAGCAGTGGAGATCAAGAATGTTGGGTGAGTAATAACGCTCCGGCCTCACATCAGGGAGGACGCAGGTTCGTCTGGCTATCCAAATTTCGGTTTTCCATAGTTTCACCATATCACTTCAGACGAAAGTGATTAGGGCATCCTTCCCCGACCTTTTCCGCATCTAATGATCTCGACCTTGACGAGATATAAAGCCATAATTAAAAAAAAAAGATAGTGCAGAGATGGAGATCGCTTACTAGGTTTTTATCTTATCAGACTTACATCCTGGAATCAGGTTTATGTTATCACTTTCAACGGGTATCTGGAACTAGACTAACCACACTGTAACTCGCAGGTGCGCCTATGCATTTTGCATTATACCGACATTTGCATTCATAACCTCAACTTGGATAGATGCTTATTTTAGCAGTTTAAATGTTGCGTAATTTGTAGTACAAAATAATTACACCTGATGGGTGTTTACCACTCGTAAGCTTTTTTGGTGTTAACATGTGTCCTGTGGTCCTAGGCTAGAGACTTGGTGGTGAATTCACAATGAGTTTCTGACATTTGCACCCTCTAATACACGAAGATGTTTTCTGAACATTAGAAATCTCTAATTGTCCGCAAAGATCTCTTGGACTACCATGAATATCAGTGTTCGGGGTGTGGATGCTATCAGAGCGGGTTTGACTGACGACGATGGCAAGATCTTTATGTTCATACCTTTTGTGTACCATTCTTCATCGTTTACGTTACTTGGAAAGTTTGTTAGAAACTTTTGATATCCACAAGCCCCATCCCATTCAACAAGTGTCCAGATACACACTCCTTTTGTTGTCACATTCCAGACAGTTTGCGCTAACGACTCTCACCTATCGCGATTCGCAAAGTTAACATGAGGAAACTCTTAGAAAGGTTTTAAAAACTAACTGGTTGAACTGGTCATAAAAGATGATACTTCTCCTATAATGAGGATGAGCATGAAACATATTTAGCATATATCGCATCTCTGGGGAACACGACGAACGAGAGCGGTTAAAGTTTGCGGTTATTATCATATCACACGTGCTTTTATAGGGTCGGCAAACGATGACTGCAATTCGCAAGTCATAGTTAGATATTCAAGTTTTATCACAACCTAACTCGGAATAATGTACACTTCATAGAAAGGACTGTATCAGATCACGACGGTGATGGAGAACAAATCCTACCCACTATCACTGATCGTTTTACAAGTACGAAATTGCAGGTAATCCAATTACCCATGCAGGTTCCATTACAGAAGTTGATTGCTATCCTTCAGAACAATGATGTGGATATTACCAATACACATTTCACCGATCTCAAAAAGTTCCAACTGGCTAATCGTAAATAATCTTCCACTAAGAATACATGGATTCATAGAAGAAGCTTTCCAAAGTCAAAATTTTGTAGTTCCCTGTGGGATTCGAGAATTCCTGACACTGTTTACAAATACGCAAAGCAAGTATGACAGACTTTATGGATCCAAACTTTCGACGAATATACAAATCAGTACGTGGACACAGATGTGATGCTAGTTGCGAATTTGTTTGAAAATTTTTGGATTTTACGGATGGAGATATACAACCCGGACTCCACCCACTACTTTTCACATTCAATCCTTTCATGGCACACCGTGTTAAAAAGCGCGAGTGTTGAACTGGACATGATAACAGATATCCACATTGTTCCTTCGTCCATCAATCCCGCCAAGGGAAACAACCGATATGTAGCTGAGTGGAACGACGTGGCGTCAGGAAAACGTATAATGCATTTCGACGTAAAGAATTTGTACTGAAGATCTACTCTCTGCAGAAATTAATTGGTTGACATCTGAACAAATCGCTATCGTCGCAGCCGACCCTACAGCGGATCTTCGTTCTGAAAGTAGACTTGACAATTCCCCATCATAAACTTGTCTACGTATATTGAGACCACGAAGCCGCCCCTGGTTTTATCACACCGAAATTGCTGACTACACTCTAGAACAACAATCGGTACGTTCTCTATTACCAATATCGAAACTTTGGGTAAAGGTTAACAAGATAAACCAATGTATAAGTTTCAACCTGTCATCGTGATTAAAGGAATCCATCTCTCTAACAGGATATCGGCGTCGTTTCATTAGTGATTTGAAGAGATACATTTACAAACTGATGAACAATTCAAGTCGTCAAAACAATGCAGAACATTTATAAACACCATTACGAGAAATTATGCACTAACCGGAGGAGTCAGAACGGTGTCTGCAAACACCTAGCTTCAGCAAAATTTCATGCGGATTATTATTTTAAAAGATTTTTTCTCTGGTTAACTCTTCGATGAAGTCGAGGTCATTAAAAGCGAGAATGGATCGGGGAAAAGAAACAGGAAGGAAAGGGAACTTTGGCCATGGTCTTTCGAACGAACTGTTGAAGCATTCGCCTCGAGTGGTTTCGGAAAACCGCGGAAATCCGAAATCTGGATGGACGGACGGGGATTCGACCCGCTTCCTTGTCGATGTCACGAAGTATGAATTGAATGGGTCCTTGATTGTGTACTTTGGAGGTCTTAGGTCGAAAATATACGCATTCCGACAATAGTCCACCCGAATCTCAAGTCAGAGTCGCCAACAAGAAGTTCAACATGGAGGGCTATGTAAATTTTTTAACGCAAGCACCATATCCAACACGGATTTCTGTTTGACCTCCATCACATCAAAAGGAGTGTTGAAGTACTCAAACTTTGTTTCTCTTGGACAAATAAAATCTATACATGTATGAAAGGAGACCTAATGTTTCACTTATTCGTCTTAGTATAAATACTGTCTCTGGACATGAAGGTTTAGTTTCTCGTGCATAGTTTTGATCAAAATAATGGTCATGTGTACCGTCTTTGTAACTATTACTTAGTTGTACATTTCCACAATATCAGGTCCTTTGTTATGTCTTCTTTGGAAATTCATTGTCTCATGCGCAGCTATAACTTGTTCCCTGTCCTATAAAGCTCGTTTAGTCTCCGAGCCAAGCCAGCGTCTTCCACGAATTCATAGCCAGGCCAGCGATTCTATACAGAGCGCATCCAGCGCAGTATTACAACCGGGCCGAAAGCTGCCGACCCAACCTCCATTGTCCGCTTATCCAACAGTTATTTGCAATTTCGCTATCTCCTTACGTTTCGTCGTTACAGTTTGCTTTAAAACACTCTTTACTTGAAGGTTTAAAAGCATTATTAATTCTCCAACTACTCCATATTTATTAAAATCAAATGTCCTCAAAAAATGAATGGTTTCTGTTCAAATGAGAATAATTAATTAGTCCAGGCCATCGAAAAATTATGGAGTAGGTATGTGCTCACAGCAAAGCCTGTAGACAATTTAAATGCCAGGACTAGGGAAAATAGTGACGGCTGAAGTGTAGATCATATTGACGAAACATATAATCAATATGGATTATGAAACACGATATACTAGGAAAGACGCAGACCAAAAACCCTGGACACAAATTCGAATGGGAAATTGAAGGATGACAAATAACTGACGAAAGCTGCGTGCGTCATTTATAAGTTTAAACAAAAATTAGATAAAACAAAACTGTTTTAGTATTAAAGAGGCTGACACATTTAAAACAAGACGGTAAAGGAGACAGCTTCGCAATTACCTAGAAAATTATATAAGAGCAAATAAGGAGAATACTATTTTTAAATACGTATCATACAACTAATGTTAGAATTAAGCAAATATTAAAAACTATCTTTTGAGGATCGGGTAATCACTTTCAGCTGTGTACAATATATATTTTTTTATATTTTTAAACTTTATTCCTAAATAAAAATATTTAATTAATTGTTTTACTTATATATTTATTTTTGGTTCTGGCTTTTCGCCTCGCCGACGTCGGATTTATTAGAGGCGAGAAAAGACTGGTGCAAGGAACGTGGACTAATTTGGCCATGGCCCTTTTTAAGGGAACCATCCCGGCATTCGCCTGGAGTGATATGGGAAAACCATGGAAAATCCAAATCTGGATGGCCGGATGGGGGTTCGAACCTACGTACTCCTGAATGCGAGGCCAGAACGTTACCGCCCACCCACCACACTCGGTTTTCATTACAACATACGTAAGCATATGTAGACTTTCATAAAGAAGAGACTTATAATAAATAAACATAAGTTAATATACAGTGTGGAAGGCTGTTAAATATCACCATTGATATTCGGCATGCATTTGGAGAAAGAAATAAAGAGGCGAAAGAAAACTGGAGAGAGTGGGGGATTGGAATAAATTATCAAGATAAATGATGATCAAAACCACTGAAAGAAATTAAAGGTGAAATTCATAGAGGGCAAACCTATATGGGAAAAGGAAAGGGGAAAAATTGTTGTTTAGGGAAATTGACACCGGAGCGGGGGCTCCGTCACGATTAAATTACATTAAATGTAACACAACGTTCTAAGTAGAAAGAACCATTGCGCTTTGTTGTTGTTTAACTTAACAGCAGGTACTGGGAAAAATTACCGTATTGTATGAATAATATGGAATAAAATTAAAATCGGGCAATAACGGAGGCTAGAAATAAAATAATAAACAACAGAAAGAACATTTAGGATCTGAAATTACACCCGACAGTCGAAGCAAGAAAGACTTCAGGAGTGGTTCAGCATTACGTAACCATATTAAAAGCAGTTGAAGAAAAATGTTTATGCAAGTCATTTACCACTACCAGTTGGAAAGCGCTGTTTCTGAAATAAAACTTTCTCGAACTGCAAAAGCAGGAAAGAAGGAAACGCTAAGGCAGCATTTTAGTGTACAATGGAAGAATTGGATACTGGAAAGATGGAGGGAATAAAATTGATATTTTAAAAAATGAAAAATACATAATTAGCTCATTTTCTGCTTACATATGAAGTCAAGAAAAATGACTGTACATATTGGCTTAATTCACTAAATTTTTTCTGTTCTGTTGACATTGATTTAACTTTTAAACGAATAACAATCATCTGATAGAAGCAGTAAACATCTAAGTCAAACGGTTTGAAGTACTTTTCCTTTAACTTCTCAAGCGAACGAAAAAATCAATTTTAGTTGGCAACAGTGGTGAGAATATGTTGCCAAACTGGTCCTCGCACAATAAGGACCGAGGTAACCCAAGTATTTAAAATTGAGAAATATTTACTGCCCGCAGACGACAGCAGGTTTATGTGAGGAACACTGTTCCTGCGAACCTTGTTTATTGCCGATTTTTATGGCCCACAAACCGAAGAAATGCAGATTTTCGCTTCGCTCTACGAAAATACCTCCAGAACACTACAGGCAGCATGAAACGATGAGCTGAAATGCACATTTGTATCTGTCAGTTTCAAAATGATAGCGAGTTGTCATACTCGCCGTTGTGTGTCGCATGATTGATTAGAAACGAATCCGTGTTTACTACGAACAGGTTCAACCGAAGGCCTTCTGTCGTTTTAATGATTGCACGTTCAGAACTTGAATGTGATGTAATATTGAAGATAGTGTGCCGTGCTAGACGAAGATCCAGCAGTAGAATTTTAGTTCAGTCATTTGACTGGATACTTAATAGATCAGGATGCACATCAGTAGATAGGAAAGGCGGCAGCTATGCCGGGCAACCGATGGAAGAGTCGCACGCAGCATGCATTTGGAGGCGGCGACACATCCGTACGAGGCAACGCATGAACGGCTCCGAGGCGAGGCATCGAACGAGGCAGGTATCCGTCCATTCCATTGTTCTGACGAGTTGGCAGTGCTGTGAAGTTAGAGCGTGAATATGGAGCTCGGTGACAATTTAACAGTGGCTATCGCTTCAATTTCACTTGCAGTAAATGTTTCTCTAAAATCAGCTGCTTCATCTAATATTCCCAAGCGAATCACTTAGAAACATAAATGTCATACCGACCTGAAAATAAGTTAACTTAATTAAATAAAATTACTTCGGGAACATACAAAACTTCAATTATTACATAATAATTACTATAAATATTACTCTGGAATTCACTGAAATAAAACTAAATTAAACTTTAATATGTTGTCTTTCTTTTCATTTATATAAAACTAAATTCTTTCAAATATTAAATTTTATGGACTAACTTACCTTTGTCCCCACGCTGTTAAGTATTAGATTTTTTTTCTCTCCGGCGCGAGCCTCAAAGACCTCCTTTTTTTTAAAAAAAAAAAAAAAAAAAAAAAAAAATCTTTCTCTTCTCCCGAAAGTGCTCTAACATCCTATTTTTTAAATACATTATGTTAAAATTTATTGTTCTTCTACAATATGGATCGCCTTTTGTATTCATCATTAAAAGAGAGTACATTCTTCGTATGATTAAAAATGGTCAGAATAAGACGAAAGAACAATAACTAAAAAACAATAACGAAAATCTTCTAAGCTAAAATATAGTTGTTTTATTTAATTTGAGTGCATAATGTACCTAAACGACGACTGAGTGCCAATATGGCAATGTGAACGAAGGTAGCAGACGCACGATTGGAAATACCCGTCCACATATTGTGCGGCACACTCCCTTATTCTCTTTGAAGTACCGACTGGCGACGGATGGCGTTCGACCCCCTCGCGTCGCTCGGCGAATGGCCTAAACCGGTTTGCCGCGCCTCGCTACAGACGCACACTCGTATGTTCGCCTCGCCTCGGACCCGTTCGTTCGTTGCCTTGTTCTGATGTGTACCTGCCTTAGGACTTCCCCATCATGCTTACGAATTTGAGCTAGCCTCAGACACTGCTCCACCTCATTCAGTCCACTACATTTGTTAGTCATAAACAGGGGTTGGACAAAATAATATGAACACCTGACATTTACATACTATTGATTTATTAAAAATAAGGTGTTGGGACATCTTTGGTTGTGAAACAGCTACAATTCTTCGCGGAATAGATTAGTAGAGCGTCTGAAAAGTTCCAAACGAAATGTTGTCCCATTCTTGTACCAAAGCATCCGCCAATTGCTTCAATGATGTTGGAGATGGGAATCTGCTCCTTATTCTCTGCTCTAAAACTCCCTACAACGGTTCAATTATGTTGAGTCTGGCGATTGTGCTGTCCAGGGAAGATGTTTGATGATATTCTGATGCTTCTCGAACCAGGAAAGGACATTTTTGGCTGTGTGTATGGGCGCATTATCATCTTGGAAGATGGCAGTGTTTGGAAGCAGTATGCTAGTCATAGTAAGAACTTCATCGTAGAGGATGTCGAGATATTCATTCGCAGTCATCCGGCCAATGATGTGAATGAGAGAACCAGCTGAATACCACGATATAGCCACCCAAATCATAACGGAACCTCCCCTATGCTTGACTATAGGACGCAGGCAGTCCGGATTGTAAGTTTCTTTGGGGGTTCTCCATTACATAAACCCGGCCGTTGGTAGGAAAGAATGTGAACAATGATTCATCAAGTGTCCAGTTTTTAAGATCGTGGCACCACTTCTTTCGCAGCTTGGCGTTGGTTGCCGTTTTAAGGAGTTTTGTGATTGCGGCCCTTCCATGAATGTGAGCTTTGTGGAGCTCCCACCGTACTGTTTTTGTCGAAACAGTATTGTGCGTGTTGAGTTTTGCTGTCACTTTTGCAGCGGTAGTTTTGTGTTGTCTGGCCACAATTCTTTTTAATGTTCGTCGATTTCTGTCGGTTAAGTTTGGTTTTCGTTCACTATTCCTCTTCACAGACGCTGTTTTACCATGATTTGTGTATGCTGTCATTACCGTTGATACTGTCGCTCGTGAGACGTTAAACACTTCAGCTGTTTTCGTTACAGACACTCTCGCTAATCGAGCTCCAACTATTTGCCCTCTTTCGAAGTCTGAGAGATCACGCTTTTCACCGATTGCTTGATATAACCGTAGCAGAACAAAGCGTACAATACACTGACACATAACCTACAAGACCTGACACATTAACTACACCGTACATGCGCGTCGCAGTATTTACACGGAAGTAGTGGTGCCATCATGCAACAACCCGTACTCTATCGTATGGTGTACATACTATTTTGTCCAACCTCTGTACTTGCGTTTCTATCGTCGTGCGAGTTAACAAGTAGTGATACGAAACGCTTAACTGTAGCGCTGTCTTGCACCCCTGATTTTATATAAGTTGCAGTACAGTAAATTCCTTTTTACTTTTGCCTGAACCAGCAGGCGCATACAGTTCCCGACTTTTTTCTAGAATTGTGACTGGTTTGTGCATCGTTTCTAATGATAGATAATGATATTCTGTTGTAAGATAGTAACATGGAAGAATGTAAACCTATAGAAATAGAACTTCATGGTTGGCAGGTTCGATTTCTAGCAAGGAACAACGTTTCATGCAATTACTAGGCTCCCATTTTACTGCATATGAATTACCGGCAAGGTCATAACATCGCAGGCAAGACAAGCGCAACCACAGACGCTACCGACAACCATCTCCTTCAAACTCACTTCCAACCGCTGGCCTAAACATATGTAGGTGGAGAGGATCTACCCCCATGGTCAAAGACGGGTGAACTGTGCGAGTTTTACGAAGCTTCAATATAATTACTAATTAGTTTTTGGATCGATATTGTATACACCCTGCAAAGTAATGTGGAAGACAGAGAATACAAAATTTAATATTTCTTGCACATAATTTTAATTCAGTTGGTGTGCCATAGGATCAAGTGGTTTTTAAGAAAAGAGCTAGTGCAACTACTGCGAAAAGCAATGTAATTCATTGTCGGCAAGTTTATTTCACCAAAATAGTAATCCAAGATAACATGGAAATACTGGCAGGCACGTCTAATCTAAATCTGTCATACGCAATGTTCTTACCGTTGGCTAGCCTATCTTTCCTGTGAGTATCTCAATCACGCAGATAGCTGATTACAATATTTATTAAACGAAACGGCATCATGTCACGGTTTTCTTCGAGCCAGGGAAATATTTTTTCAGCAGTCATTTCAAATGATACTTCATATATCGAAAAACGACATGCTCGACACATCATCATTTCCAGCAAAGCCTTATTTCTTTATACGCAGGGTTTTTTGAGATGTGTTATGCTAAGTCATTTGTTTTAGGCTTCATTTTGGGCTCCCATGCCTCAGTTTGTAGGAACATCTGAATTCCTCGTGGCGATGACTCGTATAGTGTGTGTGCTGAAGAAAGCATTGTCATCAGCATATAGAGCGCACATCGGTTGAATATTATTGATAATGATTTATCTTTCTGGTATGTTATGATTCTTGCATTCATACGTAATAACTATGGTATATAATTTACGAATTCTCTTTATTAACCCATGTAGGGCCGAAGATTTAAGTCATTCTTCGTTATAACATGTTCTGGCATTTTACATGAAACTTCAATTTTTAATTGTAGTCCGTCTTCAAGAAAATTTTCAGATATATTGAAATTGCTTTTTGATCGCAAATTTGGCAGTTGCTGGGACGTAATTTCGGGAAGTGTGGTAAAATACCATTCCAGTCAATAGACATTGGTGGAATTTTCGATTCAGAATACAAGTGAGAACAGAGCTTTATTGTGAAAAGTGTGTCCACATTTAACATAGTTTATGGTGATTTATGGCAAATGAATGTGCGCAAACGGAGAGAGATCTTGTGGTTCAGTAGTTGGACAGAGACAATTGAAACTCTGTCAATCAAGAGGACGAACAATCTATTGCCGTTTTATGTTAAGAGACAGAAACGAATCTCACCGTTCGGCAACAAATTATTAAGCTACGTACTAATATGTCATTTGATATTGTTTGTGGAGCACATGGTCTAGAGGCATAACATCCTAGCGTTTGCTTAGATAATCGCGCAGAAGAACCAAACACAACCTTATCAGAATGTTCGTTATGGCAATGGCAAGACGTTAAACCATGACGACAATGCCTTCCGCGTACACACTGTTGTTTTCATGCAGTGACTTAGTTGTAGGATCGGCGGAAAATCCAGAAATGACATTCGCTTGCTCATGCTTTGGCATATGGAAGCGAGCTACTTAACAGTCTGACAGGAAAATAACAGTTTGTAATAGATTCAATATTTTCTTAACGTGAGGCTTTCTATTTGTTATGATGTAGACTGGCCAAATGTCGTTGATCGTAGGATGTGTACTCAATCGCCTATTCGTAGCTGACGTTTCAAAGACACTGCATCTCCAGCATTACATGAACTCATTCCCAAATATAGAGTTAAGGGAATATTGTATTCCTTTGGATATCAGCCTTACTGCCAGAATTTATGTACTGTCAGTGTCTTGAAATGTCTGAAAGCTATTGAATGATGAACTCTGGTGTAGGGAGAAAACTGCGAACCAACACAATGCAATATTTTAGCTTTAAAAACATTGATATTGATATATCACAGTCATCATCATCTCCCTTTCCTAGTAATCTGTTACTGTCTCCTTCATCTTTTAGTTGGTCTCTGTATACTTTTAAAACTACAGGGTGTCCAGAAAAGGACTCCCTGATTTCAAAATTAAATATCTCGAAAACAAAGATCGATAGAGGAATGCAGTAAACGGTATGTTTATTGTGACAGCTGTAAGAAGTGTATACAGCAGTGTGAAATAATAGTTACAAAAGCTGCTAACAGATGGCGCTGTACGCTGTACGCTGTACAGCTCATATCAGCATACATAAGTGAAATAATCGTATGAAAACAATCTTTGCAAACAATCACATCACAATGTTTTTCAAAATGTTCACCATTGGCACTACCCCGAGCTTCGGATCACTATTTAGGCATTACGTATGGCGATTACGGCGCCATCTGTTAGCAGCTTTTGTAACTATTATTTCAAACTGCTGCTGTATACACTTCTTACAGCTGTCACGATAAACATACCGTTTGCTGCATTCGTCTATTGATCTTTGTTTTCGAGATATTTAATTTTGAAATCAGGGAGTCCTTTTCTGGACACCCTGTATGAAAGCAATATTTCTGCACGATTACCACAATGCCTCAAGGCATGAAGCTTAAAACACGGCCAGCCATGTCCACAAAACCACCGTTCTGCTTTGTGAATATTCCGCCAACTGAATGAAGGAATATAATGAATGTTTTGTTTTCTAGTTACAGTCTACACTTTATGCCTATATACGCAATATGAAAAAGGAGGAAAAATCACTAATTCGCTCCCGCCAGCAGACAATCAGAGAAGTAATATACATGACCACCGGAACATGTGTTTTGATAAAGAGACTTAATGCACTTACATCCCTAAGGAAACTTTATTCATATCCAACGCAGAGTTAAACTTCGTTTTCACAAAATTAGTTTTTTTTAAATTTTTTTTTTTTAAGGGAACATATTCTTTTATTCCAGACAACATATTCTTTCAGATCTTTTTCTCGGAACAAAACTGTAATTTTTTCATAAAATGGACGATTTTTATATTTGTGCACATGAAATGTCAGCTTCAGCCATGAATATACACAAATACAATAAAACCAAATAAACTGTATGTCGTTTACTAAACACGAATATTGTTCAGGTGTGACGTATTTATACTCAGATAGCATGCAACAAATTCGAAGAGATTCGTTCGGTAGCTTGTCCGCGCATTTATTACATGCCGGTGTCGCATGCCTCATTTGGGTTGAGTCTTGGAGTGAGAATTTGGATTCGGTGCGTGGTATTTGTTGTGGCGTGCTGGAGCAGGTAGCGTGAGTCAGTGACCACCTGCGTGAGGAGCGCGCTGGAGCGTGACGTCACTGCGGTGCGATAGCGGCGCGGCGCGCCTCGTGACCTTGCAAAGGACAGCGCGCGGAGTGGGGGCCGCTGCACCTGCCAGCTGGACCATCTGCCGCGCGCGAGCGCGCGCGCCCGCAGCCTGCCTGCCCGCTCGCCTTTTGTCTCCTGCACCACGACGGGCGACTCCGAGGAGCGACGACCTGAGCAGTCCGACCTCAGCAGTCCGACCTCGGTCGCCCGACCTGAACCAAACAACATCCCAAGCAGTCGACGATACTCGCCAACGGTGTACTTACGATTTCAATAATTTTAAATAGACATGCACTCAGGCAGTGATGAAAATCAGATCGCTTCATTTGTGAGAATGCAGATGAATTTGCAATGGAAACAAGGCGGATAGTAATGTTGCTTTAAGGGTCTACGACAGGGGTGGCCAACCCAAATGATCTTGCAGGCCACTTAGGAAATGCGTCATAACTCCGCGGGCCGCATATAAAATTATAATATCCCCATATTAGATTTAGACTCACTATAGGCCCTGTACATTTTTTTAGCCAAAAACTGAAATATATTGAGTTATTATTATTGTGTTTACTATTATTCTTATATGTAAACATAGATAATATAATAATAATGATACTAAACGCACATTGTAAAGAAATATATAACGCTAAAAATGATATATAAAAAACATATAAATATAAATGAAATAAATTTTGTAAATATGGATGCATGAATAATGTATTTTTTTAATCCATTGATTTTTCACCACTTTGGCAATTATAAAATAAACAAATTTTGTAAAAGTGTGATGAACCTCGCGAGCCGGAAAAATATTCAAAGCGGGTTGGCCACCCCTGGTCTAGTGTTATAGTAGAATAGTTTCATGAATACCCCTCACTACTGACAACTTATTCACCGCTATAAATGAAAGATCTTTTCTTGTATTTCATGTTCACTAAGTGTGTCCTCAAGTGTCGTAAATTTACCATATAAGATTCCCGTCACTGATTTGTAATACAGTAACAGCAATTTCGTTTGGAAGTGTTCACCTATGGCGGAGTGTATTATACATGAATTAACAGCTCATTCAAATGAGTCTTCGTAGAAATCATATGAACTGAAAATTGTCAAATTCTGTTTTTGTAAGAGGTGCTTTTGCTGAAATGGTTCGATTAGCGATTGAACTTACACAAATTACATGTTCGCCATTTTCTTTTCGTAAAATATGTAACCACGGAAAATGTCTGATATCTGTTCTTTGGTGATTACTTCAGCTTTCCCTCCAAATAATAGCATTTTTTAATAAAGTAAAACGGTAATTCTTTGGGATTGTCTAAATGAGTTACAGATTTAATCGGAAATAGTTAAGTCTTTTTCTATTGCATCTTTCTTGTACCCCCAATAAGAATCGACAGAAAGGGAGAAATATACAACACTGTAGATACAAATATCCCCTCAGGTCGGTTTCCTAATGTTGCAGAATCTTTAACCCACAGCTGATATCTTTGGTCAACGATATTAGTACTCCATTCGCGTGGCACAATTACTAAAAAAAAATTATTCTGTCTGCAAGTGAAATATCTAGTTGGCTGAGACAAACTTAATGCGCAATTAAAGCGTGCTCGGTAGATGATTCTTTTTTCAAGTAAGCAGCACAAATAGCAGTTCCGTGGTGTATTGAACACTTAAATCACTTAAAACCATCTATTGTTAAGATAAAAAGCCTCGTCTCTATAGCGCGAGTTTAGCTGTAGAAGTTGCCGAAACGAAAAATTATTTACTAATCAGGATTTGGTCAACTTGTTAGGAGAGGTGGCGATGACAATTCCTAGTTGTCAAACCGTTTTGCAAAGACCATTCGAACCATTGTGCGCTTGCAAAAGGGCATAATGCCCTGCCTATAATGATTCTTCCGTTGTGTGGAAACATAAGACAATGCCTTTCGCTAGAGTAGGTTTTAAAACGGAGTCTATCTTGCCGCATCTTCCATTCCGGTATACTACACTAACAACACCTTGATCGCAGTCATATACACGTAGAGAAAATGAGATACAATTTACTTTTTACCATTGGTTTTGACACAAGCCCATCTTCATATTTTCCAGCCGGTTACCAAGTACTTTTTTTTGGTATCGTTCCACTGCAGTTTACTTTGCGAGACAATATTTCTTCTAACGATCTCTTTTTACACTGGAGAGCCAAAGAAACTGGTGTAGGCATGCGTATACTATCACAGAGATACGTAAACACTCAGAGTAAGGCGCTGCCGTCGGCAACGCCTATATAAGACAACAGGTGTCTGGCGCAGGCATTAAATCGCTACAATGGCAGGTTATCACGAATTAAGTGAGTTTGAACGTGGTGTTATAGTCGGCGCACGAGAGATGGGACACAGCAGCTCCGAGGTAGCGACGAGGTGGGGATTTTCCCGTACGACCTTTTCACGAGTGCTCCGTGAATATCGGAAATCCGGTAAAACATCAAATCTCCGACATCGCTGCTCCAGGAAAAAGATCCTGCAAGAACAGGACCAACGACGGCTGAAGAGAATCGTTCAACGTGACAGAAGTACAACCCTTCCGCAAATTGCTGCGGATTTCAATGCTGGACCATCAACAAGTGTCAGCGTGCGAACCATTCAACGAAACATCATCGATATGGGATTTTGGTGTCTCTTTTCCAATTGTATTGAGCGGATGGGCGTCTACAGGTATGGAGACAACCTCATGAATTCATTGGCCCTGCATGTCAGCAGGGGACTGTTCAAGCTGGTGGAGGCTGTGTAATGGTGTGGGGCGTGTGCAGTTAGATACGACTCTGACAGGTGACACGTGCGTACGCATCCTGGCTGATCACCTGCATCCATTCATGACAATTGTGCATTCCGACGGACTTGGGCAATTCAAGCAGGACAATACGACACCCCACACGTTCAAAATTGTTACAGAGTGGCTCCAGGAACACTCTTCTGAGTTTAAACACCTCCGCTGGCCACCAAACTCCCCAGACATGTGAAAATTATTGAGCATATCTGTGATGCCTTGCAACGTGCCGATCAGAAGAGATCTCCACTCCCTCGTACAACCCTGCAGGATGCATGGTGTCAGATCCCTCCAGCACTACTTCAGACATTAGTCGAGTCCATGCCATGTTGTGTTGCGGCACTTTTGCATGCTCGCGGGGGCCCTACACGATATTAGGCAGGTGTACCAGTTTCTTTGGCTCTTCAGTGTAAATTAAAACTTTATAGCTCAATGACGAGGATCTTAGAAAGCGACAGGGACTGAATACAAGAAACTGGAACTACAGGCATTCGCTTGGAGTGAATTCTGGAAGTTCGTTGCTATAATCGATCTCCAGTCACTATGCACGATATGTAGAGTGTAACTCGGACTACAGCAACCTGTTGCTATCATTTCCAATCACCTTCACTCAGGTTAGGCTACCATCTTTAGCCATAATTCAGGATAAGTTAGTAGAAGTTAACGCGCTTGGGCATTATCCTATCGTAACCTAAGAAAACCAATCTAATATAACGTGAGTCATGATACGTTTTTGTGGTAAGTCTGCTCGTATGCTCATTACTGATTTCCCTGATGTCTGATACAGTTTTACTCCGCATATTGGCAACAAGTGAATCAACGTATATCTTATACGTCACCTCAAATACTCTCCACCCACCACCTGTGTTAGAGTGACTACCAACCCCGACTGTGTTCTACAATAATATCGGCAAACAATTCCTCAAGCACGTACAGTACATCGATAGCCACAGTGCGGTCTGACATTGTGGCTTTTGCACATTCGACATTGGCCGAATGCCTCTTACAACACTTACTGTAAAGCACTAATTTCAAAAGAAACGGCCGACTAAATTTCAGAATCTGATTTCATTTGGAAATTTTTGGGTCGTTACATTAACCTCCAACTAATACTCCTCTGTTTGATGTGTTGGCAGCGCTAGTTCAAATAGCAAATATGAATCCAAACAAAGGGGAACGGGGATTCCTTCTCGTGCAACATAACCTCTTCGGGAAGTCCCCGTTCGTAAAAGAAAACTTCAGTCAATGTTGCCAATTTTTTCGTAATTTTCTTTTCTACTGAACCAGAAAAATATAGTAGATTTAAAAATTAAGATAAGTACTTAGTATAAACTCTAAAACAGTCCTTTTAAACGATAAATGCCTTACAAATTTGAGATTTAGTAGTTATGAAAAAAGAACGTGTCCCAAAAAAAAAAAACGTTTTTTTTTCACAGGTTTTTTTTCATGTTTTTTTTTCAAGTCAGAAAAAAAACCGTTTTTTTTACAACACTAGCTGCAGATATTGAAAATTATAAATGTTTCATCCACAGTTTGTGGATGAAACATCGTCTAACGGTTGAGGAGGGAAAGATAATGCGTTCGTTGTGGAATATATTAATTACTTTATCTTTAGTTGTAAATTGTGGGCGTAGCCGGAAATTAATAAAGAATGTTTTCTACCTCTTAAAGCGTGTAGCTTAAGTATGCTGTATTCCTTCCTTACCTAATTTGTTTTCATAAGAATGAATGCAAGGTAACAAATTTAAATCACAAATTTTAACTTGGCATTACACTTTACATGCTCCTAAAACAGTTGTATCAGTGCTTTGTTCTGAAGTCCACCTTTCGTTTAACTTTGTATTACAGTATAGTGTGCGACAAATAGTTTAAGATGTTAGAGATTATTCGCATAAAAAGAAAATCATCATTAGTAATTTTCGTTAAAATAAAAGGACTGCCAAATTTTACCTCGTCTATGAGATATCGGCGAGTCACAGGGTGTTGAACTCTTTTGTCAACATCTGGTTGTCGAACAGAAAAACCAAAGAGAAGTGGCAAATATTCCAATCAGAGTGCTTGTAATGGAGAAGAGTTTGTTTTAGCCAGTTCCTGCTTAGTGATGTATTCGTTCTTTGTCTCGGGACTTTTTACATAGCGTTGATCCCTAGTAAGTCGCCAGCTGTTATACTTTAGCAGCCGGTTGGCTGGTTAATGCCTCGTCTCGGTGAATCCACTTGGACACTTCCTGTGCGCGCTGTCTGCGACAGGCTAACGCCTCCCGGACCGCTCATGTAACTAATCAAAACAAATTGAAGCAGTGACGCAAACTCTTATGCTGATGTCTCCACGAGCAGACGCCGTCGAATCAATTAATTTTATCGCCGGAAGTTGTCCGTCAGTGTGCTAAGGTGTCAGTCTGCAATCTGCATACGAGCGAGACAAGCTCGCAAGTCTCTTGTAAATGAGAGTTACAAAAATTGTAAGCTTAATTCTTTTTCGCCACCAGTACGTAAGTAATACGTTGGACTGGTAGCTTCGTAGATGTGTGGGTGAATTTATAACTGGCGTCGATATCGATTCCTCGTCCGTGAGCAAAATTGACGCTATGTACCGACGAACTATTAAGGATCAAGCAATATCGTAGTTACACAAACCAGAATATTTTTTAGATGACTGTTCTCGGGAAACTAGCCAAGTGAGAACGTTTGTACAGCACGACGTTTCGGCGGTCATGTACTCTGCCACCATTGTCAACTGATAGAGAACATGACCTCCGAAACCTCGTGCTGTACAATCGTTCTCACTGGGCTAGTTTCCCGAGAACAGTCATCTATACACAACGCTGAGAAAGCCTCCACTCTTTTATAGAATATTATTTGTTTATAGTCTATAAGTGGATTATTCATCAGGAATTTTAGTAAAAAAACTTCTTTTTTTGCAGTCATTAGTCTTTCGCCTGGTTTGATGCAATCCTCGATCCCTTCCTATCCTGTGCTAACCTCTTCATTTCTACATACCTCTTACAACCCACGTTCTCAATTATCTGTTTCATATATTCTAACCTCTGTCTTCCTCTACAGTTCTTACCTTCCACTGTTCCCTCCACCATCAAATTAACTAATCCAGCATGTCTCAAAATATGACCTACCAGCCTCTCTCTTCTTTCTGTAAGCTTCTTCCACAAACTTCTTTTCTCACCCATCATTTCCAAAACTAGTTCATTTCTTACTTTGTCAGTCCACTTAATTTTCAGCATTCTTCCATAGTACCACATTTCAAATGCTTCAATTTTCTTTATTTCCGGTATTCCTAAAGTCCATGTTTCGCCACCATAAAGTGCTGTGCTCCACACAAAGAGTTTTAAAAAGTTCTTTCTAATTCCTAGATCAATATTTGAAACTGAAAGGTTTCTCATTTTCATGAAGGCTCTTTTTGCTAGTGCTATTCTGCTTTTAACATAATTCCTGCTTCAGCCATCGGTTATAATTTTTCTTCCCAAGTAACAGAATTCACTTACTTCTCCTATTGCATCCGATCAGGGCCGGCGTTAGGGAGGGGTAAGCGGGTCAAATGTACCCGGGCCCGCGAAGCTGATGGGGGGCCCGATCACCAGCTGTAGGGGCCCTCGACAAGTTGTAGAGCTAAAAAAAGGTCGCCCATTTGGTCTGAGAGAGGGCCATAACCGATGAATTGGCCAAGGGCCCCCAACTGGTTACGTGACTCCCTAAGAATTCTTACCCCGGGCCCCTAAATCCTAGCGCCGGCCCTGCAACCGATCCTATTTTTATTTATATTTAATCTACTAGTATTAGTATCATTTCTGCTTCATTTCATCACTTTTGTCTTGCTTTGATTTATATTCAGTCCAAAATCTTCCTTCTGTATTTTATTCATGCCATTCAGTAACTTCTCAATATCCTCAGCACTCAAACGTAGGATTATAAAAATTAAAAATCGTCAATTTACATCTGATTGTGTATACTCAAAGCTCAAATATTACCTGTGTTGTTATCCCTCTATTGTATGATCCCGATCCTTCTGACTGATTTTTTGTATGACCGAAAGCTAAATTAGATTTTTCGTTTAGTTTCTATGATTAGTATTAGAGTACCCATCGTCAAAAAGATTTGTGACGAATTTTAAAAAAAAAATTCTTAGTAAGAAATGATACGTACGAATGTGGAATCAGGTGATATCCACAAATAGAAATTCTTGCCGATGGTACAAATTTTATATCACTGTTCGTCATACCCACAATAAAAAAGTAAACTGATATCTCTATCGTGATTTTATCGTTCTCCATATCAACATATAAGTTTTTTACTATTCAACAAAGCACCAAAGAGAATCCTAATATTATAATGCGACTAAACACTAATATTATAATGCGACACATCGGATACTTTTCTTATCTCAGTTTATCAAAATATGACGCGAAAAGTGACCAGCAGCTAGCCAAAAGACGGAATAATTTAGTGTTTATTTGACCAAAGTTATTTTGATTTTTGGCAAATCTTTACCTATTTTAGTTGCTGAGATAGGAAGTAAAAAAATTGAATCAGTTGAAACGTGGTGATATAGAGGAATGCTGAAAACTATATAAATGAATAAGGTACGAAACAAATGCGGGACGGGAAAAGAAGTTTCTGAAATAGTCTCATTAAAACAAGAGGAGGGTCGCATCTTAATGTATGCGCAACTGGTTAACTTGTTTATGAAGGATATAGTCGAAGGAAGAAACTGTAGAAGAAGACAAAGAATATATGAAACAGGTAAGTGAGAAAGTAGGTTGTATTGTTTAGAAGAAAAGATTAGCTCAATATAAGAAGAGATAAAAGGATTACATCCAACCAGTTGAGAGACTGATGTCCAGAAAAAAAGCGGTAGTAATAGTATCAACAATATTGTCAATAATAATTACAGTTACAATTAGTTTGGCTTGAAGTAATCATATTCCTCCTCCTTTAATACATTTAGTTTTGGCCACTGAGGAGAGCATTGGGAGGGGTGTTAGACTACGTCAGGGATAGCGAACCTTTATTGATCTACGTGTCACTTTTTCCTAAAGAAATGTTGAATGAAGCCATGACGTGCAATCAAACAATCATGAAAGTAATTAATGGAAAAATAAATAAAATGAAACTAGTGCAATTTCTGTTGTTTCAAATTAGATGCCAAATAAGTTAGGTTAGTCTCATACTTTGTTATTTTTAGCAGCATGCAAGCTGAAGTAGAGTTATATGACAAACGGTTTGGAAGCGAGTCTTTTCTTCTGGTTCATTTTTTTGACAAAAGAGATTTGTGATTTGTTTCATAGTGCCGTCTTACAGATGATGTTCTACACACTGTTCCAGAACATAAAGCACAAACCGGTTTATCACCTTTATTAATCATGCCGTATTTCTCAGACCGTCAAGATTGAAATTCTCTATTACATTTATCTTGCACTTTAAAAAAATTTGCCATATTTAATAGTTGTATATATAGCTCAAACAAACTTAAACTAGCTGTTGTGTAAACGAAATTGATTTAAAATATTCAAGAATATTCGTAAACGGAAAAAGCAGTTAACGACCTCAATAAAACCACAGAAGTAAGCAAGTTAGCTTAGAGTCCCTTCCCCCACCTCGCTGCCTGCGATTGCTCACTCAGTCCGTTCGTTCAGAAGTTCGCTCGAAATCTACCTCTTTTACGCAATTTGTAGTTGTTCCGGCACCGGAAGTTTCGTTAACGATGAACTTTGTTACTATTACTTTCAATTATGTAGACGTAAAAATAAATTAGTTACATCGACTAGGCACCTAAGTAATTAATGCCGTGCCCAAATTATTTGATCGCGTGCTATCGTCGACACGTGTGCCATTGATCAGCCATCGCTGAACTAGATTGTTGCCTCTCTCCCTTATTGTTCAACTTGCACGTGGAAGAGACTATCGGGAATTGCTTAGATGGAAAAAGAGGAGTGCGTATTGGTGGCAAGAGAATAGAATTTATAAGATTTTCCGATGATATGGTCTTACTAGCAGAAAGTTAACGAATTCTAATAAAATGTAGAAAGATGTAACTGGAGCTTGTAAAGAGTATGGAATGAGAATCAATACAGCAAAAAAAAAAAAAAAAAAAAAAAATGTCGGTTGATGAAGGAAGGAAAAAGGTAAATACTAAGATAGGACAAGCTAATATCAGCCAAGTAAGAGCCTTCGAATTATCTTGGATGTTCAGAGAGTGAAGACCTGAGATGTCGCCAAGAGGTGAAAGCTCGTATTGCTGTAGAGAAGGAAGCGTAATAGGAAAAGGAGATTATTAACCGGAAAAGCAGATAAAGCACAGAGGAAAAGACTTACAAATGTTTCTTGTAGAGTGTGGTTATTTATGGGACAGAGACATGAGCATTGAGACGATAAAAAACGAATAGAAGCGTTTAAGGTGTACATGTGGAGGAGAATGGAGGAGTAAGATCGATGGGAAAAGTGAGTGACTGAGAAGTGCTGGTCAGTGTCGGTGAGAGGATGAAGCTACTGCAAGTCATAAGAGAAAGAAAGAAGAAAGAAATCTAAACTACATTGACATGAAGAGGAGGGCAGGATACAGGGAGCATGGAGAACATCCTTGTGAAAAACCTACCTTAGGGCGAACACTAATGATGTATGTAATCAAAACATATTTACGGGTGAAACAAACAAACAAAATATTGCTAACTATATGAAAAAACTTGTTTTGGCGAGTCAGGGTACATATTACTTATTTATTAGTCCAGTTCTCCTTCAGTCTGTATCTAAAAGAACTTGAAGGAGGCATTTCTTCAATCTTGTTTGCAATGTCATTTTTTTAAAAAAAGTGTGTAAATAATCACGTAGTCCATTAATCTGACTGAAGACATTTTTGGGATGTTGCGTTATTGACTGATTGATATAAGAGGCGATTAATTCTCTGTGTGGCTGACTTTTGCGTACAAACCATGGCACTGAGCACTTTCTTTCGGAGTATTTGCATTTCTGTAATCTGCTGCGACGAGCACAGTCTCATATCGTTCTGCAATATGTTATAGTACTAAAACTTGGACAATCATTTTATGAATTTATTAGCAGTTACTCTGATTTTAAATATGAGATTTCTCATTTAATACTGGATACGATTTATATAGTTTGGTATAGACTTGGTTTAATTTATTATTAATATTTATACTCACCATTAACCGCCGATGAAGATCAACTATGTGGTATTTTACTGATTGGTCATGCTGATTGCATGGATGTTGTTCCCCATGATGTTTATCTCCAACAAATTTGATGGTTGTCTTGGTGTAAAAATTTTTGTCTGACATTTACCGGGGTTAATTATTTTACAGCTTACTGGAGACGGTTTCGCGTCATATTTATGGCGTTGTATAATCGATATTTTACGTCATTGTAGAGGTATGTCGAATCGATCAAGTCAGTATATTAAACAGTATGTGACCTAGTACTGACCACTCTGGTATTCAAAATATTGATTTTTGTAAAAAAGTTTCGCATAACACAGATAAAGGCTGGAATCCTCTACATACTTAGAAACACAGGGCTGGACCAACAGCCTGTTGTCTGATCGGCATCGAGTAATGCATCCACGGTGTGATGTTTGAATTGAAAATCTTTTGTCACGAATTTTACATGACGCAGTATTTGATATGAGTAAACGTGATACGTGGATTGTCAGGCGTACAGATGAAATGTATTTTTAATCAGAGTGCCAAACATGCGAACATCCATTTTCACACACAACTGCCCAGAAATAATTCACCCGCCAATCTATCTAAGCTGCAATGATAGGAGAGATGCCCATACCTATTCTTTCTTCACTCATTCACTTTGAGGTTGGAACGAGCAGAGTAGTGCCTAATTTCTGTCTAAAGCGTCCTCTGCAACCCACTATTGGCGAACTGCAGAGTGTACATTGTAAGTTCCCCTTCTTCAGTTTAGGTAATTTAACATAGCTCCTCTTGATATGTATAATCTGCCCGTCTTCAAGCCGTAATATTAGCTGCAGAAGACGGCAGATTATTTCAATTCACAGTTCAGAAACAAATACAGTAAATAATATATATATCGACAATGGATTCTTTGAAGAAAAACTCGAAATCACTTTTTATTTATAATCACTTGGTACAAAATACACTTCTTTACATTCCGTTTTATTCAACCACGTGCCAGCTATATCTTATATTCTCGTCCAAAACTCGCCATATCTTCCCTTCTCTCACCTTTGTCCACAGATATACATTATCCTAGGTGACCACTGTCCATTGATGTTCTGGCACTATACTATACGCTTATCTTTTTCAATTTAACAAATTTGTATACACAACATAAGTAAGACTAATATCTAATTAATTTTTTAACAAAAATTATTCACAAAATTTATAAGGGACCTTGTCACTTTACAACATGTAAATGGCTACAGTACGACTCATTTTAGAAAACAATTCAACTTCTTCATTGCATTTAATTTCTACCGTTGATTATGGATTCTTAAGCTACCATCAGCTTTTCTTGTCAGGACATATGGGCAGCCGGTAAGGTTAGGTTATAAAGTGCAGCATTTTACTATTTAAAGTATGTATCAGGGATTTGAGGTAACTATGGTCTAGTCTCAACAAGGGGTTAATAACCCAGCAATACGCTATGCTGCTGGTCTGCCCTGCTTTCGCCGTTATCACGACGGCATGACACTCATTTGTTGGTCTAGAGCGGTGGTCGGCAAACCGCGGCTCTTTGAGGATATTAGTGAGGCTATTTCAGAATATTTTTTTCATACAGTATCAGTAGTAGTAACATCAGCAAGATCTAAAGACTTACAAGCTACCAGATCTCAGTAAATGCAAGTTCTTTTGCCAAACTTTACCGACAATAACAACGAATGAAAATACCACAGTAGTTTTAGGCTAAGTGTTTAAGTGTTTTCATAACAGTTAATTTCTTATTTCTGGTTAAGTAATTGTTTGTGATTTTAAAATATGGGTATTCGTATCACCTTGGAATTCATTTGGTGCTCTATTTGCTTTTCTTATCTAATTCTTAAAAACATATTTTAACTTTTCTTTAAAGATACCGTTAAATGGCTGATAAAAAATTAAGAAAACATAACAGATGACCGTTGCCATTTCAAAAATGGATGGATTGAGTCTTTTGCTTGATTGCGAAATCAAATGGTCTTCCCACATGTCTTATTTGCAAAGAACAACTTACAAGTAACAAGAAGTCTGGTAAAGAAAGACACTTTCAAACAAAGATCACCTCATTTGCCACAACATGTCTCGTTGTGATACGCGAAAGAAAACACTGGAAACACTTCAGAGAAGCTTGAAAAAAAACTACCAGTACTATAGTATAAGGACTTAATAATGCAGTGCAGGACAGTTACGAACAGCGGGGGTAATGAAGCGGTATCTGTTCGAGACGTTCATATTTATTAATAAACTATTACCATTGCACATGATTCGGCGTGGAATTACACAGTGACTAGATAATACGGGTGACGTAGCAAAAAGATGTTTACGAAGTATGCTGAAGCAACTTCGTAAAAACGAACAGCGGGGGTAATGAAGCGGACAGTTCGCAAGGGTTGGTCGGTGTGAGCAGCGGAGACTATTTCGCAGTGCAGTGTAGTGCAGGTGTTTGGAGATGGGAAAGGAGATAAGTGGACCGCAATCCTTCAATGGGGACAGTCCGCCCGTGCCACGGTGCGAGAAGTACAGAGCGTATGTGTGCGCGTATGCATGGAAGGATAACACTATTATTTGATAATAAGTTCAGACAAGTTTTGTTTTTATTTTTTCACGCTAACACCCTCATTTTGAGGAGAAGATTGCAGCTGGCCAGTGAGACGCCGTTCGAAATGATAATAAACGAATGTGTTCCAAAGCAAGTGCTCGTCCAGTGAAACCACAGTGCGACGATTGAATTTTGTTTTGTGTGTGTTGTGCACAGAAATTCCAGAAGAACGGACAGCGATGACTACAATATAAACATCAACTAAATGGTAATTACACAATTTTTTTTATACCGCCAGAACAAACCGAGTCAAAGTGTGGCGCATTGTACCCGAAGGCGAAAACCTGTAGAGAATTGTGCTCTCGGATTTTGAGTTAGTCGGACTTTGTTCATGATCTGTCATTTCATTGTTTACTAAATCAATTCTTATTATACAGATTTAATTTTCTTGTCATACGTGTCAGTCAATGCAAATCATCTTTCCTTATATTGATAACAATAAATTCAAGTGTCAGTATATAAAATTAATATGAATTTACTTATAATAAAACAAAAAAATACATTTCTATATGTTTATTCAAAATTCTGGAAGGACACCTTCCATGGCGCCCAGGCAAAATTGAACAAGATATTTTATATACAAAATTTTAATGATAGAGAGTAATAGTAACTGGTGGCAATCCTTATTCCCGGGTACACTACAGTACCTCTAACAGTTGGTTGCAGTCTGCTAATACCGTT
The DNA here is from genome assembly GCA_031002005.1 of Vandiemenella viatica. Taxonomy (NCBI): domain Eukaryota; kingdom Metazoa; phylum Arthropoda; class Insecta; order Orthoptera; family Morabidae; genus Vandiemenella; species Vandiemenella viatica. The sequence continues at coordinate 141,892,026 of CM061920.1, read as the reverse complement.
AATTTGCCAGTTTCATCGGGAGACAAAAAATCATCAAGAGAGGTTCTTTGGTTTGACATACATGTGTGACAAACTTTTTCCAACATGACTACTAAAAACAATTCAGAACCCAAAATAGCCCATGAAAATTTTGATTTATGTTTGATATTAAAACCTACAAGTTACACATCTAGTATTTTAATAATTTCTATGGAAATACAATAGTTTTGTTCTCATCAATTAAATTACTACTACTTACTTGTGAATTATTTATGAATATATTATTTACATAAATATATGTATAATGGTGTATTGATTATTCAATAAATTATATTAAAATTATTTATTAAAACATTATCGGCCCTATGGCTCTTTTTAAATTTTTCCCCCACACCTTTAATGGTGAAGTTGGCTCTTTAACCTCTAAATTTTGCCGACCACTCATCAAGAGGACGCCATTGCCATGACAACCGGGAAGGTGAGTCAGAATATGCAGTTACCTACTGCATGCATGAAGTGTTACTGTTTTTGTCAGAGGCTTATTATTGAGAAGAAGATATGATAAAACCGAGACGATTATAGAAAATTTTATAAATCTATAGTCAGGTAGGCAATTACATCGTGACGCTATGAGAATGGTCGTAACTCCACACGTTTGGTAACGAAGCGGGTTACTAACGCCCGCCAGCAGAGGTTCTCTCAGAGAAACGTTGGAACCTATTTTATTGCTGGACAACAGGGACTAAGATGCTGCTATAAAACAGACCCATTGCTTCATTGCTATCTAAACTATGGTCACCAAAAATTTTCGACTTCATCGCTGTCTGAAGTTTGAACATCTGTTTTGTAATGACTTACTGCACCGACTGAGCAGCATGTCTTTACTCGAAGTTATTTGGCTCTATACACTTTATATATATTATTGCCCTGTAAATATTTTCACTCAGAAATATTGTGTATTTTTGTCTTTTCTGTGTGTTCATGCCATCTCATTTCCTTATTCTAATTTGTAATCCCCTTTCGCTACTTAGTGCCTTATATTATTATTATTAGTCATTATTGCCCTTGAGGGCAGTGTTTAAACTAAAATTATTCACGAGTATTCAGTTTTTTTTTTTTTTTTGCATTTATCTCCTTCCATTTCTCTTCCCAAAACCTATTCAGACGTTCACCGTGTTCCTGTTTCCTTTGTTCTATCCACTTTGCTCCTGTTTTCTTCTGTACCTTGAATTTTGTGTTCATAATTTTGTTCCTATATTTTCCCCTTTTCTGTGACATTTCCTTACTGATCCCTGCATGATTTAAGTCCTCTTCTATTTGATGGAATCAATTGAGCCATTTACCACATCAAAACATCAAAGGTCATCTTTATGAGTCTAACGTTGTAACGAAACAACTACCGTTCACTTGTTTTTATATCGCGTATGACTCCTCAAGACAAAGTTGTGATAGCAACTCCTTGGAAGGCAAGGCGTCTTTTTCAATATGGTGTATATAGAGAGCAGAAAAATTGAGAATCAGACTACAAATTAATCATAACTTCAGTAAACACACAATGGGTAACACTCGGCCGTGAGTTATGAAAGTAACTCAGTTGGGGAGCCAACGTTCTCGTCATCTTCTTTACCTGCCTACATTCTTCTTCCATGAAACCACATTTTCTGCCACGGACCTAAGCAATACTTTATCATATTTACCAATCAATCCACTGCCCCAGCTGCCTCGATATGTTATCATTTTACTATTTAATGGTCTTAATATGAGCAATAAATTCCCTGTTTACTTAAAATGAAACGTATGTTCTTCTACTGCAAACAGACGCAGATAATGATTACTACGAACAAGACAGTCCGGAACCAGACAATCTGAACACTCAGATGAGAAGCTGGCTGATAGTAACTTGTTGATAATCTTTAAAAAAAATGGATTATGCGATTACACTTGATAGGAGAAGTAGCATCGCCGGGAGTTGGGCTCACAGATGATACTTTCTAGATACTATCAGAGAGGAAACGTTTCAGCACGTTGTAACAAACGTTTCAAGCTTTCACTGTTTTCATCATGCGTAAAAAATTGTAATCTTAAAAATTAAGGCTAAAGAGACGATTAATTAAATTGAAGACATAGAGTAAGATATGTGAGAATTTCCAAGATTGAGATGCACTGTAAAAAGTAAAAAATTAATCACTAAGAAATGACTTCTACGATCCGCAATTACACCGTTTATTTATTTATTTTTGCTTATAGCCTTATGCCTCGTCTAGGTCATTAGAGGCAGGAGAGGACTGATGGCAAGAAATGGGAAGGAATTCTGTCACGCCCTTTTGAAGGAACCATTCCTGCATTCGCCCGGAGTAATTTGGGGGAACCATAGAAAACCCAAATATGGATGACCGGAGTGGGATTCGAGCCCACGTCCTCCCAAATTTGAAGGCAGTACGTTGCTGCTCATCCAACACGCTCGGTACGACACTAGAATGAAAGATACACGATTCGCTATCTTGGTTACTGTCAGTTATGACCGGAATTTAAACGCCGTAAAATATTGCTTTCTATGATTTGTACATAAGCCAACGAAAAAATTAACAAACGTATGAAATGTGATGGTTAATACATGGGTACATATTTTCGTTTACCACTCGCGTGATTAGAGGACGGAAATACCGAAACGTTCCAAGCAATAATCAGTGCAACGGTAGTAGAGTAGATAGTTGACTCCAGTGACATATTTCATACGGACAAACTGAGACTAAAATTTAGTTTGTAATGATTTGTAGTGTTCTCTAATGTTATATAGTTTTTTTTCTCTCTGTGGCTGGTAGCTACATTCACATCCGGTATTGACAGATAGTATGATTCTCACTCGGCAGTCTTCCCCCTTCCAAACCAGAATCTTATTACCAGCTGATGACCAATAAATTCAAAACGTGGCAGTGGTTATTGCTTCGTTGTTAACAAGTCTTCATAAATAAAGCTGAAAGTGCTTCCTGTAATACAAGAAACGTAAGACAAGAGGCGGTCCCAAGACGAACGCAGTCGTTTCGAGGGGCAGAAAAAGGTCTGGCTGTTAATGATAGATGAGAGGAACCAAAACAAATTTCGAGCGCACAGAATGGTGGCCGGATTTATTGAAGCGCCGGCCGCAATTACTGGCTCGTTTTTTTGCTGGTTCGGCGAGTGGCCGCGGCCGTTTGTTTTTAGTTCCACTTCCGGCGACAGCTACGTCTTCCGGCTGAGCGTGGCCAGGCCTGACCAAACATATCATTCGGATCACTCCTCAAGCAGGGGCACTATCACAGCCCGGCCTTCACTTTAAAATCACGTTTAGTAGTTTATAATGCAGAGCATGTCACGGGGTTAAGTGTTACTTCTCCTACAATCTATTTTCTTGAAAAATGTTTAAGACACCTTACTCACATTTTCTGACGATCGCTACGTCTTATTTATTTATTTGTTTTAAAATAGCCTATGGCTAATATATATATATATATATATATATATATATATATATATATACAATTACAATTCATACAACACATTAAGAATAAAAGAGAAAAAACATACAAGGTGTTAATTTCATTGAATCCTTCACAAAAAACTATTACAATCTCTCTCCTCTAGTCATTTACCCAGCTTTTCTCTGAAACTTGCAACAGTTCTGGTCCTTTTTATTTCTACAGGTAATTTGTTATATATTTTTAAACCTTTGTGCAACACAGTTTTCTGTGCTTTACTACTTCTATTATAAGTCGAATGGAGATGGTTTGCCTGCCTTGTCTTATAATTATGTACATCATTATTCTTTTGTACTAATCTAGACACATATCTTGGTAATAATCCACTTTCCAAGCTATATACAAAAGTCAGTATATCTCTAATTATTTCCTTTTCAATATGTAAATATCCTAAGTCCTTAAGCATCTTACTGACATTTTCAGTTCGTCTTTTATTTAGAACGACCCTCATTCCCTTATTAAAATTATTTTGCAATTTCATAATTTCTCTTTTGCTTGCCATTATTAATAATGTGGAGCAGTATCTTATGTGAGGCAGCACAATTGCTTTAAACCAGTGGTTCCCAATTAGTGGTTCGCGTACCTCCAGGGGTACGTGAGGTTGCTCCCGGGGTACGCGAGGTTCTCTCTTGACTGAGGCATTCAATAAGTCAATTGGAAAAAAAAACAATTACGCAAATATTACTACCGCCAAAATATATTTTAAGACAGTCAAACGGTGCGTGTGTGAATTACATTTCTGTAATGCTGTGGCTGTGCGAAGCACTAGACTGGAATGAACGCAGAGGCAAATGTAGCTATAAGGGGGTACGCGAGGATAAGCTTTTTCTTGAAGCGGTACTCGGGAAAAACTATTTGGGAACCACTGCTTTAAACAATAGCTGTTTACCTGGTTTAGATAACACTTTTCTTAATTTGTATATTAAATTTACCTTTTTTGCTGCTTTTTTATTTTCTAAATCACTCAATTGCGTTCTCACCTATAAGTATCTGCGAATTTTGTGAGCCTTGACTTTCGTGCCGATGTAAAAATGTACTAAATTCAATTCCGATGGAGCGCATACTCAGGTGGCAATTTCCCTTGGCATTTCATAACCATTTCTTCTTATTATTATTTTTGTCATTAGTATCAACTTACATTCTTTGAGTGTAAATTCCCCGTCCCAACTACGTATGTCATTTACGAATTTTAATGATAGACTATATTCAGTCAGCGTTTTTCAGTATCCTTGGTAATTCATTCCAATCGTTGACACCCTTACCCACACAAGAAAACTTTCTCATTCCCTTCTGCATCAAATCGGGTGCTAGCTTGTGCTCATAATTATATTTTCCCTTCCATGCACTAAACATAATTCTTAGATCAATATCTTTCTAGGCCTCGTCACCAACATATGTTGTACACTCCCAGCACTCTCCTCCCCCTCCTCCTGTCTTCCAATGACTCCTAATCAAGTTCGCGTATCATATCAGTTACTGACTGGGTGCTGTAATAATGTCCACAAACAAATCTAGCTGTTCTCCTTTGCTCGCCCTGCAACTTCTGCATTTGATACACAAAATGTGGGTCCAAAATTACACCACTATATTCAAGCAATGGTCAGACCAATGTTTTGTAACCCAATTTCCTCACTTCTCTCCTACATCCTTTGTTCACCGTCTGCATTAAATCAATGATTTTTTAACATTTTTCTACCACCTGCCTAATGTGTCTTGCTCAGTTGCGTTTTATTATCAAACGTTATATCGAAATATTACACTTCAAGCCTTCAACAAGCATTTCTGTCTGCACCTTCTAATCATAATCAACCTTTAGTTTTGATCTGTTTACCTGCTAAGCCGACTGTTCTTCACATTTACCTTCATTCTATATTGACCTACCCGGTCTGTCTGGGCCTTCCTGCAGTGGTTCACAGTCTTCCCTCTTTAGAGCCTGTTATATACCATTAAACCATCTGCAAAAAACTCAACTTCTGACCGAAACCATAAACACAATCATTCGTTAGAATAATGAATAGCAATGGTTACAATATTCACTTCGACCTCTTTTGATAATGCGTTTCATACTCTAATGTTTCGCTTTCCAACTTTTTTGCAGTTTCTCGCTCGTTCATGTTGAGAGGGAAGTGACCACAAATCGAAGTAATTCTTTGATAAATCTTTCTAAGCTTGTCTGAATCTTACTGGGTCCGATTGTTAAAGTATCCGGCGTATTTGTAAACCGAATGTCCTCTAGATGCAGATACAGTGTAGTGCTGTGCACCGTATCAATGGCACAGGAAGTTGTGATAGCCGGTGCGCTGACGTTTAAGTTATCTATGAGCAGCTAGATACCGTCCCAGCACAGTGAGACACAATTAAATCCTGACAGCCGTTCGTTTCATATCTCAGAACCGATAATCCTATCAAATGTCTTAAAACCTCATCAGCAAGTCAGTATTAAACACGATATACGACCGCATCAACAGCTGCTTCCTTTGTTTGTTAGCTCTCAGTTAAAGTGGATAGTGAAACTTTTACTTTGGAGGACACAAAACATACAATGTTATAAGTTTCGTAGACAGATGTGAACACAAGACTTTCCTCCAGTACGAGAGGGCGTAATAAGCCTGCAACCGGTTTAGACTTTGAGCAGGAACTCATTTCCCCTCCCCCCCCCCCCACACACCTCATGATTCACACCGGCTGCCTGCGTTGTCCAGTGACCGCTGGTGGTCAAATCGGAGAAAAGAAAAGAAGAAGAAAGAAAGAAAAAAAGTAAAAGTAATCCTGCGACGAAGCTGGTGATAAAGTGAATACATAGGACATTATTTGTGGGGATACCCGAAAGGCAGTTCGACCACCGATTTAAAATAGATTCGATTTGCCACCCAATGCGTCCCTATCGTGTCTACACCAACCTAAATCAAAAATCCTACCGTGTAAAGACGTGGACTCCGAACCTCGCAGTCTCCTAGGATATCGACGTTAACAAAGCAAGGTGTGAACACCGGGTTAAGAACCTGTAAAAACTCCATCCACGACCGGGTAACTTCCGAGCCTCAGTCAGGAGTAGGGTTGCAACGATATATCGTTCAACCGATAATATCTGTCCAAAATATCGATAGTTTTAAATGGTCGATACGATAATATCGATATGATGCAGTGAAATATCGGGAATTACAAACCCCTTCGCGCTAAACAAAGGGAAAAAAAACTACAAATAATTGTATGGGTGAAAGGGACCAAACTTGACTATGCTTATGCTTAGCTCTGATTTAGCTCGACAACGTCCTTTGCTTCTCGGCGGTTTCACTCCGTTTTGTGCGCGTTATTCGTCCCCATTCATTTACTTTCACCGTTTTATTATTTAATCTTTTGAGTTACGTTTGCGTTCATTAGGTCTTCTTTCTCTCTGGGCCATATTACAATATTCTAAAGGAATAATGCAGTTGAAGGTAAAGGTTTTAAGTTTTAATGAAGCACTTAGCAAAATTATACAAAGTCCCTTTTCGTGGAACTATCAAAACAAAAATTGATTAAAAATATGAAAAAATTTCGAAAGTTTTGAAGGAGGAGTTGAAAAGGGTAAAGTATTTTTTACTGTTACGTATAGAATAACACCGACTATTTGGAGATTACGGTACATTTTTTGCTGGAAAATCAAATTAGAATCAATCATGATTGGTATACTAGTTGGATTAAGATATTTTCAAACTTGCAATTAATCATTTACTCAAAGTAGCCTCGTTGGTACCTTCTGAACGCCTTTTTTCACAGGCAGGAACCACTGTCTCTCAAACTAGGAATGCATGGGAAAAGGTTAAGCAAACTATGTTTTCAGTGTTGGGTTTTATTCTCCGTCTAGTGCAGCTAACAAATGAAAAAACTTTGTTATGGCGTATGCGTTTCGGTTTATTAGACCATCATCAGTGCCAGTTTTTCTTTATTACATTAGTGTATGAAATTGTTCCATATCAGTTTCTCCCCTTGAGGTTTCTCACTCACTGAACAATTTTGAATAAGAAACATAATTTGCACACGTCTGATTTTTGATAGTAACTTCTGGAACAAACTTAGTTGTTGTTATTCTTCTTGAGGTTATTCACCAACTGACCATTTTGTTATGAAAAGCATATTTATACACATATTTACACAATGTAGCTTTTAAACAGACTTCTGTTATTGTTTATGGTTTCTTCTTGTTAGCTGCACTAGACGGAGAATAAAACCCAACATTAGTATAGCAGCTAAGGATATTGAACTAAGTATTCAAAAAAAGTATGTTTTCAGTGTTGACGCTTAACATTTTCAGACCTAATTTTTTTCAATATACATCCTCTAATTTATTATTTGAGTTTTATTTACATACTTATTTCTAATATCTAAAATAATATATACAAATATCGGAAAATATCGATATTATCGATATGATGCGGCCGATATTATCGATTATCGATATCTGCCTGGCATCGATATAAATTCGTTTTTTTTTTAATCTGCTTTACGTCTCCCTAACAGCGAGGTTTTTAGAGATGGGAAAGGAGGGGGGGGGGCAAGGAATGGGGAGGAATTCGGCCATGGCCTTTTGAACGAAGCATCCCGGCATTTGCCTGGAGTGATTTGGGAAACCATGGAAAACCCAAATCTGGATGCCCGGATGGAGATTCGAACCGCCGGCGCCGTCCTCCCGAACGCTAGCCGTTACACCACCACGTTCGGTATAACGCCAATGCAACAGTTGCATTGGCGTTATCTTTCAACTGGTAATTAATTAAGCAATTGTGGAAACATGGCCTGCAACAACATCGCATTGATTCAGTCCTGCCAGACATTTCTAACAGACCTATTTAGCACCTACAAGAAAACACACCTCAGTAAACAGTTGCATTGGCGTTATCTTTCAACTGGTAATTAAATTCGCTATATTTATCGATTCTGATTTTACCTTCCGAGCCTTAGTCAGGGGCCCTAACCAGCGGACTCTGTAGACGACTAATGTGACTTGTTAAATATCTCAGGTACGACATTTCCTTAAACTGCCATCCTTTTCCTCAATTTGTCATTTAACGGGTTTCCTTCCACAAAACAATTTTTTCTAAGCAAAACAATTGCAAGAAGAAACCAAACTATTGAAAAATTGAAGGTGACAATATTTCACTGTGGGTGTTAGCTGCTGTGCTGCTTGGAGTTATGTTGCTGTGTGGAGTATGATAATCTGCAGACTCGTTTTGACAGCCGTCCACTGTGGGTTGCGCGGCTGCGAGGCCGGCCAGTCAGGCTCTTCCTGCAGTCCACTGTCATTAAGACTCGGTGAACGAACCCGTCCCACACCTAACGGAGCACTTCCTTCCACAATAGCATTCTGGGCTCCGTCCATAGACTGCGTACCAACAATTGAATTTACCATCACTCTCTGCTGACAAATATGAGTATGTTCCCCGTCAGTGGTCATTATGTCTTAGAATATCTCCAGCTACAATCGTGGTCGTGAACTTTCCGGGAGAGACACTACGTAATAAAATCAAGACTTCATTTTTACCGGATTACTTTGTGTTAATCAAAAAATTGGTATCTATAAGAGTATTGGAAACCTTTCGCCTTGTATAGCAAAGGGCCGAATTTCGGTGAAGTCCACATACCTGGATTCTGGTGCCAAGGTCTTCTGAGGGAATTAAGAGCCCTACCTCCACCAGTCGGACAACTCGTTACACTGTTTTATGATTATTTGGTTTTCGTTTCTATACGTGGATGCCAAAGCCTTAATGCTATACTTAAAAACAGAAAGAAGTGCTTCACATAGAAATTTAAAGGCGCAGTATACTTTTTGAGGTTCAATGTGAGATTTATATATAAACATATTTATATAGTCATGTATGCCAAATATTAGCTTCTAACTTTCGATTTTCTCAAAAAAATATCAATTTTTTTTTAAAAAAGTTCGACTGAAATTCTGAAAAAAAGACCCCCACCAGTATTAACGCTTCTGGAATCCCGTTTGGTGCGATATGGCAATAAAGCAGTTGGTCCACTCATAGCACGATTCTTCATTCCCTGCCAGAAATACCAGAAAATTGGTACGCGAGGATAACTGCAATCAGTACGTTAAAGCGTCGCGCACTGGAGCCAGGACGTACTTCGAGACCAGGTTCCAGTCCTCGCCGGCCGTGCTGATTGCGGTTTTCAAGTGGTTTATCACAATCATCATTTTGAATACTCGAACAGCCCACAATCTTCGCCCTATAAAACACATTTTTTTTTAATTTTTTTTTTGCCTCTGGCTTTAAGTCTTGTCGACCTAGAGGTCATTAGAGGAGGGAAAGGACTGGGACAAGGGATTGGAAGAAATTCAGGCATGGCCTTTTTGAAGGAAGAATCCCGGCATTCGCCTGGAGTGATTTTTGGAGAAATCATGGAAAACCTAAATCTGGGTGGCCGGACGGGGATTCGAACCTGCGTTCTCGCGAACTCGAGGCAACAGCTTTACGGTTCACTTACCACGCTCGGCCAGAAATACATTTATAATACAGAACACAAGAAGTTACATGTTTCGTAGACACATAACTATACAGACGTTCCTCTTATACGTTCAGTACGCCGGGTCTAAACATCATTCCCCACCTACTCAAACTTCACACTGGGCACCTGTGTGTAACGGGGGCCTTAATTGGCTGGGTCTCAAAAAAGAGAGGCGGGGGGGGGGGGGGGGAACGCAAGGATACTTATGTGCTATAAACACAAAACCCTCCCGCCTCCTGATGTTTGTACGGTGGGCCTTTATCTCAAAAAAATACCGGTATATACTACAAAATACGGGATGAGTGGATAATATTTTAAAATACCAACGAAATTATCATGTGACAACAAGTCTGGGTTAGATTTTAGGTTATAATTGCGTTTCAAACATTTTAAAGATAAAATACTAGAAGGTTTGCTTTGAACAGTCACTTTCGGAATTTGCCACTACGAGATAATCATTCGTTTGTGACGTGTTCTGCCACTGATCCAGACAATCTGCCTTTGCTGTTATCCATTCCTTCACGTGATTTTTAAACGACGACTAAGGAAAGGCAACTTGATATAAAAACTAACAAAAATTCCCTGGAGAAGGCAGAGAAGGTAGACTCTATTGCTCAGAATAGATACTCATTAATTCAAGAAGTAATGAGAGTGTGGTTCTCATTAGTTCATATGAACTTCGTGATTCCTCTTGAAGCTAGCTTGAAGTATTTCATGAAACATTGTACAGTGGTTGAATAAAACCACCTCTCCTCTAGCAATGTAAATAAAACTATTTGCAGAACCACAGTGTGGACTTCTTTCGGTTGCCACTATTATCGCTATCTAATGCACTTAATAGAATCTTAATAGAGGCTGTAAAGGGCTAGACACAAAGAACGGGAAGGAATTCGGCCATGACCTTTGTAGGAATCATCCCTGTGTTCGCCTGGAGTGATTTGGGGAAATCATGGAAAACCCAAACCTGGATGTCCGGTCGGGGATTCGAACCTGCGTCCTCCCGAATGCGAAACCAGAGCGTTACCGTCCACCGACCACGCTTGGTCTACTTACGTTACTCTCAATACTATCAAACTCGAATTACAAAAAAATACTGGTACAGATAAGGTTACAACCGTTAATGAAAAAAGCTTTTCCTAATTATGGTTCGGCTTATAAATAATTCCTCGATGGTTCCCAGGTTTATAGTTCTGGCCTCGCATTTGGGAGGACGCGGGTTCGAATCCCCGTCCGGGCATCCAGATTTAAGTTTTCCATGGTTTCCCCAAATCACACCAGGCGAACGCCGGCATGCGTCCTTCAAAAATGGCCGAATTACTTCCCGTTCCTTGTCCCCATCCCGCCTCTAACGACCTTAGTCGTCGACAAGGTGTAAAGCCGAAAGTAAAAAAAAAAAAAAAAAATCCCTGGTTTATAGTGATTGCTTTTTCAATAAAAATCACGAGAAAATTTATTTAATTACTGCAATGAGAAAAGACGAGTTTTAGAAACAATAGTAGGAACGAAGCAGGATTAGAAAGTTAGGCAGCGGAGACTTGGTGGGTGGAGGCTGGGCTGGCTACCTGCTGACAGTCTGCACTCCCCCAGACAAACGACCCCCGCCTGCCCGTCTGATAACACGGCGCCACACTCAAACTGCAACCTGCTAGGGGCCAGTCCAGGGGTCGCGTCAAGTAGTCATACAGAGACAAACACGAAGCTGCAGGCAATACCACTACAATAATGCGGCTCAATCACATTATATTCTCAGCGAGGTGAAAGCTGCAATAATAAAATCACCGGCCACATCCGTAACTGTAATAGTGCCCGCACAGTAAAATTTTTCACAGTGCATTAGCAAGCTTCACTTGAATTTGAAATTAATCAAATCAAACTATGAACAAAAAACAAAGGCTAATAACATTCTCTGTGTTGTTACGGTCGTATTTTCAGTAATTTTAATGTTTTTACTAAGATAATGTCATTTACAATACTTAAAAAAATCATACGAGACATACATTTAGTTATCATGATTGTATTCACAGACAACGCAATATTAATAATTTTTTAAAAAAATGATAGCACCTGCAGCGGTGTTGAGTGAGTTACGAAACGACGTTTATCATAAGAGAGCACGCCTATTGTCGACACATTAAGAATTTTATTTTTCATTTTCGAAGCCTCCGGCCGTACTATTTTATAACTTGAATTCTAAAGTCATTTTCTGCATCCTCAATATTTGTATTTGATTACATATAATATTTGCAGGGGGTGTAAGGGTTTGGGAGAGACTATACTAGTCTTTTCCAACCAAATGTCAACCTCTCCTTCACGTGGTGCACCCTGTTTGCACGGACGAGGCTCTGGCGACTGAAAGATTCCCGGTATAAGGAGTCACCCACTGCTTGCCAACGGCCTCCGAAAGGAGGGCAGAAGAGCGGGGAGTGGTTCAGGGCACCCTCTTGCCCTTGGGGTTGGAAACGGCCCCTAAAGGCGGATGAATCAGAAATGATCAACGGCATGGGGATGCAGAAGGCAACGGGAAACCACTGCATTAAAGACCCAAAGGGTATCCCGAGGACATGTAATCCTCTCAAATTACATATATCATGATGGCTTCTTCCTGGGTAAAATATTCCGGAGGTAAAATAGTCCCCCAATCGGATCTCCGGGTGGGGACTGCTCAGGGAGGAGTCATCAGAATGGATAGAAACATTCTACGAGTCGGAGCGTGGAATGTTAGAAGTCTGAATAGGGCAGGTAGGTTAGAAAACTTAAAAATGGAGATGGAACAACTTAAGTTAGATGTTGTTCGGATTAGTGAGATTAAATGCAAGGACGCACAGGATTTCTGGTCTGGGGAACACAGGATAATTAGCACACAAGCTGTCAATGGAGTCACTGGTGTAGGATTTGTAATGAACAAGAAAGTAGGGAAACGGGTGAGTTATTATGAACAGTTTAGTGACAGGATTATTTTGATGAGGTTAGAAACTAAGCCCGTCCCAACCACATTAGTACAAGTATATATGCCAACGTCACAGGAAAGATGACGAAGAAATAGAAAAAATATACGCTGAAATTGAAGAATTAATCCAATATGTGAAAGGGGAGGAAAATCTAATAATCATGGGTGATTGGAATGCGATAGTGGGAGAAGGAAAAGAGGTGAATACTGTGGGAAGTTTTGGTCTAGGAGAAAGAAATGAGAGAGGAAGCAGGTTGCTAGAATTTTGTGAAAGATATAAGCTAGTAGTGGCGAACACACTGTTTAAGAACCATGCAAGAAGAATATACACCTGGAAACGTCCTGGGGATACAGGCAGATATCAGCTGGATTATATCATGGTCAAACAGAGATTCAGGAATCAAGTTCTAGACTGTAAAGCGTACCCAGGAGCAGACATAGACTCGGACCATAATTTGATAGTAATGAAGTGCAGGCTGAAATTCAAGCGAATAAGGAAGCAGTATAAGCAGAACAGACTGGAAGTGAATAAACTGAAACAATCTAGCACAAGAGAAAATTTTGCAGAAATGGTAGACTTAGGGTCTAAGAATTAACTGTGAAAGGAACTCAACCGAGGACGAATGGAATGCATTAAAGACCGAAATAATGAAAGCTGGCAAAGAAACCTTAGGCTTTAGGGAACAAGCTGCCCGAAAACCTTGGATCACAGAAGAAATTTTGCAGCTGATGGATCAGAGAAGAAGGTACAAACATGCTCAGGATGAAGCAGGAAGAGAGCAGTACAGGCAATTTAGAAATCAAATAAATAGGAAATGCAAAATAGCAAAAGAAAAATGGCTACAAGAAAAGTGTGAAGAAGTAGAAAAGGAAATGGTCGTAGGTAAAGTAGATGTTGCATATAGAAAGATCAAACAGAATTTTGGAGAAATGAAGAGAAGAGGTATGAACATTAAAACTGCCGATGGGAAACCTCTTTTAAGCTCAGAAGATAGAGCTAACCGATGGAAGGAATACGTTGAGAAACTGTATGATGGAGACGACTTGAACAATAGTGTATTAGAAAAGGATGACTTAGGAGATCCTGTTTTGAGGACAGAATTTAATAAAGCTCTGAATGACTTGAAAGCAAATAAGGCATTTGGAATTGATGAGATCCCTGCAGAACTTCTTAAATCTCTAGGAGAGGAAGGAATCGAAAGATTATTCAAGCTGATATCAAAAAGTTATGAAACAGGAGAAATTCCAACTGATTTTAATAAAAATATCATCTTCACACTTCCAAAGAAAGCACAAGCTGACAAATGTGAGAATTATCGCACCATTAGTCTAACATCACATGCTTCAATACTACTGACCAGAATAATATACAGAAGGATGGAAAGGGTTGTAGAAGAGATGGTAGGTGATGATCAATTTGGGTTTAGGAAAAATCGCGGTACAAAGGAAGCAATTCTGTCTTTAAGATTAATACAGTGCGTTCGCCGGAAAACGCTACCCTCCCAGTCTGTTGCCGTCGGCAACTTGCTCGGTCAGTGGAACCAGCAGTTTCCGCCAACCGGCACCGTGAATCACCGCACTGTTTAACACCTCCGCTGCCCCAACAGTGCAGTGCAGTGACTCTTACATTGTTAAGAACGGTTTCTTTGCATTGTAGATAGTTTGTGACTTCAGTCTCTTATTAATCAGTGTTGTGAATAAACGTTTCTTTGCGGTTTGGCTGGTTTGGGGCTTCATACTCTTATTAATCTGTACCGTGTTTGAGTGTGAGTAAAATTATGGTACGTTACAGTTTGCAACAAAGAATATTTCTCTACGATACATATGTGAAGAAGAAGTCGTTTAAAAAGTGTCGCAGTAAATTTCGTCGCGAATTTCCTGGCGCTTTACTGCCAGCTAAATCAACAATTCTGCGTCTGGTTAAAAAAGTAAGAGAAACGGGTTCATTTTTTAACAAAAAGAGACTGTCGGTCAACCGTATTCTCACAGAGGAGAAAATTGACGATATCGCTTTTCGACTAGAACAGTCACCCAAAAAATCATTAAGTCAGTTAGGGCAGCGTGTGTCTCGAAATATGTTCAGAAGATGTGAAATGTGCATTACACAAGAGGGTCAACACTTCCAGCATCTTTTATAAGGTAAGCTAATGAATTACGTCACATTTAAATGCTTAGCACACAAGTTTATGAAGCGTAATTATTATGAAATAGTCCGCGGCCGACGGTCGAACAATGCCGGAAACTGAGCGCTCGCTCGCCGGGAGCAGTTTCTTCCTTGTAGCGCTAACAGTGGGTTGCGTTTCCCGGCGAACGCCCTGTACTTGAAGGGTGGATGATGAAAAACAAAGATACTTTTATGGCATTTGTTGATTTAGAAAAAGCTTTTGATAATGTTAGGTGGGACAAGATGTTCAAAATTTTAAAGAAGTCAGGTCTGAAGTATCGAGATGGAAGAATACTCTATAAACTATATAAGAATCAAGTGGCTGTAATAAAAGTAGAGAATCACGAGAGACATGCATCAGTTAAAAAGGGTGTGAGACAAGGTTGTAGTCTATCCCCGTTAATATTTAACTTGTATGTAGAAGAAGCAATGAAGAAAGTCAAAGAAAAATTTCCATGTGGCATAAGTTTCCAGGGAGAAAAAATCAGTATGCTACGATTTGCTGACGACATTGTCTTATTAGCAGAGAGGGCTGAGGATATTGAGAAGTTATTGAATGGAATGAACAAAATACTGAAGAAAGATTTTGGACTGAATATAAATCAAAGTAAAACAAAAGTAATGAAATGCAGCAGAAATGATACCAATACTATCAGATTAAATATAAAAATAGGATCTGATGCAATAGGAGAAGTGAGTGAGTTCTGTTACTTGGGAAGCAAAATTACAACCGATGGTCGAAGCAGGAATGATGTTAAAAGCAGAATAGCACTAGCAAAAAGAGCCTTCATGAAAAAGAGAAACCTTTTAGTTTCAAATATTGATCTAGGAATTAGAAAGAACTTCTTAAAACTCTATGTGTGGAGCACAGCACTTTACGGAAGCGAAACATGGACTTTAGGAATACCGGAAAGAAAGAAACTTGAAGCATTTGAAATTTGATGCTACAGAAGAATGCTGAAAATTAGGTGGACAGACAAAGTAAGAAATGAACGAGTTTTGGAAATGATGGGTGAGAAAAGAAGTTTATGGAAGAAGCTTACAGGAAGAAGAGACAGGCTGGTAGGTCATATTTTGAGACATGATGGATTGGTTAATTTGTTAGTGGAGGGAACAGTTGAAGGTAAGAACTGTAGAGGTAGACAGAGATTAGAATATATGAAGCAGATAATTGAGGATGTGGGTTGTAGGGGGTATGTGGAAATGAAGAGGTTAGCACAGGATAGGAAGGGACGGAGGATTGCATCAAACCAGTCTAAAGACTGACGACAGCAAAAAAAAAAAAAAGAAATATTTGCAGGTAAACTGAAAGTGAAAATATTTAAAAAAAAAAAAATTCTGCATTTGTTCCTATAGTAGATATTTTGAATGAGATGGGGTTCTAAATTCGACACATTTTTTCTACCTATATTCAATATCCTTTCCACAACACTAAAACAGCATCAGATTCAGAAAAGAACGAGAGCTGTAGGAGGGAGATCGATTAGAAAGTTGATAGAAGGGGTCTGCTCTAAGTGGAAGCAATTCCAGACTCAGATAGGTCCCATTTTTCTCTCCTCTGCAACTAAGAACAAAAGTTTAAGACAGTGTCATCCTGCATTTCTTACTCCCAACGACTAATTAAATTTTTAATAACTGGAAATTAAAGTAAGATAAATAATTATTTATCTTACTTTAATTCCCAGTGAGAGCTAGAAAATGTTGATGCTCTCCTGACAAACAAATCCATTGTGAAATTTGAGAAAATTGTATGCTTGTCGTTCTCAGGACGGACTACTGGCAGTGAAAACGATATCTGTTCCCAGCTGTCATCAAGAGCCACCAGAACCAGCGCCTGGTAGCAAGTTACGAGACTACAATTCAAAACCCAACAAGATTGTCGGCTGACGACTAACAGCTATAACCATTACTTCAGTTTATTGGTATGATCCGTTCGATATGCGAGGCTTGGCTTAAACGGAAAAACAAGAATTAAAAAAATATTTAAACGGACAGTAATAAGAAATGAGAAGTAGAAAATATAAACAACATGGACACTCTACACTGATGGCATAAAAATAACAGAGAGGAAAAAAGGAAAGGAAGAACACTTATAATAAAGCAAAGAACGGTTGTATATGGGCTGCGGCAGACTCTATACACAGAAGTCGTAGTATAAACACACGTTTGACGTTGCAAAAATACCCATATCGTAATACATATTAGGCGAGTATCCTTCTACGTTGAGAAATAACCCAAGCGATACAAGTTGAAGTCAGTTGTTATATAGTAAGTTCAGTCGATTCATAGCTTGTGCTCATGGCCAGCTTTCTCCATCCGTGCACTATTAATAATTCTTCCATCAATATGCTTCCTAGCACCATCACCAACATACGCACTGTACACACCCAGCACTCTCTTCTTCCTCCTCCTGTCTTCCAATAACTCCCAATTCATCTCCTTTACCATATCAGGTACTGACTGCGTCCTGCGGTAATTTCCACAATCAAATCTAGCTGCTTTCCTTTGTATGCTCACCAGCTCCTGTATTTGAGACTCAAAATGTGGGTCGGAAACTACACCATCATATTCAAGCAGTGGTCTGACCAAAATTTTATAACCCAATCCCCTAACTTCTCTGGAACATAGTCAGCCAATAGAAAATTAGACACATTCTGTTTGATGGAACGGAAATGATTAAAGTTAATCACTTTTTTTAGTGAAACCTGTGCAAAAATTACCAAAAAAATAAATATCAAATCAACTCTCTACTAAAGAACTGCAAAAATTTCCTGGGACAAAACTATAATTACCAGATAATTATTTCCAAGACTACAAAAAATTAGGATCCTAAGATCAAACGTATAAAATGAAGGAATACCTATGGCAATGAAAAGAGATCCGAGAGTACGTAGAGGTAAAATGAAGATGGTAATGAGATGGACATCTGAAGAGAATGGGTGTGTGGATAATGGCAAGAGAGCGGTTTGACAGATACGTGGAGTGGTTGCTATTCGCGGCGCATTACACGCTTGGCGACCACCCGTCTGGTGAGTGTGATCATTTTTATCGCCGCTGAGTCACAGAGCGCTGCTGACTAAGGCCAGCTGTCCCGACCCGCAACAGGTGTCAGGTCACTGCTAAAAGTGCACATTAAACAAATTATTACAACCCATACACGTACAAGAATTTTATCATAGGACCTAATTTAAAAAACGGCGCATGTATACTTCAAATAGTTGGTGTGTTGTTTTTTTTGTGTTTTTTTGTGTTTTGATTGTTTTTGTTTGTTTTTTGTTTGTTTTGGAACCTGCATATTCTTTTATTTCTGCGTGATGTTATTACTATTTTATAATCTCTGTTGTATTCTGAATCTCAAATCTAGAAATATAACTCTACATTTTCTTTGTCAGTAACTGCAGCAAAAGTATTAGTATCAAAATCTACCAAGAGAAATGATAAATAATTTACCAAAAACACTGAAAGACTTTAATGTTGAGATTAGTACAGCGCAAACTTGGTGGGACGACGAAACGGGAGAAATGGGTGTCTAGGGAAGTTGCCACCGACGCGTGTCCTCCATCGCAATTAAATTAAATTGAATATTTAGGCGAAACTGCTTAATTTGAGTATCACGTAAGTATTCCAGCTATCGTGAATGTTTTATCATGTCTGTAAGCATCACCTTAATACCATTTCTTACGTATCTTGTAATATTTAATCACTATTGTTAGATAAATGTTACAGAAATGGTTCTAAGAACGAAAGGAATCAAATTTAGTGAAAAATTCGTATTCCGCGCAAAGAAAAAGTACCAGAAGAAAATAATTCAGTCGTAAATTACAACGATAAAGAATCAGCGAACCATGATGTAACAATTAAATGACGTTCTCGAGTTTATGACTTTAGAATGTATCATCGCTGCTTTATATTAAACACACACTTCTTCCAGTCGTATCTTAAACCAAAAAGTAACTTTAAGTTCGATTTTGGAAAGATTTTGGCTCAGATGAATGTCTACTTTCTTAGTTTCATTCGTACTTGCTGCTCTTAGCTAATTTACAGAGTCCAATTATATTACTCTAACAGAGGGTATAAATATTGTATAATAAGAATTCTACTGCTTTGCATGAACTACCACAAGATATAAAAAATAATTAAAACACTTAACTATTTTATTAGCGTCATAGACGAATTATGGCGGAAATGAGAAAAGAAACTTACTTAGAAAATGCCGAATCATATTATTAGGGCATATCGTCCATATCACGAAATTGTGAGAATGAGGCGATTAGTGACCGACATTCAAAGTGTAAAATTTTAATTTGGGATACGTAGATCTGATTGTTATTAAACGTAGCTCTGTTAACAAAAGAATTGGCCACACGTTACTGCAGATCTATTACATGTTGACATGTCATTGGAGGAAAACCACACAAAAACCAAGTTTAAAAATTTAGTTACAAAACGAAAAACTAATCAAATTGAAGACCCGTAGCAGCGATGCTTTTTCCTGTTACCGTTACTGGAGTTTACAAAAAATCTACTTACGCTAACAGACTCCATTCCGCAAAGTGTAACAGGATTTTCCAAGAACATCAAAACGGTAACATTCACTGAATCCCTTAAATCTATACTACAACCTGAACACAATACTTTCTTCTGACTATAATCTGTTGCAAGCATAATTACATTGTGGGATTTTGCCTTTTGCCTAAACTCCTTAATCAATAAGTATATTACTTGATGTCTGATTGTTTGCTAGGTAACTTAACAAAGTGTATAGACTGTGAACTGGGTGGATACGAATCTAGAGTATACTACAGAAATAGCTGGACCCTTAGTGTGGCGTTGATTCTTATGTTCATCTCTGCTAGTTTTTTGAGAACATCAAATTTATATGGCTGCCTAAAAACTAAAATTCCCATGTCGTACGATTATAGAGTTGCCATTAGTGTATACGTTCGTTTTTCTGTGAAAACATAATAACTATTGGGACACTCATGGGCTGCAGGCAACAGGTATTCCTTTAACCGGTTAGTGCTGTAACAAGTATTGGTCGAAATTTCCTGACCTTAAATCTACTATGCTGATTACAAGAGTATCGTTTAGAATGTAAATCTCTAGGATACTATTTGTTTCAGGTTTCAGCAGATTAAGTAAAGGATGGGATCAAAATTCACATTAATGAGGCGATATGAATAAAAACATTTGATGAGTGAATATTACGATATTTTTACTCTGACGCCCCATTGATTCCCTTCTCCCACAATGAAGTGGGCGCTATGAAATATTTCAGCGGCATGTTGAGTGTCAGTCATGTGATTTTCATTATCTGCACGCTGTAAGATTTTTTGTATACGGAATATTTCTTTTACTGCCAGGGCCGGCGCTAGGAATTTCGGGCCCAGGGTAAAATGGGTGACCTTTTTTTTTTTAGCTCTACAAACTACAATAGGCGGATCCTTGGATTCATGACCTGAGGGCCCCTACAGTCGGTGATCGGGGGCCCCATCAGCCGGCGGGCCCGGGTACTTTTGACCCGCTTACCCCCCCCCCCCCCACTAACGCCGGCCCTGTTTATTGCCCATCATTTAGCCGTAAATGGACTAGTTTTAGAAGTTGGCAGCTTATATTAAAACTTACTAGCACATTAATCAACTTTAATTTTCTCTCTTCAACATTTGATTTTCAACGTATTAATCACAATAAAAATGCCTTCAGCGTCTTTCTTCTCTCTACGAAACTAAAAACTCTTGATAACCAACAAAAAAACAAAGATACTCCATTTCGGCAACGTCCACTGATAGAGCTACTAGAACACTCTCTCAAACTATAGATATCGCAGATACAACTTGAAACAGATGACATTTCAAAGAAATATAAATATATCATATATGTTGTTTCCTTACAAAGCGAAAGCATTTTTTACGCAAATATAGGAAATTCAGCCTGCAAAAACAGACTTGTTGTGTGCACAGATGTCAGCGTGGAAGGTGGGGCAGTGGCACGGCGTTGCGCAGGTACAGACTCATTTGGCTCGCTATCTGGGCGGAAGTGAGTGTTATCTGGAGCCGCGCGCCCGCATCTTAACGAAGAAAGGCAAGGCCAGGCGACAATAGCCTTCCTGTCGCCACGGCTTTCAACGTGGACATCACATTCTGCGCTCCTAAAATGGATTTCGTGTCCGAGAGAGGTAGTAAAATGCCACGGTGACATCGACTGACGCCAAACGCCAGACGTGCTTAGAGTCCAGCATTGCAGAGAGGGTTGCTTTCAATGGACTTGTCCGTGCTGGAACATGAAAGTGATATTCATAGAAACAAACTCAGAAATAGTAAATGACAAGTGATGGTGAAAACAGAGGGCATTTGAGGAATGGCTACAATCATGTAAATATTCTTTAAGACGTACGGATTCAAATAAAGATAGGTTTACTTGCGCATCGTAATAAGTAGCAACGACAAGATTGTGACATTCTGCAGCTTCATTAGAATGAAGTTTTATTGAATTTAATCGGATGTGAATTTTATTTAAACATGATGTTTTTTAACAGTTCAGTTTTAATAATGAGACTTTTAGATATTAGCTCCGCACCAATCCGACTGAAACAGAGACAAAGTAAGTTCGAAGTTTTTCGCGGAGTTGTTTATAAATAAATTCTTCTCGGGCTTCCAGCCGCGTAAAAATGTCACACTTGTGGGACGTTTCGAAGGCATCTATCTCAGTTCTGATTTTCATGAAAAGAATAATTTTGGCTGGTATTATATTAAAATTAGGTGGGTATTAAAGTGTGACATTTCTACGCGGCTGGAAGCCCGAGGTTTATTTAGCAACAAAGTAGTTCGTCTGTTTTGCAAGCAGTACGTTTCATATCCTTGTACCGTCTCCCAGATTTCAGTTCTCTTTCACCTTCTCGATAAGTTCTCGGAGCCCACGTAAGTAAATATCGGTTTAAAAAGCTACCTTATGCTTACGCGAAACTTTAATATTTAACACTTGTAAGAGCTGATAGTCATCTAAATTAGTAAATCATATGCGTTTCTTGAAGTATTTGGTTGGTTATATTCTTTCAAAACGAAGGTAAAACGGCCCAATGCAGCAACCGTGTAAATTCCTTACTTTAGTTGACGGCGCTGCCTGTAACATAGTCTGATAAGTAGATACGCGACCAGTCCAGATAAATAAATATTTCGCCATCTTGTTAATTGAGACAGCGATATTATCTGCACTACAGTTAACTTATGGAGGCTACCATTCGATTATCTAGTTTCCTTGTTTACTGCATATTTTATTGAATATTTTGGTTTGATCATAAAACCTTGCAACCACTGTGTAATGGTCAATAACATTCGTACACAGGTTCTCCGGTGTGTAATGTAGTAAATGTTTAACTATTCATGGTAGTCCGAGCATGGTGGGTTATGCTGAATCTCTCGCCTCGCATTAGGAAGGACAGGTGTTCGAATCCCTGCCTGGCCAACCAGATTCCGGTTTCTCGTGGTTTCGCTAAATCAAAACACACTAATGCCATAATGGTTCTTCAAAAGGCCCTGGTCGAATTCCTTCCCTTTCCTTGCCCCGAGTCTTTTCTCGCCTCTAACGACCTCGCCGTCAACCAGACGTAAAGCCGTAAGACATATAGATATATATATATATTCTCTAAACCCTTTCTTCAGATGTCATTTGTTTCTTTTGAAGATCTTAACATAAAGTTTGCCATTCCCTCCACTAACCTAATCTATGACGACTAAGTGGAAAATGACGTAATCCCTATCTACTTGCCTTCGCTTCAACCAGTACAACATATTCGGAGTATAATTCTGCCTAAGAAAAATAAGCTCTGTGATGGACGGTCATGTCTTTTATATAATGCTCGCATAAATAAAAGCAGGATATATACGTCTTTTTAAAGGTTCCTTTTAGATATGGGTTGTAAAAAATACAGCAACCAGTCACAATATCAGAATCTTAGTTAAATTTTGTTTCTTGAAATTTTAGCAATTCTAAAAAGAGTTAATGCACTCCAAAATAATTGGAACATAATTCATTTAAAGCCTCATCAAATTATATTTCTGATATTGGATTTTCTCCAAAATTAACCTCAAAATAAAAGTTCAAGAAGACTATAGCTCAAGTTTTCCATGACGAATAGCTTTTCTTAGAACTATTTCGAGCTGTTATGTTTGTTCTCATTTGATGTTACTGAATATTTTTTTCACTTTCCCAAAATTTCCATTTGTGGTGCCCTTCCTTTTTACCTCAAATTTCTCTAGCAGTCATTTATCCTTAACTTTGTTGCATTTGATGTTAATTTAATTTCTTGATAAGGGTGGCTGCCTTCATTTCAGCGATATCAGTACTTTTCCCCTCGATCTGCCAATTGCAATATTGCCTCGGCGATCCGGCTTTTTAGGCCTGCTTCTTTCATTAGGTACAGTTTCTTTGATGCTTTGAATATCTCTCTTTTATGTATTCCATTCTTTTAAGTTTAATTCAGTTCACGGTTCATTTGTCGTGCAGTTTCCTCACACCCAGCATGTTCTACGGTGGTTCTTTATTCCATTCAATTTTAATCTGCACTTCATAAGTATTATATTGCGTTCAGATTTTATATAAATCCCGTGTATGTTTTACGCTTGAGATCTTGGTTTCTGGATATCTGTTTAACAACCTGTATCGTTTCCTAGTGTATTTGTTTTGCAAATAATTCTTAAATAATATACTTGCTGTGTCTATTTAGCACTTTTCACAAAATTCTAAGCGTCTGCTTCCTCGTTCATTCCCTCTGCTACACCGAAATTACCTATAACCGTTACTTCTTCTCTACCCTCCAAACAAAAATTGATGAAAATTCCTTACACTATTACAGACAAAAATGGTTTTATTTTCTTCTTTCATTTGAGAACACTGCATAAAATTTCATTTACTATCGACTGGATTTATGTAATCTTCCATCCCTTCTTACTTTGCGCTACGCTCTTCATCTCAACCCCTCAGTTACGAGTATATGCCCTCATATGGTCTAGTCCTTGTCTACGTCTGCAGCACTTACTTTCGACCGTTCCGTCCACTAAGAAATTAACCAATACCACACGTCTTAAAATGTGACGCACCACCCTGTCTGTTCTTTTTGGAAGACTCTTCCACAAATTTCCCACCTCACCCATCATTTCCTTTTTTTTTCTTTTTTTTTTTACTGCTTAACGCCTCGTCGACGGCTAATGTCATTAGCGGGATGGGACTGGGGACAAGTAACGGGAAGGAATTCGGCCATGACCTTTTTGAAGGAAGCATCCCGGCCAGATTTGGATGCCCGGACGGGGATTCAAACCCGCGTCCTCCCGAATGCGAGGACAGAACGTTAACCGTTCACCCACCACATCCGGTCCATCATTTCCAAAACACGTTGATTTCGTACTTCATCTGTCCAAAAATTTTCTCCATCCATCTATAGCACTACACTTCAGTTACCTATTACAGATTTACAAGTCCGTTCTCGACTTTAAATAGGAACAGTGACTTGCAGAGCGCATCTTCACATCTCCATATCCAGTAGGCCAGTACTGTTGCTAGTCTTTGGGGGTATCCATAAATAGCGTGAGGTGAAGTGTTTTTCCGGATTTCCAGATTCCCCCCCCCCCTTTTCTGGTTAGATCTGGTCCGTGAGACTCCAACCCCCCCCCCCTCCCCTACAAATCGCCCTTGAAACTTACTTTTTGAGACTTTTTTTTTTTTTAGGTCTCACCATTCATAAGCTGGTTATACCCCCACTTTTCGATGAAATACCCCCCTAAAATCGAGTTACGCGTGTTTTGTAGACCTTTTTTTTTTAGCTCTACTGCCCAAAAAAAATTTCCATAACCTCACGTGAGATTTCCAGTTGACCCCCCCCCCCTTCCCTCCCTTGGTGAGATTTGGTGAGATTTCGCCGGACCCCCCCCCCTATTTCACCTCTCGTAATTTATGGACGCCCCCTTTATGAACAGACGCAGCGAGAGAGTTGAATTGACGGGCTGCGTGAGGTCATTCCTTACCGACAACCGCAGAGTGGACGTGGCGCCGAATGTGTGAAACCACTGCGACTATTCTTCTAGAGCAGGGCGGCCCGCCGGGGGTCAACTTGCGGCCCGCGGAGCTGGATCATTATCGTGCATAAACTTCGACTTTCAACGGTGATAGGACAACACTCAGCACCACTCCTTTCGAATTCAACGCAATAAAATAACTATATTTTAAATACTTCACTAAATATGTAGGTTTAATTTTATTTATTTTTTCTTTCGTAAAAATATTCAAGTATTTTTTCCAAGAAAGTAGTACGTGCGCCCAACTGAAAATTCTGTTTCTAAAATTTGGCCTGGCTGCTGAAACGGTTGGCCACCACTGTTCTAGAGCACACCTAGGACGCAACTAATACCATCTTTCTGACACAGAGCCGCTTCGAGCTGAGCTTTAAATTCTAAACACTTCACTGTGACGTATAGTCAGTTCACACTATTATTAGCGACAGCACCTTGATCCATCGGCGACCTTGACCCTAAACAGTCGTCCACTGCTACCCAACGGTCTTCTAGTAAGTAGGCGAGAAATGAATTGTGCTCAGGGACATCGTCTTGATCCTAGCTGAAACATAAATAATCAAGGTTTGGGGTACATTAGGAAATAGGCCAACAATACATTTCAAATGCCAAAATATAGTCCCAATTTGATTTTTTTTTTTTTCAGAGGCAGGTCGCTGTTTTCAAACGAGAATATTACTATAAAATACTTGTATACATATTTGTTTCTCCCCCCCTCCCTTTATTTGTTTCTGTGTTACTCTTTCCTGTCACTTTTTGTTTTTATTTTTTCTGTTGCTGTACATTCAGTCTTACTATTACTTTTTGTGTTTCTAAATCTCTCATGTAACTATTTATTTATTCTGTAATTTTATTCTATAATTGTTTTTTTCTGACGTTTACGCTTTTCACTGTAATTATTTAATCCCAAATAGTGATTGTTATGTTTACTTTATATCATATAATATTTCAATATAAAATGGTTTTTGCATTGGAATAAACAAATAAAACATTACTACGTATATTTTCACGTGTCGACAGATTACATACTCGCTTACACGCTGCACAGAACCCTCGTACAAAGCACAGTTACAACCTGGAGGTATTATCTTGGGTTCTCAGCTTAACGAGTGAGTCATGACTTCGCAAACACCTTAGAATAGATCGTACAAGTATTTAATTATAATAACCTACCATACATTCCAACTAGTTGAATGTATATAAGAAGTATCGCATCAAAAGAATTGGTCAGTGAGGAAGATTGGATTCTACACAGTGGGTGACTGAAATTGTACATTAGGGAATGCTCCACGCCGCTGTAACTGTACGCCGATTTCAGTCAGTGAACATTCTAGTTTCGATTTAAAAGGCCCTCGGAAGCCGATCAGCTGGACACAAAAGTTTGGTTGATGATTAGGGAGGTTGTAATGACGAATCTAAACATTAAACTGGACCACCAATGCATTTGTAAGACGCAACACACGTATACTTCTGCTGATATTTAAAAATGATTTCAAATCTTTTAGCTAAACTGATCATATTTCACCGCTGCACCAAACAACTACTCGCGGTATGTAGAAACACAAACACAAGATCATGGGATGCCATGTACTAGAGTAGCAACAAGAATGCAGAAGAAATGAACAAGGAATCTCATCATGCCTACATCCCTGGCGAGTAACAAGCACCACTGACAATTTGTGAATATCGAAAGGCAAGTTAACAGGTACGGCACACGCTAGGCTCTTTGCGCGTCACGAGATATGCCCGACAGAGACAAGACGTCGCACTAGCGTACTGAGCCTAATAGTAACTGGTAGGCCCTGGATATTGCTCACACCACAGTCAGTTAAGATCGACCCCGATACATACAACGAATTTTATTTCACATACACACATTACTATGAACTAATTCTTCTTAAATGTTTGCATATATTATCATTATTTCTTCAATTAAGAAAGTTTTTAAATGAACGTAATTACATGAAAAATACTGGGTTTCACAAGTTACACCCAACCCTGCGTTTGCTATTATTTTACCAAGTCTATTTCTACATTGGCCAGCAATACACTGATACAATGAAACCAGATTGAAATGTAAGAGGATCGGCAGAGACCGAGCATGGTGGGTGAGCGGTAACGTTCTGGCCTCGCATTCAGAGGCCGTGGGTTTAAACCCCCGTCCGGGTTTGAGTTTTCTATGGCTTCCCCAAATAACTCCACGCAAATGCCAGAATCGTTCTTTGAAAATTCCATGGCCGAATTCCTTCCCGTTCCTGGCCCCAATCTTTTCCCACCTTTAATGACCTCTACCACGACGAGGCGTAAAAGTATCGGCAGAAATACGTCCAGTTGCAACATATATCCCATTTCTGGATAGGGTACTAAGGTACAGTAATTATTACGTGGTCCTGCGAATTCCAACTGCAGTTCTTAATAAGTGGTCATCTCCATAATCATCAACAGTTTGCAGCTACGTCACCTCCTTGCTCGAGTCCCCTCCTGTTAGGGGCTGCTGGAGGCTGGGCGCGCTGCTTCTTGCTGGCGCTGTGGCCGGCGGAGTAGTTTTTGCGGAGGCAGTGGCCGCGGTTTCCGGGCGACCGGCCGCGGCTTCCGCCCGCCTCAGTCGTCTACACGCCAAACCACCGCTCAACAACAGGTCCCTCTGGTATAATCACTGTACTGCGACTAACAATCTACTTCGAAGATCCTTTGATATAGAGTCGTCATTTGAAGAAATTTTATATATATGTACACAATTTCCTTTACTTAATTATTTTAACCATCTGTGTATCTCCAAATGTGTTACAATCTTGTAAAGTCTTCCCCGATATATCGGCCAAAGCTATATTTTAGGTACAAATACCTGTCACCACGATTTTAAATTTAGTTTACAGGTCGTTCGCAGGCAGTGATAATGACAGCAGGGCACTGCTAACATTTAATAAGATCCATGCGTTGGAAGAGTTTTCGTTATTCGTGTGACCTTCTCCTAAGATGGGGGTTCCAAAACATTTTCTTACCACGCCCCCCTTCGGTCAATATAAAGTTCTACACTCCCACCACATGCACAATTTTATACGATGGTGAGTTAAATGAAAACCTTAAATATTTTTTTAAATATTATTTATTGTGCAGAAGTGGTACAAACCTGTATCACATTTCAACATAATCTCCCCCACGCTCAATATAAGTCCTCCAGCTCTTACAAACTGCATAAATTCCTTTAGAAAATTTTTTTTTTGGTAGTCCGCGCAACCACTCATGCACCGCGTGGCGTACCTCTTCATCAGAACGGAACTTTTTTTACTCCCATTGCTTCTTTGAGTGGTCCAAACATATGGAAATCACTTGGGGGTAGGTCTGGTGAGTATGGTGGATGAGGAAGACACTCAAAATGCAGGTCTGTGATTGTTGCAACTGTTGTACGGGCAGTATGGGGCCTTGCATTGTCATGTTGCAAAAGGACACCTGATGACAGCAATCCACGTCGCTTTGATTTGATTGCAGGCCGAAGATGATTTTTTAGGAGATCTGTGTATGATGCACTGGTGACAGTGGTCCCTCTAGGCATGTAATGCTCCCAAATGACGCCTTTTTCGTCCCAAAAGAGAGTCAGCATAACCTTCACTGCTGATGGTTCTGTTCGAAACTTCTTTGGTTTTGGTAATGAGGAATGGCGCCATTCCTTGCTCGCTCTCTTCGTTTCCGGTTGATGAAGTGAACCCAGGTTTCGTCCCCAGTAACGATTCTTGCAAGGAAGCCATCACCTTCTCGTTCAAAGCGCCGAAGAAGTTCTTCACAAGCATCAACACGTCGTTCTCTCATTTCAGGAGTCAGCTGCCGTGGCACCCATCTTGCAGACACTTTGTGAAACTGGAGTACATCAGCACAATGTGATGTTCTGAACCATGACTAATCTTTAAACATGCTGCAATGTCATTCAGTGTCACTCGGCGGTTTTCCATCACTATGACTTCGACTGCTGCAATGTTCTGTGGAGTCACAACTCGTTGATCCTGACCTGGACGAGGAGCATCTTCCACTGAAATCACACCTACTCCATTCGTAGACTTGCTGCTGTGACAAACATGCATCACCGTACTTGACCTTCATTCTTCGATGAATTTCAGTAGGTTTAACACCTTCACTACTCAAAGACCGAATAACAGAACGCTGTTCTTCCCTGGTGCAAGTCTCAAGTGGAGCAGCCATCTTTATACTGATACTGCGACGGTATTTGTGCATCTGCACTATGCTGCCACCTACAGACCATTCTGCACGCTGCTTGGAGCACGCTTACCAACTTACAGGATAACGGCGCGAAATTTCGACTCACCCTCGTAATTAAAAAGGTAAATTCCTACTTCTCAACTAACTAACAACTACTAACAGCTACATCTCTGGGGACACTCACTAAATATCTGATGTTAGAACAAAGGTTTTCAACTCTAAGCGGTGGCGAAGGAGACACAGTGGAGCTAGGGTATCATCCACCTCGCACCCCCCCGGTTTGCAAGCCTTTAACCTAAGACTTCCAGGATATATTCAATCTTTTATGGAGCCTGGTGGTTGGGCGTAGCCCTGAGGACGCGCCTTCAAATCCTCATCCGGCTACCTAGATTTCAATTTTCCGTCGCTTCCCGAAGTAACACAAGAATGGTTTATTGAAAAGGCCGTGATCCAATTCCTCCCCGTTTCTTGACCCTAGTCCTCTCTGCTCCAATGAACAGTGTCTTGACAGAGAGCTGGCGCCCGTTTTCTATCAGTACACCGAAGGGCTCCCTGTCTGGTCCATCGACGATGTGTCGTCGACAGGTACTGCCACTGTGGCTGATTACCAGATTGCCCTCAATGGCAATACAATCGTATCAAGTCCCTTTCAGAACATACAGTTTACTCAGGAACAAGGACGATTAAAAACACATTTTCATAGTAATTGTACATCCGTTCTTATATTGAATCTTCCTAACTGCCTTATACCTACTTGTTACTGCTCGTATATGAGAATTATAGTTGTATCTGAGGTACCACCGTGCAATATATTTTGAACGTTTACTGAAGACACTTGGTGATTTATTTTTTTCTTCTTTTTTGGAGAGATTCAATGAAATCTCGGCAAAAATTCCTGGCCGTATCAAGGATTCAAACATGCGTTTTACCGAATTCGTGTCTGCATGGAGGAGGCATACTATTGTAGCATGGATAAAGTCATAGCAGAATTCCAAAAACATACGAGAAGGAATTTACAGAGAAGTCAAAGGAACTGATAATCCATCGCAAACTGATCTTATTGAAATGATACCGTATTTTCGTAAAAACAGTGACTATTAAGTAGCCTATACGTTGATGCTGGTTGTAACATAATCAAACTTGTAAATAAAAACACCGTCTATTAGCAACTGGTTTTATTGATGTAAGCTCAGCCGCGTTTCGCCCTTGTGGAATGGGGCATCGTCAGTGACTGTGGATGTATATACATGTTGGTGTTAACAAAATTACAATCTTATATATATATAAAAATAGACGTGTTTTTTCCTATATTTCACTTTTCAGCCACCACTACCTAGCACAGATCGCTGATGTTTGTGGGTGGAAGTAGCATGGAGTTTCCTGTCGTGCAAAACGTTGGCTGAATGCTGATAGCTGTGGTGATGTGGGAGATATAATGATTAAAGTTCGTAAGTGCAGGGCGTTTTCATATTTCGACCAAAAATTCGTATCTCCGTATACTTCTCTTTCCTGCCATAACTACATAACATAGACTTTTGGTGTTTGTGTGTGGTAGTAGAATCGTCTTTCCTGTCGTGCACTATGGTTGTTAGATGTCGGTAGCTATGGGGATGTGGGAGATATGGGGGTTGAAAGTGGTCGACTTGTGGCAATTTCATACTTCTGCCAAAGACAAAAGTGTCATGGTGTATCACTTTTCAGCGAAAACTATAGATCACAGATAACTGGCGTTTGTGTGTAGTAGTAGCACAGAGTCACCTTTCGATCACAACAGCGGCCTAATTTCAGAAACTGTGGTACTGTGGTAGATATGGTGGTTGTAAGTGGCCGACCAAGGATATTTTCGTATTTCGACTGTCTCCACATATGTCACTTTTCTGCCACAACTACATAGCATAGAGCATTGGTGTTTGTGTTTGGTAGTAGAATTGTATCTCTTGTAGTGCACTATGGTTGTTAGATGTCGGTAACTATGGGGGTGTGGGAGAAATGGGGGTTGAAAGTGGTCGACCTGTGGCAATTTCATACTTCTGCCAAAGACAAAAGTGTCATGGTGTATCACTTTTCAACGAAAACTACAGATCACAGATAACTGGCGTTTGTGTGTAGTAGTAGCACAGAGTCACCTTTCGATCACAACAGCGGCCGAATTTCAGAAACTGTGGTACTGTGGTAGATATGGTGGTTGTAAGTGGCCGACCAAGGATATTTTCGTATTTCGACGAAAGGCAAGTGTCTCCGCAGATTTCACTTTTCTACCACGATTAAATAGCATAGAACATTGGTGTTTGTGTTTGGTAGTAGAATCGTGTCTGTTGTCGTGCACTATGGTTGTTAGATGTCTGTAGCTATGGGGGTGTGGAAAATTTGGGGGATGAAAATGGTCGACCTGCGGCAATTTCATATTTCTGCCAAAGATGCATGTGTCACGGTGTATCACTTTTAAGTGAAAACTATCAATCGCAGATCACTGGCGTTTGTGTGTGGTAGTAACACAGAGTCTCCCATCGATCACAACGTTGACCGAAATTTGGTAACTGTGGGAGTGTGTGAGATATGGTGTTTGAAATTGGTCGATCATGAATATTTTCGTGTTTCATCCAAAGACTTGTGTGTATCCGTAAATTTTACCTTGCTGCCGGAACGACATAGCGCAGAAGACTGGTACTTGTGTGTGGTAATAGTATCGAGTCTCCCATCGTGCACTAGGGTGGTTAGATGTCTATAGCTGTCAATATGAATTCTTTACAATCACGAACGAAATATAATACACATAAAAAGTAAATTACAACACTGACACCACTGCACAAACAGAGACATAATTTAATAATACATAGACGTTATATTACAAGCAAAAAACATTAGGTTGGCATCACTGTAGACGAATGTAAACAACAAGGTTTTGCTGTTCATCAGACGAAAAAAGTGTCAATTTCAATATATTTGAAAACAGTGGTAGGATTACCTCCAAAAAACAGGGTAAAAACAGCTATTATCATAGTTATGTGGAACCATAACACAGTTCACGCCACAAAAAAAAAAAAAAAAAAAAAAAAAAAAAAAAAAAAAAAAAAAAAAAAAAAAAAGTGCAAATGGAGCTATTCCCGACCACCATGTAACTGCCTCAACCATAAGTCGTAAGTAGAATGTAGTTTATTATTAGTTAGTTTTGTATATTAATATTGTAATTTTGTTAACACCAACATGTATATACATCCACAGTCACTGACGATGCCCCATTCCACAAGGGCGAAACGCGTCTGAGCTTACATCAATAAAACCAGTTGCTAATAGACGGTGTTTTTATTTACAATTGTGTAATAAGCAACTGCGGAAGGATGGCCAATATACCATATATAATCAAACTTGTTAATCTGATTAATTAAGTTGTAGCAGAACTCTACAGAGCGGGCAGAAGGGATTTCTTGAGAAGATACGCAAAAATCAAAGAAACTGATGATTCGTGGCAAGCTGAGATTCTCGTAATCGTGTTTCGAACCCTTCGAGAGGTGATCACTCACTCCACGTGACCTGGCATATTGCAAATGTCGCGATGCAGGCGATCCTTGAAACTGAAAGTAAATGACTTGGGCAGAGATCAAAGACTAACTAAGCAACGATTGAACTATTTTTTCAGTTAAGCCATACAGGCAGCATCTGTGTTTTGAATAGTATTAACAGCATGTTCTCCTAATCTGCTAGCTAGATTCAGGAAGTTCCATCAGCCACGCGACTTGCCAGTATATATATTTGCCCAAGTACTTACATCATTATAATGTATGCATTGTAGGTCAAAGTAATTCTGGGATTAACGTCTGTGGTACATCGGTCCAAATTCAACTGTTCCATATCTTTTAGAAACCACTCCACGAAATTAGCAACGCCAAAACGTGGATGCTGATATTTGAATCTGGATACATGACACCTCTCTTGTGCTGTCGTTTAGAGTTTCATTATTCACGTGAAACTAAATATCGCGCGTTCGCATGTCGCCATGACCACTGCCCACTGTTTGTTATCAGAGTTTTTTGTAGCTCGACTGGCAACACGCTGTGCGTGTGTGTGTGTGTGTATGTTTGTATTTGTGTGTGCGTGTGCGCGCTTGGGTGTGTGTTTGTGTGTGTGTGTGTGTGTGAGAGAGAGAGAGAGACAACTGAACGGTTTTCGTATCTGGAAGAGTACCTACTGCCTAATAATAAATGTAGGAACTATTGTGTAAATATCCCAGTGTTTCTTTCTTATTACTTCCTCTCCGTAGAAACATTGGCGCGCTGTATCTGAGAGGTACAGTGGTACCAGAATCGAGTCCTGGTGCCCACGTACCGGCCGTCCTGATTGCAGTTTTTAGGCACTTTTCCGCAATTATCAAGGCGAATGCTGGGGCAGTTCCCTATCTCCGCTCTTAACGTATGCATTTCACAAACAAAAATACACCTATCACACACAGAATACTTACCGCAGATATATGGCATCACAACATCCCTCCAAAATATGTGGAAAGCAATGGAATATTTCCCTGTTGGTGCATGGTATTACTCTTAATTTGGAAGAGAGCATGGAGAAGAGCCACGTGACAGAAAATTGATGACGATGATGATCCATAGTGTAGTACACTCGTATAGTGGCAGTGTGACAGACATTTATTTGAGCAGCGTGAAAGACATTGTGTATATCGCCGAGCGAGGTGACAAGGAGTGGACAATGTTGCATCCCAGGAATTCCCAAATCAGCGAGCATATATGACAAAATATCACCAGTTTAGTGAGTTGAAAGTTTGTTTATGCGTGTGGGATGTGACTTGAACAGCCATTTGAAAATAAGTTAATATTTCAAAATACTTAAACGGATATTACAATTTTCTTTTTATGTATCGACGACGTGGAATGGCTTGAGAGAAGAAGGGGTTGCTTCCGCAGATGAATGGCAACACAGGTGGAGGGGAGACAACGGGCGGACTGCCCGGATTTGTGAGAACACTTCACTCGAGGACTCGCCACGGACACGTGGAGGAAGAGAGATGGCGGACACAGCGGTCCGCAGGGTGTGTAGTGAAAGTGGTTTATGTACTCCGTGGAGAGTACCAGTGTTTTGGAGAGTGGAGCGGTTTTGAGGAATCAGCCATCAGAAAACGGTAATGGTCAGAACATTTTGGTATCTGTTCGTGGATACTGCATACTATCTCTATTCATATGCGCCTTTTCTAGCTAACGCTAACAGATCAAGAATCCTCCGCTCGCACAATAAAACAGGCTAGTCGGTGCAACTATGAGAAAAGTACTGTTCCTTTCGGGGGCTCATGATTTGCATTTTTTGATTCAGTAAATGTTCCTTCTTTTCGTAATATATTAATGTAATCTTTTGTAGGAATTTTATCTGTATATTATGATTGTCATCTTGATGTTTTGATTCTAATTTGAGAGTAAAATAAACCTGTCTATAATTTATTGTTTTTCAAACAATCAAATCGTTTTATTATGTTTCACTTTTAAAGAAGTTTCATTAATCAAATTCATAAGAATAACAGTATAATACCGGAAGGTATTACAATAGAAATGATCATAAGCAGCATGTTACGTATAATTGCTACAACTTCAGAAACTCTGCCAACTGCTTGAGTATTTCCTGTTTAACTTAGTATAAATGTACGCTTTGATAGGTAGAATACATATATTCTGGTCTTAATAATCCAGTTACAAAGTTTAAACAGCATGCATACTGTCATTGTAAAGGGGAAAAGTTGACCACGAAATCAAAAGTGCTGAAGTATTTTAGTGTACTTCGAACACGCAAAGCAAATTTTTCCAGACGTGATGGGTGGGTTGAGGAACTTTGAAAACTGCAGGTAAGACTTGGATTCGAACCAGGGAACCTATCAGTCAGGTATCGAACTACTGACGCTTTCCGTGCTATAATAGTGTTAAATGAGTGATTAATGATAAGCGAAACACAGCTTTGAGTGTTGAATGGTGTAAATGTCGAAATTCGTCAATATTCCATCCCCGAGGATCAAACTGTAAGCATCAAATTTGAAGTGACTGATATTCCGTAATTAGCTTTGTGTGTTGTTGGTGTGAATGTTGAAAATGTATTGAATTTCGTCACCGGGTATGTAACCGGTGGCTATAAGCGTGCAATAATATCGCTAAAAGTGAGGTTAGCGCGGTAAATAGCCGACATCTTGACCTTCATTGGCGTTTCGACCTGGGTGGCTTTGTGCTGGTGCGCAATTAGGCCGACAGCGGCATCTGTAGGTCCGAGAAGTTTTGGACATAAAGTGATCGTTAGACCCTTCTCTCCCACTACTGGACAGCACGGTTTGGTTGTGGAAGTTACCGTAGAACACAGACAGTAACTGGAATTATAAAGAAGCTGGTTTGGCGACCGTTGGAACATAAGAGGAGGGTTGCGACCATTAGCGAAGGTTGTAGGTTAGATTATGCATTTGTTTGCTTTAATCCAGTGCCAGAACGTTCTCGGGGATGTGGAACAGTATATTTCTTAGTATACCAGTAGTACTTCCAACTACTTATTACGGGTTAGTCAATATGTCGTAAGTATGAACCATTTACAACCATAACTGCAAATTTCATACAGGTGGCGGGTAAACTGTATGAGGGACTGTCCATAAACCACGTAGCTCCGTTTTGGCCTATGAATCCCCCCTCTTCCCCCACGTAGCGTGACGTGGCTTTTGACTATACCCCCGCCCCCTCCACGTGGCCTACCAGACTACAGTGAATGACATATGGAGGTAATTAAATGACGGAAATAAATATTCACAGATTGTTGTGTATCCTATACCTTATTTTAACTGTGACAAATAATATGAATGAAAAGTTGTGTGCCAAGGCTCCGAACCCTCCTCCCCTCCCCCATATCCCAGCATAGTTTTCTATTCAACTCCCCCTTTTTTTGGACCGAGCCACGTAGTTTATGGACGTTCCCGAAGGCATAAACTGGTAATGCAGGCTGGATGGCTTTTGGTGGAATGAAAAAGACACCTCTGATTATTAATTGTCTCCAAATTTTACGTCTAAGGGAGTTGGGAAATTTTCTTTTGTAGTGAAGGGTGTCAGGACCGGAATAAATTACCAGAGAATCTGGTCAACAATTTGCGCAAAGCAGTGAAAGAGTTTAAATTCAAAATTCGTTAAATCCAAAATAACTGTGTACTGACTTTGGCACTGGAGCAGATTCTCTTGAGCAATTAATTTAATTATTATGATTTTTACAATTTGCAGGGAACTTTTAAGACTTGTGTCGTAGATGGCTGGTCTGTGAGGAGATGACCTTGCAGCACACTCCGTTAGGACTTGAGGGAAGAGCTGTCTGGCTAGCCGCAGGTAAGGCGTAACGGTAAACCTCAGCACAGGAGGGCGTGGCTGGGCGCCAGCTAGCTTCTCGTGGCATAACATGTTTACATACACTACACTACACTCTTTTGTCCCACACCTTAAGGTCAGTAATATCTAAATTACGAATGACATATATCTAATGTCTGTCAATGCAATGAGGAAAATTAAATAATCCATCAAAGTGAAGTTATAAAATCCAGCAGCTAAATTCATTATGTTGCAAACATTTTCTGCAGGATAAATAAAGGCATAATTTTCATGTATTTACGTACTTGCCAACCTAATTCCAAATTCTCAGTGTTACGCAATAGATTTTTTTTTTTTTTTTAAAAAAAAGGTCTCTTTGAACCCTGGGTCATTAAGACAGTTCCTAGGGGTATTGTACTTTGAATTTATCTTATGATGAAAAACTAATATAAAATTATAAAGTTTCAAGTTCATAAACGACATATTACACAAGTGTAAGCAAATCTTAAATAAATATAGAGCTGATATATATATATAGATGAAAGATTCTTTTCGAACTTGAATATGTTGACTTCAATTTTACCAACTGAAAGAAAAGCACGTTTAGTTTGGAACTGAAAGGAATGTCACTTTCATAATCAGGAAAATTTATTGGTACAGTGCGGTGTTTTCTTGGGTCGTATTCCTTATGACCATGTATAACGTTTAAATTCATCCTAAGCTGTACTGAAAGCAATAATTGATTTCCATTTCGACTTGGAAAC
Source organism: Vandiemenella viatica (assembly GCA_031002005.1). Classification (NCBI taxonomy): domain Eukaryota; kingdom Metazoa; phylum Arthropoda; class Insecta; order Orthoptera; family Morabidae; genus Vandiemenella; species Vandiemenella viatica. The sequence goes on along the minus strand of CM061920.1, from coordinate 141,854,564 downwards.
TACAGTGAAATATATAACAAATAAATATCGAAATTGCAATACACCTAGGAGAAGAAATAAAGAAATTCTACTATTTATTATAGGAAGTAAATTGAAAACTGAAACCCGAAGCATGTACTATATCACAAGCATGTTACCAGATTTTTATTTAATTTTAAAGTCTTCATTGAGAGGAGGAACACCTTTACTTAAGCAATTTTCTAGGATTCGGAATAAGTTTTATTTTTACGGAAAACAGCAATTTATAGAATTTTTTCGTTTTGTTTAGCGTATGGATCGACACTTGTACTTTAGGAATAGCGTAGACAAGGAATAAAGTACCTTTGGAAGGTGTTATAGAAGGATGTTGAAAATTAAATACAGTCACTGCCTACGGACACAGCTCCAGAATTATTAAACCCACCCATCCAATAGGGTTAGCGAAAATAATTTGTTTCACTAATTACATTATCACAGCTTTGATATCAAATTGTTTCATTCACTTTAATCAAAATACTAGTAATTCAGTCGTTTGCTTTGATTTTGTTGCACGATGTTTCTGGTGACGTAACGTGCCAAAGGTTCATAGGTTGTGTTCGGCTCTATGATTTAATTACATAATTTACCGATTTCTTGCACTGTATTAAGCGTCAGTGACATATCATAAACCAAACTAAAACATTTTATTTCTAATTTTAACTACTAATTTAATCATGAACAAATTTGCAAATTAAAAAAATTGACGTTCAGAAGGGAGAATGTATTTACCACAGACGAAAAAGGAGCACTGCGTCAGATTCTGATAAAATGGATATTATAAATTAAAATAATACCGAATTGGAATGGTATTATTCAAACTCCGGGGAATGAGAGTGGATATTATTCGTCTAGTGCAGCTAAAATTAGGGCCGGCGTTAGGGGGGGGGGGGGGGTAAGCGGGTAAAATGTACCCGGGTCTCCGACTCTGATTGGGGGCCCCGATTACCGGCTGAAGGGACCCCCACTCGACAAGTTATAGGGCCAAAAAAAAAAAAAAAGTCGCCCATTTCGTGTGAGGGAGGGGCCCTAACCGATGAATTGGCCAAGGACCCCCAACTGCTTACCTCGGGCCCCAAAATCCTTGCACCGGCCGTGGCTAAAATAAAAAGTTTGTTTTGGCGTACGTGTTTCGATTTATTAAGTTTTCATTGCCTCATTACATTTCAGTAGAGAAATGTTCCACCTCAGTCTCCTGTTTACTTACTTTATGTATTTCATGTAATTAATAGAAACGCGTAAACCAAAAACAAAGTTTTTATTTTATTTGTACTAGACGGATAAAAAAAAAACATTAGAAACCACGGTATTTGTAAAGCAGCTAAGGAAAAAGGTCTAAATATCGGCATGGGACTGGAGTGATTTCCGTTATGTGTATGCCTCTGTGAATACGAATGTTGTGGGGCTATTGTTTTCCCATCCCCGCTCCAGCCGAAGCCGACCTCGGCGGCGACCTTGCCACATAACAACACAGCTTGCATTCCCCATTCAGAGCGGGAGGCACGAAGGTTCCCGAATACAGCCGAGTGCGACCAAGCCATGTGTGCCAGCGGAAACGTCCGCGGTGAAGTCTGATTTTTGTAACAGTAACATTTGTATTTCACTGTCAAAGTGCAGAAAAAGTCCCGAAAGGTGATTTGGTTTCAAACCAGTTGGCAGTACATGTGACAAAATAACACAGTAAATAAGAAATATACGCGCATACCTTAGTGTAGTCTCAGAATAATTCTGAACTTTCAACCTTTCTCTCAATATTATTTAAAGTTATTCGAAAAAGTTATAAAACAGGAGGGATTCCAATGGATCTTAACAAAAGTGTCGTTTTCATAATCTCGAAGAAAGCACAAGCTGATAAATTTTGAAATTATCACGCAATAAGTCTAACATCACATGCTTAAAAACTACTAAGATAATATACGGAAGAATAGAAAGAGTTATTAGGTGACGATCAGTTTGACTTTAGAAAGAGAAAATAAATAGGATACAAGGGAATCGAAGAGTATGAACTTTTAAACAGATAAGGTTTCAAATGATGAGACAAGAATAATTTATAATTTGTATAACGAACAGATGACTGCAGTAAAAGTAGAGGATCACGAGAGACGAACAGCATATTAAAATGGTATTAGACAGCCAGGGCCCGCTCTAGCGGTTTTGCCGCCCCGGACAAACAGACAAATTGCCGCCCCTTAAAATTATGTAGAATTATATATTTAAAAAAAAATTAATTTTATTGGAATAAAATATTTAATTTTAAATTTTAATAAAATCATATATTCATAATAAACTTATTGAATTTTGATCTAGCGGCACAAAATAGAGAAATTAATTAGGAAATATCTATACATAGCTACGAATTAACCATATTTTTTTACATTTTTAAATGCTATAAAAATTTTTTTTTTGACCATGTTGAAGAAATTAGCGGCTTTCAAGGATGCTTTTGCCATTAATAACAAGATTGAGGGAATGGCACGGAACATTAAATGCTCGCGAATTATATTGTTTAATTCTAGATTGCACTCCTGCTTTATTGCCCATGATATTGGACCCGTTGTCAATTCCTGTCATCTGATATCCTGCAAATTTAAACACAAGTCTTTAAGTTCTCCAACTATAATGTCAGACATTTGTTTTCCTGTGGATCTTTCGACTGCTAAGAAGCCTTAAAAGCGTTCATTAATTTTAATTTCAACATCAAGATTAAATTTATTGGTTGAAACATATCTGATTACAAGAGTAATTTCTGTATCTTACTAAAATCAGGAGTAAAGTTTAAAATTATGGAAAAATATTTGAAATTTTTATTTAATTAATAACATGAGACTTTACACTTTGATGCAGCAGATCTACTATCCCGGTTTGTATATTTTTCCCACGATATTAAACTTTAGTCTCTACTTTTTAGAGCACTCAACGTATGTGTTCTTCCATAATGGGATCGTATTCAGACAATAACTCAACTATTTTTATGCTCAAACAACTTGTCGCTTGTACCTTGAAAACCAGTCAACTTTTACCAAGTATTTTGGTAATTGTAACGATTCTTAGAAGCACCTCGTTCCAATGATTTATTTTGGCATTAATAACTCTTTGAGTGGCAGCATCTTCAATTTTACAACAATTTAATCTTTTTGCCTGAATATGATTTTTCGAAATTTCATGCTCTTTTAAAGTTTCGTCGAGGTGCTTCCAATTTTTAAAACCCTCCTTTGAGAGAGAACTAACTAAACAGCCGAAAATTTTGCAACAGAAGCAGTAAACGCAGTTTTGTGAAAAGATAGTAGCTAATCTCACAATATTTGCTCTCAGTTGCTTAAAATTCGTGCATAATATTTTGTGCTAAAATGTCGATCCGTTCATTGGAAGGAAATTAGTAATTATGCAATAGGTCACGTGGACCTTGGCTTACTAAAAAGCTTCTTACGGCGTCTCGTAAAATTCTTGGCCACAAAGTTTTAGAACGCCTTCTGTGAGTCTCACGTTGGTGTCAGTTCCAGTTGGTTTAGAAACTTCGTTCATTTGTCTGACGATTCTGTACTTCTTTTCTATCCCGACCTGATATTGGATTCTAAGATTTGTTTTAGTAAACCCTGATTACAGTATATTTTTTAACGCGCCAGATTGATTCTGCCTTTCCGCTTCCTTTCCCAAAATTCTTTTTTTTTTTTTTTTTTTTTTTTTTTTTGTGCTAGTAACCAGATAGTTTTCTTTGGCCGTCAGATATTTTGGAAGAGGCACGCACGTAACTCAAACAATGTACACTATAAAATAATATAAAAAGTAAATATTTATCCTTGTTCTAAATAAGCTAAAACCATAACCAAGATAATTATTCTCAGTTGATATAAAAAAATATTTATGCACAACACAAAATATTTTCCATACCCTGTGAACATGAAGAAAGTCTAGTGTTACTACACAGTCAAAGCTTATTCGCGGAGGATACTATCCGTAAATTTGCTGCAAATACAGAAACCGTGTATACAGAATGGCAATTTCTATGGGCTTAAACGGAATACGTTCCAAGTTCACAAACCAAAAACATAAAAAACAAAAAATGATGTTGTGGAGTGATTATCGCGCAATGCACTTATTAAACCAACTGACAAAGTTATTCACATTCACTGAAATAGTTAATGAATTTCTTTTTGTTGAAAACGGTTTACAAATGCAGCAGTTAGAGTATCTGTAAACGGTATTCGTATATATACTAAGCATCATGGTTTATTATATATTAGCAGTTAACATTCGAAATTGAATATACTAATGGTATGTGAAGTAACTAATCGGTAATCAGCAGCTGGTAATATTATTTATTTATTAATGATGGTAAGTACTGTCCCACACCCACTAAACTACAGTATTTTCACAAGCGATCAAAGCTAGCGTATGTAATTTAACCCAACCATAGCACTTACAATGCCTGTATCTAATTTGTACAACAAATCTGTGAGGCTCGGGTTACGAGAAGAAATTATTATGCAAATTATTCCACTTCGATTTCCAATAACTAACATCCATATTGATTTGATTCATCAATTCAATAAAATAAATACTCAGCATCTCCCCCCAAGCACTATCGATTCCATGTATTAGAGCCTAGCTGCAATTGCGAAAAACACTTCTTTTCACCGCGCCTAGTAACTCGAGGGCAGTATAACGTCGGAATCAGTGCAGGTAGCCGAGGGCAGGTGTAACAGCCCCCACCTACCGCGCTTCTGTTTTGTGCTTTTGTCGTTGTGCGCTTTTGTCGTATATCCAACTAAATAACAGTTTAATCATAGATGTACTTACTTTTAGAAATTATGAAATCCTGAAGTAAATTTTATGAACTTCCACTTATCACTAATAACGTAATAGTAAGACTAATGCTGTTGTGTAATGAAACCACTTTTATAATTAGCAATCATAAGCCAGTTGAGACAACAAAAGTCGAAACAGCGTTCTACTCGCGTGCTAAGGCCCAATTCACACAGAAGAGACGTGGCGCGGACTTCGGGCAGAGACATGGCTCGGACGCCGTGCATTTTGAAGTTGCTCCTATGGCGGAATTCACACAGAGGCGGCGAGGCAACAGCACGCCCCTTTGAGGTCCGCGCCCCGTCTCTTCGAAGTCTCTAGGGGCCCACCCAAATAGCTAATAACTGTAAGTTTTTAACGATCGAAAAAATCGGTATGTGGATTTTTTTTATTAATTAGGTATTTAACACATTAATATTATTAATATTTTTCTCACACTTACAGCCGAAATGGCGCCCCTAAATTTTAGCGCCCCGGGCAAATGCCCGGTTTGCCCCCCCTAGAGCGGGCCCTGTAGACAGGAATGTATTTTGTACCTACTAACATTCAACTTGCATGCAAGGGAATAAATCTAGGAAGTTAGTGTTCAAGGATAAACAACCAGTATTCTACGATTTACTGAAGACATTGTCTTGTCAGCAGACGACAGTGAGTTTAGGCCTATTGAGATATTATTGAATGGCTTTGGTAGAAGACTCTGGACTAAATACAGGGTGATTCAAGAGGAATGGCAAACATTGAAGGACTTGATAGTACGGACAGTATTGAGTAAACATGTGTCCGATTTCCATTCGTTTTGTATATACAGGTGCTGGAATGTAATGCATAAAATAATCCTCAGAAAATGATCAAGACCACACAAATAACTTATTGAAGTACTTATTTCATGCAAAAACACAGGCATACTTTACAACAGTTTGAAAAATAAATGAAAAATGTCAATGTTTAAGGAGTGGTAACCTCCGCGTAGTCCGTCACGTTGTCTCAGTTGTTGATAGTGCTGGCACTGACACGGGAGTAGCTTGGTGGTGAAAAAAATCGTCATCGTCACGACTTGGCCGGTGGAATAGGAGAGGTAGTGATTCACTATTACTAATCACCAGATTGTACGCCAAAGTCCTTGGTTGAATCCCAACCTCTCGCAGTGCGTATGGAGCGGGGGCCCACGACACTGTGGACGGTGATTCGCATGTCGCATGGGGACACAAATCCTGGCGGCCCCAAGAGGTGTCTTTTGGAAGAGTGGGCCGGCATCGGGTTTCACACTCTCCCTTCTTCGTCTCTGATTTCGTAAAACACAGAGAATACTTTATATTGAACACAATCACTACCACAGTAATCCACACCTGCAATAACACATACGAACATATACTAAGGAAGGCAATGGGAAACCACCTCAGCTCATCTTCCCAAGTGAATTCCTATGGACGGTTACACCCTCAAAGTTGACCTCCAATGCCAGGAATCGGACATGGCATTATAAGGAAGAAGAACTTATGCGTAATACCCCCCGACTGGATTCCGCATAGATGTGATATGAAACCGATATAAATGACATGAGCGTCACATGAAATAGATATCTGAAGTCGTTTAATCCCCTGAAACTGATTCTTGACCACTAGTTTGAATAAATTGCAGTTTTATAAATGAATTCACTCTACTTACCTGATCAACTTAATTTTCAACATGCTACCTAATGATTTAATTTATTTTGTGTACAGGATTTCTAAAACAGTTCCTGGATTCCATAAAGTTTTGGAATGCATACATACATTTGAAGTCCTTTTTTATGGCTTATGGCTCGTAGAAATAGAAGTCATACGAGGTGGGGAAGGTCTCGGGTCAAACAATGGAAAGAAATTTAGTAAATGCCTTTCGAAGAAACCAATCCAGCGTTCAACTGGAGTGATTCGAAAAATCACGGAAAAGCGAAATGTTGATGGACGTTCCGGGGATTGAACCCGCGTTTCTGCCTGTTTTTCAGGTACGAGCGTAAACCACTCATCCACCAGGCTCGGTTAAGTTCTTTCTGGTTTTTACACCAAAGTTTCTTACTTCAGGACTTTTACTTTTGATGGAAGCTGTTATCGCTAGCGCTACTATACTTTGAATATAATTTTGGTCATAATTTTAGAACCAAGACCGAGCGTGATGGGTGAGCAGTTAGCGCTTTGGTCTCGCATTCGGGAGGACGCCGGTTCGAATCCCCGTCCGGGCATCCAGATTTGGGTTTTCCATTGTTTCCCCAAATCACTCCAGGCAAATGCCGGGATGCTTCCTTCAAAAGTCCATGGCCAAATTCCTTCAAGTTCCTTGTCCCCAGTCCCATCCCACCTCTAACGACGTCGACGAGGCGTAAAGCCATGAGCAACAAAAAAAAAAAAAAAAAAAAAAAAAAAAAAAAAAAAAAAAAAAAACCAAGAAAACTAATTCTCTCAAGTTAGTTCTTGCAACAAACATGTTTCAATGTTAGTATTGTGTTATTGTCGTTTGTTTTGAATTTAACGAGATTTGTTAGAGCTCTGGTGGTTGAATGAACAATCTTCATTCGGTACTTGTAAAATAAATGATACTGCACAAATTTGTAGTCACCAGAGTGCATACCAAACGCCCAGTCCTCTTCACAGTACACCTGGGGGGCATACGACACTGTTGATAGTGTTTCGTTTGTTCGACGTTGACGTAAGACCTGACGGCCCAATATATTCTTTGGGAAGATTAGGCCACTACCTTTTTTCATCTTCATTTGCACAACACAAGAGAACACGCCGGATTCCACTCTCTCTCTTGCTCCATCTTCACATATGAAACAATTAACACTTATCGCGATCATCTAAACACATACGACAACACTGAGACAAGAGAAGGAAAGGAACTGGTCTTCGTACTTCTGAATCCAGGCTTAGTACACATCCTATGGGAGGATGCATCAACCAATTAGACTTTAGACCAAACAAGACCTTATCAATAATATTTCCCTCAATTTTTTATTACACTAGAGTCCAGGCTGTCCACATTAAATAGTTTCACTGTATATTGCCCCAAAGTTATTGCTCTTTCTTCCGAGCTTCAATGAAGCTGTCCATCAGCATGTTTGATGTCTGTGCATGTTTGATGTCTGTGCATGTTGGATGTTTGTGCCTGTTTTTTTCACTTTCCCTTTTTTTTGGTTTTTTTTACCTTCCTGTGTTACCTTACATCTTAAATCACAACAGTTCTTTTCTTTAGTTCTTCATATTTGTTTTGCAACTTTCTTTCTTTGGCTTTCTTACATTGATAGATTATTTTATTCGTAAAACATCTGTAGTGCTCTTTTAATTGCATTAGAACATTTTGTTTACTGTTGTATATAATTTTCAATAATTCGTTTGTGACCCAAAATTTTCTTTTGAATTGTTTCCTTATGTTTTTTCAGAACGCTCCAATCCTTTTTATTCTAACCAACTGCACAGTGCTTCATTTACTGTTTGACGTGATATATTTTAGCTAGCCACATTCATCTTTTCTATGCTAAATCTCTCCGTTATATTTGTGTTTCAAAGTGAAGTTGCCGGACAGAATGGTTGGAGTCGTGTGTTCTGGTTGCGTAAGGTTATTATTGTTATGATATGAGCGTCTTATCTCTGAGACCAAGTCAGTGAGATCTTCTTTTTAATCAACCCGTCTATTTTTGTATGACTTTTGTGAAATCTGTTGTATGTGTCTGTCATGCTTAGATGGTTTCATTTTGTAACGCTCTCTAGTTAGTTAGCTTTCTTCTCCGTAAATCATACCTGATTGTGAACTTTGAGTAGTTAAAAACTTCTATTCTATAAACTAAACACAGTTCAACACTGCCCGTCCAAATCATACGTGGTTAAGGGGAGTCTTAACCGAAAACCGTAACAGTCACTTTTTCTACCTGTAGTACTGTTACAAATTGTCGTAAATTTACATCATTAAATACACGTGCTTCTATACCTTAGATTAAGAGCTAATTCTCATTAGTGGGAAAAAAATCCAGCCTTTCTTCCGCGTAAAAAGGCTTACACTGCGTATTCTGCAGAGTTTTTCTATTGGATGATATACATACTGCCCTTGTATGTCTCTGTTTCAAAAGATCGAAAGTAACGAAATGAAACTACTATAGCGATGTAACTCTTACTACGTAAATTCGCAAACTATTCCAATATCTAATAGCGCGTTGTTTTAGGAAATAAAAAATATTATCAGTTAGTGAATGATCCTGCCTTTGAATTCAGTTCTTTCCTACCGTTTACTAGTCCGCTAATACGAGAGCTTTTGAGAGTCCTGAGTGTTGTTCTGACAGTGACAATGCAACCGGCCGGCTTTAATGGTAATTTAATGCAGACGTTCGTGGTGGCCTTTTTCTTGAGGTTACGTCGTGCCAGTTCTTGTGGCACACCTGTCGCCTCTTTCGAATCCTCTGATGTCCCACCTGTTCCCGCACGGTCCGTAATGACTAATGACATATCACGCTGCTACCATTAAGACAGTCCCCAACACGCAATAGCGCTGCTTTGACCGCACGTGTACTACTCCAAGTAACACGGTATATTTTAACGAAACAGATTTCAAATAACGGATCATCGCTTTTATAGATGCCCTGGACTGTTTGAAATTTTCACTGTGAAAACTTTATGAATATTGCATCTACTGTATCAGCTGAAGGATATTTTTTAATTCGCTACCCATTTGAGAGATCTCGACCAGATTAAATATCGACAGCCAAGGGCCATTTTACATTACTTACCATGGCAGATATTACAAGCTTTGCTGATGGCCTTACTGTTAAGATTTAATTTGTGCCATCACGTTTATCTTTAGAATGAATGTTAAAGAAAGATACAAAGTACTTGGATTCTCCAAAACTGTAACCTTTTCTGTAACATCTACCAGACAATATTTCATTTTCTGGAAACTTATTACATATGCAGATCTATCAGATCAGTCATATATGTCGTATTATCTGTAGCAATTAGCTCCCCGTAGTCTGTATACAACGATTCTTTTATTTTTTTATTTTTTTTACACCAGTTTATAAAGGCCACAGTACGAAGTTAGCGCTTCATGCCGTTAGCACTGTGCTTCTCCATTCAACAAGGAGGCACTGTAGTGTTAGGACTTTGAGAATATATTATCTCTTTGGACCAATTTCACCTTCTCCTTTATATGGCGAATCCTCTTCGCAGGGATGAAGGAGAAGTCAAACACTGGCTGCAGAGGAGGGCGGAGAATTTGGGAGTGGTCCAATGCACAATTTTACCTTGTGGTGGGAAACAGCCCCATACAGCGGATGAATCCGAAATGACTAATGACGTAGAGATGCTCCAAACAATTGGAAAAACCACTAAATAGCAAAGTCATCCCGGAGATAATAATCTTCTGAAATTACAAAATGACTGATGGCTTGTTGGCGGGTATAGTGTTCCAGAGTTAAAATATTTCCCCACTCATATTTCCGGAAGCAGCCAGCTCTGAAAGGACTCCTCGAAACATTCTATGAATTGGAGCGTGGAATCTTAGAAGTCTTAAAAATGCAGGTAGATTAGAAAACTTTGCTTAGAAAATAGAATTAGTGAGACTAAATCTTAGGGCAAGCAGGATTTTTTGACTGGGAAATATAGACTAATTAACATACTGCCGTAACTCTGAACGAGTTTACTAGAGTGCGATTTATAGAGAACAAGAAAACAGAAAAGCGATTGAGTTATTAAACTGAGCGTGGTGGGTGAGTGGTTAGCGTTCTGGTCTCGCATTCGGGAGGAGGGCGGTTCGAATTCCCGTCCGTGCATCCAGATTTGGGTTTTCCGTGATTTCCTCAAATCACTCCAGGTGAATGCCGGGATACTCCCTTCAAAAAGGCCATGGCCGAATTCCTACCCATTCCTTGTCCCATGACCAGGGCCGGCGTAGGGAGGGGTAAGCGGGGCAAAAGTACCCCGGGCCCGAGCGTCCGAAGGGGGCCCTTCGTCCGGGGTGACTAACTAAATACAAATAAATTTTAAAAAAACTTTCTTAAAAAAGGACATTTTTATTTTTATGGATTAAAATTTTCTGACTTTATCAAAAAATCAAGTTTAAAGAAAAAAAATTGTCGGGGGGCGGGGTGATGGAGGGGGCCCTAAGAACGCTTATCCAGGGCCCGAGAATTCTAGCGCCGACCCTGCCCATGACGTCGACGAGCCGTAAAGCCGTAAGTAAAAAAAAAAGTGTTATTTAGAACAGCTAAGTGACGGATTTATTACAATAATACAGCACCAAGCGCAACAAACCAAAGTGGCAGGGTTGGAGAGCTCTGTAAATAAAGGGGCGATTTAAATATGTAATGGGATGAGTAAAGCATGGAATATAGTCGGAAATTTCAGTTCAGGAAGAAGGAATGAGTGAAAATGTGGGATGTTAGAATTTTATGAAAAGTACATATTAATCATAATTATATTCGTGAAAACTTTTAAGATATAAGCTAGAGTCTATCATGGTTGAACAGAATTTCTGAACTAAAAGCAGATCCCGAAGTGGATATAAGCTGAAACCACAATTAGACAGTAACGAAGTGCAGATCGAAATTGAAGGGAAGAAGCAAGCAACACAGGAAAACAAAGGTGAAATGAGAAAACTAATAGCATATCATATGAAACAGAAAATTACAGGGATTCTAAACGTGAGTCCAAGAAACAAAAAAGGAAATTATGTTGAAAGCTGAAATGTATTAAACGCATAGTTACTCTACGCACTTAAAAAAACATTGACCAGAATGAAAGTGCAGACCCAAAACCTTGGCTTAAAAAAGAAATTTTGAAATTAATGGATCAGAGGAGAAGACAAAAAAGTTGAAGAAAATGTAGGAAGACAATAGTTATTCTACAAATCACAAAAAAACGAAATACAGGAAAACCAAAGAAAAACTGCAAGGAAGGTGTGAAGAAGTAGGGAAGGGAATAGTTGTAGAAGGATTGATAGAGTAGAAGTGGCATATGAGAAGATTTTCTGAGAAATTACGGAAAGGGATTCGCAGAGTTCCTGTAGAAGATAGTGAAATCAGCTTTAATTCAGTCCAATAAGAAACAAAATCTCAGGATCGCACTGCTACTTCCCGGCAATACTTTCTACGAACACAGACACAATTAAAAACACACAGACACAAACAAAACAAAAACAAAAAACGTGAGAAGTGTCATACTGTTGATAAATCCTCTAGAGTTTGCGTTAGACGACTTGAACATTGTATAAATCGCTAAAAATGTTCACCGTACTCTAAACGTGTGCGTTATTCCGTAATATGTGGAAATCCTTGTTGCAGTGGTTTTCGTTTTTCGTGTCTGCCCCATTTCCCGCTGCGGGGTATTTCCACGGCACACCGGATGTTTGCGAGCCGAGATGTAAACGAGAGGAGCAATTTTGCGGGCTGGCGTATCTTCACCCACCGAAGCATTTCCTGTCGTAACTTCCAGGAAGACGATGGTACCGCAATAGTGTTGACCAAGCGAGCTTCAAAGTGCGGATAAGGAACGGTACATCCGGTAACCAAGTGACCTGTCGCACAAACAACTCCGAGGAAACAACGTGCTTTTAGCCTGGCCAAGCGAGAGAGGCTGTTGACGGAGGACACGATCTTTGTCTCACGTCATCTTCGTTTTCTTCGGCTGTTTCCGTTACTGGGGGAGCGTACATAAACCAGGTAGCTCCATTTTGGCCTCCTGTGAAACCCCCCTCCCCCCCCCCATGTAGCACGTAGCTTTTTTCCTATTTGATTCCAGAAGACATTTTGTACTGTTTTCTCTTGTCAGACGACTGTAAATTACATAATAAGATAATTAAATGAAGGAAATAAATATTCACATGCTGTTGTGTGTTCTGTTCCTCATTTTAACTGTGAAACATGTTATGAAAGGAAAGCTAAGTGGCCTGGCTCGGAACCCCCTCTAACCCCGCGTAGCTCAGCGTAGCCTTCCTGCGAACCCTTCCCCCCCCCCTCCCCACCTGAACCGAACCACGTGGTTTGTGCACGCTCCCTAGTTGGCTGTTACAGCAAGTATCTGTGTGCCAGACTGAAAGCAACAGTTTTAGAACTGGTGGTAACGCCCTTTTAGGAATTCCCACTGTTTGTGATGAATCCAGCAGTTTGGTAGATTGCTGTACCCATCTTATAATTCTTTCCTCAAAGCCAACAACTACGAATAATAAACACCAACAGAACTCTCCAGCGTTTTACCCGCCAGTGTGGTTCAGTGCGCTGAGGCGCCGCACACCGAATCGGGCAGGTACAACGCACCGGGCACGAGACCATGCCCCCGCGCACGGACCGTCCTGACTGCAATTTTCAGGCTATATTCCGCAGGCTCCAAAATCAACCTCATAAACTATACACTTCACAAGCAAAAAATACACTTATCTCACGCTGAACTCACAGACAGATGGCAACACTTCACTTCGCCCATTAGTACTCACTAGCAGCGGTCTTCGGGGAGGAAATCGCGATCGTAGAACGAACAAGTCTGATAAATAGTATAGCACCTCAGGTTTCTCGTCCTAAACCAGTTCTGCCTGCAGGAAATAGGGCGTTAAAAATTGTGTGTCAATCAGGTATACCTATAGAGAAGGCTAGTAGTTATGAGCGTTGGTTTAAACTAGAGATGAAACGGATATCCGGCAACTATCCGGTATCCGGCCAATATTTACTATCCGGCCGGATAGTACGATAGTAGGTCAATATCCGGCGGGTATCGGATTCTCAATAAATTGCGAAAATTTCATAAAATTGTTTTTAAATTATATAATAAGTCTAAACACAAATAAAACACTAAGTCATAATACCGTTTATTGTTTTTAAAATAAAAAATTAGTTCTTGTACTGAAATCAATTTCTCTGTAATAGGAGGTAATAATCAGTTTTGCTTGTCCTCGTAAACAAGTCCAATTTCGAAGAAAAGTCTTTTGCTATATACACTACTGCAAGGCGCCGAAAAATAAATTCTAGCAAATTTTGTCATATTAGGGTTCTGTGTCGGATTATCTGACCACCAAATACATGCGTCTCGCTTCCTATCAATTCGGGGTGACTTTAAATAAAAGTCAATCTCGCTAGCAATCCCGTTTTTTTCTCGATTATGATACTATCTCGGAAAACAGTTCCAAAACGTGCGGTGAGTCACAATTGTCTCGTACCTTCTACTCCTTTTAATAGCCATTGAGGATGAACTGTAGCAAGACTTTTTTTTAATAGATACCAATAGAGCCTTCTGACGAGCTTCTACAAACCCAAGATAGTTTGTCTTGAATGTTGACTGTTTCTTTTCAAACGATTATGATATAGTCAATTGCTTTTCTTTCAATGTCGAAGACGAACTTATCCCGGGATAGCTAAAGGCAGTATAGGCACGATAGCAGCTCTAGCTTTCCTCGTTATATGAAAGTTTACTGAATGTTTCATTTTCGAATGGTTTGTAATGGCAGAGGTATCCGGTCGAAGACAGAAAAAAACCAAAAATACGTCATTGTGTCTTTTTTGAGTCCTCAAAGGAAAAAAGGAAATGATTCAAACTTCGCGTCAAAACGTGCCTCACGAAAAGTAATTCAAAATCAAAAACTTATTGTCATTATTTATATCATTTCTTAACCTCAAACAACAATGTTCTGCTGGTTATTCGGCTGCCGAATATCCGGCTTGTAGGATGGCCGTATAACCGGTATCCGGCCAAACAGCTATCCGTTTCATCCCTAGTTTAAACGTGAGCGTTAAGGCGGTGTGTTCCTGTCATTGATCTTGGGTTCGATCCACCAACATTTTTTGTATTTTTTTCTCATTGGTATTCGCTTTTGTGGAATTACAAATTTGTTTTGAAACAAATTCACAAATTTATTTATTTTCCTTTGAGGAATATGAAAATGTTCGAAGTCGGGAAAGCTGACGAAAGAACTAAATATAATTTTTTTGGGAGGGGGGGGGGGAATTAGTCATGAAACCATACGTCTGAAATGAAATTTTTTTGTTATTGGTTGATTGGTGCAGTGTCCATGTTGATACGACGGCTTATGGTCAAGCCTTTTCAAATGAAAACGGAAAGATTGCTTGGACAGTACAAGTGATACCGCCAAAATGTACGCATTTATGTGTATGTCTATCGTCACGGAAAAATTCTAATGAACAGGCTGAAAAGCGCTCCCGAACTACTGCAAGATAATAGTGAAATATCTTCTCGTGAATATAAATTCAATTATTCACCACATTTTGCCAGCGCCTGTTTTTTTATGGCATAGTAAAATATGCATGGTATTATTCAAAATTAACGGATGAAAGATCGGAATTTACGTATATAAAGGAAATATGCATTCCTACTTCAATAATAATAGAAAAAAAATATGTAGCTGTGGAAGGATATCGTTATGAAATGTTCCTGGTGTGCACGTAATTTGAGATTCAAGTGTTTGTATGATTTATTTCCTCCAGAATTTTGCGTATTCCTCGAATGAAAATAAATTAATTGGAGTATTTATTCAAAACAAACTAGTAATGTTGCAAAAGCGAATAGGAATCAGAAAAAACGTACCAAAACGTTAGTTGTAAGTGGGACTACCAATACAGGAACTCTCCGCCTTAACGCGCACGGCTAAACAGACGTTTATTACTAAAAAGCACTTTTCTATAGGTATACGTACATCATTAACACACAATTTTTAATCCTCAATTTCTCTTAAACGGAAGTCCACTTGGTTGAAATGCTTTAGGGCGAGAAACCTGAGGTGGTGTACTATTTAGCAGACTTGTTCGTTATACGGCCGCTCCTAGTTAGAACGAACTGGGAGTAGATATAAAATGCTTGGCGTCAGCAAGGGCATGAGGCAGTAAAACCAAAGATTGAAATTTCACCATGGCAACAACGGATAAACCGAGCGTGGTGGTGTAACAGCTAGCGTTCTGGCCTCGCATTCGGGAGGACGGCGGTTCGAATCCCCGTCCGGGCATCCAGATTTGGGTTTTCCAAATCACTTCAGGCAAATGCAGGGATGCTTCCTTCAAAAGGCCATGGTCGAATTCCTTCCCATTCTTTGCCCCCCATCCTTTCCCGTCTCTAAAGACCTCGCTGTTAGAGAGACGTTAAGCAGATAAAAAAAAAAAAAAAATGATAAAACTCAAGCAGGCAGCCGACCCCAAAATGTTGGGAAAAGGTGATTAGAAGAGAACTCTTCAACGATTTGTAGGCATTTGCTGACACTATAGCTTCATATCACAACGGCATTAATGATTTTCCAGAACACGTAACGTAACGTTAATCTGTAACATAAAAACTTATAAAACTAAGTACTAAACGAGAGAAAAGTAATTTAACTAAACTAGTATCTGAAAACAATTTAGTTCTATATTTCCGCCTACTTGATACATTGCTCACTATTCCCATTCGTAGAAGATAAAACACTGTCTCAGCTCTCAAAGTTTGGTGTAAATTTCGTAATAGAGATTGTTTTAGTTCTAAAACACTCCCTCTCCCACGGAACTCAACATTTTCTTTTCTAAATAGAATTGCCAAAATCATTTGAAATGTTAAACAAATTTCGACTACTTACGACCGGAATCTCCTCTTAGATTGTGATTAAAATAGATTCATAAAACAATATGATCGAAGGGGATAATCCACATTTTTGAGTCATGTAATTTTTGCGAAAGAAACAAAAATTACGGAGTGCTTCCGAGATGGCTTCTAGGTGACTTAATTGAAACTTGGACCTGAAGCCATTTCTGAATACAGAAACTGTATTCAACAGTTCAGTCAAACCTCCACCTTACTTTCCCGTGATCACTTTTACCGAACTAAATTTATTAAAATGAATAGCAATTAATCAGATTAGTGATGAAACAGTTAATGTCGTGATAACGAGGGACATTTAACTGTAATAGAATGGTTTTTCATACTAAAGTAATGTTGACATAACATTTCTGATAGCACCACAAACAAAATCAATAAAAATAGAGCATTGGACGCAGCAGTTAACATCAGTTAATAGTTGTGATCTATGGACTTTTTGACTTGAGAATCTGATCACTCTCTTACAAGAGTAGCAGAAAGCAATTTGTAGATTAAATGCAGTAACAGAGAGGAGTTTCATAAGCTACGACCATGAACTGGGTCACATGATGTTTTGCTGCTTGCGGTTCTGATTCCCTCTTGAGGTCACGTTGTAGATGTATGAATAGAACTTACTTGTTCTTTGCAGGCACCCGTTTTACATCAGAGTCTGTAACAGTGTCTAAGTGACTGGAAGGCATTGGATAAAACAGTATTTGCGAGTACTATTAACACGAATCAGACATGATAACAAGTAAAGCTCATCAAATTATAACGATTATGATAAATGTAAAGGGAGATCTACCAGTTCTATGTGGGTCACAGAAAGAGATTGGTAGAAGTAGGGACCTGTATTATGTTTCACTATCTGTGTTCTATACTAGAGGTGCTGTAATTACAAATACCTCAAGTGATGTCTACAGACTACCCAACAAGCACCATTTCGGACCATTAGCATCATCGAAATTTTTTTTTCTTTGCTTCTAGCTTTACGCCTCGACGGCGTGGAGGTCATCAGAAGCGGGAGACAAGGGGGGGAGGGCAAGAAACGGGAAGGAATTTGGCCAAAGTCTTTAGAAAGAAACATCCCGCGTTCACCTGGAGTAATTTCGGGAAACTGTACAAAACAAAAAATATGGATAGGCGCACGGGATTCGAACGCGCATCCTCTCGAATGCAAGGCCTGAGCGATACCATTCACACACCACCACCACGATCGATTCTGGATTTGAAACCTATCGTTCATATCGAAGTAAGTCGCTCTACGAAATAATCTTCGTAGCCAGTCCAAAAATATTCCATTCTTAAAAGCAAACATCTACGTTATGATAAGTTTAGCATCTTGGCTGATGAAACAGAATTAGTTTTCCAATATTTTTACACAATGAATTCTATCAACCATATTCATATCACTTTTTGAAATAAATCAAATTCTTCGCTATCCTCAATGATAGAAAAAAGATATCAACTATCACAAAACTTTTAACAGTGATCCTCTCTACAAAATGGTAATTACGCGTTAAACTTAACAAACATTTGTCTCTGTTTTGAAACATACAAAAAATATTATGTGGAAAAGTAGATTTGTAGTTTGCTTCTGCGCTAGGTACTACTATTTCCTTTCCTTTCCATACACAGCTGCAGCCGACAGTATCGAATCTTCGTTACAGGATCATAGTGTCTGACCTACCTGCGTCACTTACTGACCTTCACCCCTGCTGCAGTTTACCTTCTAGGTTCCATTTACCCACGGTAATTTACTTTTACCCATGACCTGGGCAGAATGGTTCCTGAGAGAATTAGATTACCACTGCGGTCATTACTGTTTTAACATTTAACTATCACTCCAGGCAAATTCCAGGATGCTTCCTTCAAAAGGCCATGGCCGAATTTCTTCCCATTCCTTACCCCCCCCCCCCACCCTTTCCCGTCTCTAAAGACCTCGCTGTTAAGAGACGTTAAGCAGTCAGAAAAAAAAATTAACTACACAGGCTTGTTCTTTCCTAAGGCAAATTTTTGCATGCTATATTTGTCTTCTGATATTCTACGTCCTACAAAAGATTGTTTCACTCTTGTCAGTGACCTATTTATTTCTCTTTTTATTTTAATGTGACAGTTTTGTATACCATTCTACCGGTATCTGAAACAGCATTTTTTTAAATTTTATGATAACTAGTCTGCGACGGCCTCTCACAAGCACTAGTATGTCCCGAGCGCTAAGCACGGCCAAAGAGAAAAGCTCTCCTTTCGAGCTTATGACAGGAAGGAAAGTGTATCCAAAATGTCGGTGCCATTGTGACAAAGTTATCTCACTTTCCAACATCCTACGCACGTTTGTTGATGATGAAATGTTGCATGCGCTCACTGAATGCGGGTCTTGCAACGAGAGAGCTCGGCGTCTGCTACAGATTTTTCATTAATTATTCTGCGTTTTAATCGATAGATTTACAGAGGGAACTTCGTGTAGTTTGTAATAATGGTCACCGATTTTTTGCGCAATAACATTTTTCGCCGTTTGTGGAGGGCAACGCCATATGTGGTCAACGTCGAAAATGGTTTAGACTGCTGCTGTAGAATATTAGATCTCGAATGAGATAAAAAGTTCGCCTTGATGGTAAAAGGCGCAAAAACTCAGAAATTCCGAATGGTAACTATTAAGAGCGCTTCCAAAAAGTTAGCACTAGCGTTTATCAATCACTAATTGAAGACTGCGATTTCAGGTCGAATGATCCATCCAGCACTCATTACTTTTGCTGAATCCGAACGTTGCAACCAATTAGTATAACAACGAAGTCTTTCTCGGCGTTGAGAATGTATAAACTGCTCTCGGGTGAAGATGGCGGCAATGAATCTAGTCGCCGAAATATCGTGTGACAACGCACTCTTGACTCCGCTAGTCACCCGAGAGCAGTTTATACAATTAGTATAACAGTAGCAAACATGTTAAGAAGGAGTTCAAAATGATCTTAAAATTGGAATTCAAAATACAATTATTTAATTACTTATTTGAGATACTTAATATGTTATTTGGAGCACTTAAAAACATTTCTCTTCTATATATTCTGTTCATGCCGAAGATAGACTATTTTTATTATTATTTAAAATAATTACGCACCTTATTAAAAACCAAACACAAAATTTTGGGTATTTCGGGTACATGTAAGTACAATTAATTAGGCGATTGAAATATACACTGTACTTGACACTAGCGTAGTCGATGACTAAGGTGATTAGAGACGGGAAGGAATTCGGCCATGGCCTTTTTGAAGGAAGCATCCCGGCATTCGCCTGGAGTGATTTGGTGAAACAATGTAAAACCCAAATCTGGATGCCCGGACGGGGATTCGAACTCGCGTCCTCCCGAATGCGAGGCCAGAACGCTAGCCGTTACACCACCACGCTCGGTGGGCACTAACTAAATAAATTACTAAACCGAAAAGCTAATGTTAGTCGGTTCGCGCTCGCACTAATAGAACGCGAAAAATTAAATCAGATTGCTGTGACGAAGAGAGAGTTGAATGATTCCTCGCCTAAATATGACTAAGTATTCTATTCCTTTCCCTATACCAAACGCAACGCAACACTCTCTTCGCCTATTCTAATCTCTAATACGTAATGAAACTGTAGTAAAACTGTAGATATGTTGCGTCTGTACATGAAGCTTTTCTTAAAAATTGTAATTCCAACGTACTCTACAGATGATATACAAAGCAAACCATAAAATTTTGAATCGTTACTAGCCTGTCTGTCCAAGCATCACTCAAAACATAACGAATTTTAAGGAAGCTGCTTATAGTAGTTGCTTCTGTCACCGGTTAGCATACAGAATACTTTTTATCCATATTAGTAATTTAGTTTCCCATGATACACATGCCAAAACAAAATTTTGAATTCTTGGTGTACCTGCGCGCGCATTACGAAAATTTATAAAAGAAACCGAGCGTGGTGGGTGAGCGGTTAACGCTGTGGCCTCGCATTGGGGAGGACGCCGGTTCGAATCCCCGTCCGGGCATCCGGATTTGGGTTTTCCATGGTTTCCCCAAATCACTCCAGGCGAATGCCGGGATGCTTCCTTCAAAAAGACCATGGCCGAGTTCCTTCCCGTTCCTTGTCCCCAGTCCCAGCCCGCCTCTAATGACCTCGACGTCGATGAGGCACAAAGCCATAAGTAAATAAAAAATAAAAGAACTTCTGCGAAACTGCAAACAAGTGAGAGCGGACGTATATCATCAGATTAGATATAGACTACATTTTATTGAAATTATTACCTTACTTCTCAATGATAAAAATGCCAAAATCACAAAGTATCGATTTTTTTGTGTCTGTGCAAGAATTGAGCAAAAAAATAAAAAATAAAAAATTTTTTGAATGAAACTGCACGTAGTGATATCTTATGTCACGTCAATGATAGCTAATATAAGGTTTTATTGTGACATTTGAAAACTGAGAAATAAAAATATTGTTTACAAGTTTACTGGTACAATAGTTGAATGTCCGTCGTGTTGACTCAGTTGGTTGCGGCACTGTGATGTTGTCCGCCGCTAACTCGTTAGATAGTTCCAGTTTTGGTGGTGAATCAAACTTTCACCATCAATAATTGGTCGGCAGGGTAGAAGAGGTCTTGGCGCACAATTCCTAATAACCAGATTGTGTACTTAAGTCCTGGGTTGAATTCCTAACCTCTCCGCGTATAGAGTGAGGGCATACCACACTGTTCATGATTATTCGTCAGTCGGTTTGGGGATGTTAAGCCTGGCGGTTTTCTCTGTCATTCGGAAGAGTAGGCTTGAATAGACAGTCACCAGATATCATTCTCTTCCGTCTTCAACTATAATTTCATACAACACTCCATACTGAGCACTACCACAGTCATCCACACCTACAACAACACATACGGACACACCCTGGGGAAGGCAATCGGAAGCCACCCGAGTTCATATTCCCAAGAAAGATCGTATTGCCTGCGCCCAGAATCGGATACGGCTTCATATGAAGAAGAATAGTAGAACCTGTCGGTTTAATATTGCCAGATGCTTGACTTCTCTCCATCGAAACGCTTACCACGATTGAATAAGGAAGTCAGCAGTATTGTCTTAGAACCAATTCAAATCAATGTTAATAATAATACACAATCCAGTCACATTAATGTGACCACCTCTCAAAAACCAGAATAACCACCTTTGGCAGAGCGGACCGCTGCGAGGCGTGCAGGAAGGGAGTCAATTAAGTTTCTGAAGGTGTTCACTGGGATGTTGAGCCATGCCGACTCCAGTGCCGTGGCCAGCTACTCTAGATTACGCGGTTGAGGATCCATGGCGCGAACAACCCGATCGAGGTGGTCCTACAGATTCTCGATTGGGTTTGAATCCGGTGAGTTTGATGGCCAGGGGAGTAAGGTAAACTCATCCTGGTGCTCTTCGAACAAATCACATACACTGCGAGCTGTATGACACCTCGCATTGTCCTGCTGGTAGATGCCATCATTTTGAGGAAAAATAATTCGCATGTAGGGGTGGATATGGTCCGCAAGTACAGATATGTACTTGTGCTGATACATCGTGCCTTCCACAATGATGAGTTCACCCAGTGAATGCCAGGAAAACATTCCCCAAACCATAATGCTCCCTCCTCCACCCTGGATCCTTCCGGCAATTGTTGCAGGGTGTTTGCTTTCAGACGTTTCACGCCGTATGCGCCAATGGAGCATAAAACGTGATTCATCGGAAAAAGCCACCTGTCGCCACTCAGTGAACGTCCAGTTGCGGTACTGGCGTGCAAATTCCAGGCTTCGTCGCCGATGAACAGCATTCAGCATAGGTGTATTAACCAGGCGCCTGCTGCAGAGGCCCATGCGCAGCAACGTTCGCTGAACCGTTGTTGAGGATACACTCTTGCTAGCCCCTTGGTTCATCTGGGCGGTCAGTTGCTCAACAGTTGTACGTCTATTTGCCCGAACGCATCTCCGTAGCCTTCGTTCGCCTCTGTCATCTATAGCCCGTGGTGCACCACATGTTCCACGCTGGTGATTTTGAATAGTGCCATTTGCCATGCACGGTATACTTTCACCACGGCAGCAAGTGAACAGTTCATAAAATTAGTCGTTACCGAAATGCTTCCACCCTTGGCCCGAAAGCCAATAATCATTCCCTTCTGGACGTCGGATAAATCGCTACTTTTCTGCATTCGCAAACGATTGAAATGCTTTCAGATGCCCTAGGACAGCGGTTCCCAACCTTTATTGGTACACGACCCACTTATAAGTAAAAAAAAAAAAATCGCGATCCACCTGATATGAGAGTCTATCTAATTTCAGAATGGGAAATGTTGTATGACCTCGATTCGCTATCGACTATCCTATCCTGCGAAAAGGCAAATTTTAGTACAAAGGATATACTATCAACAATAACAAGGATTGATGATACATAAAACAACAAACATATTATAGAACGGGAGGCGGCTGCACAGACCATCACCTCATCAAGTGGACTGCTGAAATTCCACGATTAGAAGTAACGCGATCATCATATTAAAATGCAACTGGTCTTCCAAGTCGCTTTTTGGTGGAAACCACCTGCAGATCTGATTTTCGTGGTTGATTGGGAACTTTATAATTGTGTTTTACTGCAACCAAATGTATAAAAATATAGAAGAATGGGAGCAGGAAAACACAATGGTTAACTTACCAGTCAACCACTAAAATGGGTTTGATAGGCGTTTCCCACCAATATATGACTTGGCACATCAGAGCCATTTTAATTTGCAAATCGAGTTTTAACTAATCCTGGAATTTCAGCTGTCAGCTCGATAAGGCGATGATTTGTACAGACGCCTCCCGTTTTTTTTACAAAGAGAATGAAAAATACGTTTAATTATTATAGAAACACAACTTTACAATAAGTGAGATTTCTGGCATTGGTGGTTACTGATGAGAGCGTCGATATCATTGCTAAAACTGGTTAATTTTAACCTTAAGTCACTTTCTACACATAGTTTATTTCTGTATTTTGTTTTTCAAAAACATTAAGATATATTTTGGTGGTGAAAACCTCGATTTTTCCGCGACCCACCAAAACATACGCTGCGACCCACCAGTGGGTCGCGACCCATAGGTTGGGAACCGCTGCCCTAGGATATCCTTTATATACACTCCTCTGTAATGTGCTGCCACCTGCCTTCTGTGATTGGTTATTTCACGTTGACGTCGAAAGTAGGTGGTGGTCACATTACTGTGACTGGACTGTGTATATTGAAATTATTTTCTTCTTACAGCCTCACGCCTAGTCGATGTCGGGGTCATTAGAGACAGGAGAGAACTGGCGTCAAGGACTGGGAAGAAATTTCACCATTGTCTTTCGAAGGAACCATTCCGGCATTCAACTGGAGCGATTTTGGAAACTATGGAAAACCGAAATTTTGTTGATTCCACGGGTATTTCTACATATTAGATCAACCGAGTACATTGGGAAAGAAAGCAAGCAAATTGTAGGTTTTTGTCCCTCTCCCCCCCCCCACCAAGGTTGGCAGCATTGCGTAAGCCCGTGCGTCGGCGCTCCGTGACCCTCCATAGAGAACCCTGCTGAGGCTACCCCAGTCTCCTCTCACATCACCCAGCGCGACGGCTGTTCCCACTGGATCTCAACGCACACGGAAGTGGTTTACGTCATCACATGTCGTCAACATCAATAAATATACGGAATGCCGTAAGGTACTTTGTTTTGGAGAGAGTAGTGATCGACAACATTTCATGAAAATTCATATTTCATTGTTTGCAGATAACATCGCAAGTCCTGAACAAGTTGTACCATTTTGGGTTTGCCGTTGAGGCGGGTAAAGCGATTCTGGTTTCAGTCTAGTATGACACCTTGCAAAAAAATCTTGCTCGATGTCCCTGAAGCATCGGAGAAGCAAACCGTTATATTCATGTGGCAAAAAATTAATGCTTCTTACTTTCATAGCTCTTTGAAGAAGTATCATAGCTTTATCAGACGATATGATATGAACAGAAAATTTAAAATATTTTTACTCACAATGTACTTTTGAAGAGTTTTGAAATGTTCCTAGCATACTTAGAATATTACTGAAAGTATTTTCAATATAATGTTCAGTAAAAGGATCGAGCTAACGAAATCAATTTATTTTCCCTTTACGGTATTTAGCTTCTGGGAATGGGAATTCGCATAAACTCGAGTATTCACCGCAGTTTAATTATTATTTCGGAATAGACACAGCACAGGAGGAACATATTTAACTAAAAATACGCAATAGTATCGTCTACTTATTTAGTAAAAAAAAATAACGTCAAGGGAAAATAAATTGATTTATTTATCTATTTATTTACACTGACAGCGAACAAAAAACACCATACAGCGATAAAAAAATTTACAAATACAATATCATATATTCACATATACAGCCATACCACAAACTGCAAACGTTATATCACATATACAGCCAGAACAAAAATTATAAATATTGTATTATACGAGACATTATACAAAATACTGTGATAATAGTAACACAGTATTTGATATCGACTGTCAATTACAAGCTGATAATATTTCAGTTATGGACCATATCAAACAAGGGAACGCAAACAATAACTCCCAAAGGACCTTTAGTTTTGTAAGTTCACCTCGCACCTAGCAAGAAGACCGTGGCGTGATCGGTCGCAAGTAGATGGCGGAAAGTAGCTTAATCTCACCAGATGTGCTATTATGTCCGTTAACGCTCTGGCCTCTCATTCGGGAACACGGTGGTTCGAATCCCCGTCCGGGCATCCAGATTTGGATTTTCCATGGCTTCTCCAAATCACTCCAGGCGAACGCCGGGATGCTTCCTTCAAAAGGAAAGGCTGTATTCCTTCCCGTTCCTTGTCCCGAGTTCCATCCCACGTCTAATGACCTCGACGTCGACGAGGCGTAGAGCTATAAGGGAAAAAAAAGATAGGTACGTGGAGCTGTTTCGATTGTTCTTGCAGCCGATAGATGTGGTCAATATCTCCTACACTCGCCACGTCACAACCACATAAAGGGCTTTGAATTATATTTTGTTCAGGTGTACGGGGAAACAGCCGTCGTTGGAGATGGTCAAAATGAATTCATTACGACGCCAATGCTGTCTTGATATTACAGGATGGATCCGTCCATAGTGCCTGCCTTTAATCAGCCGTATCTCCTCCCACTTCCTGTTCCATGATTCTGTTATTGACGTATGGAAAACAAGTCAAAATTACGTGAAAAAGGTTCTCAGACAGGGAGGAGAGTAAAAAGCTTGTTTCGTATTAAGACAATAGGAAAAATGATGAAAAGTACAATTTTAGAAGGACTAATATCTCAATTTTTGACCCTTGATCACATTCACTACGTTTCTGTGGAAAAATGCAGTTTCTTTCGCTATTAGAATATTGTTTCTGAAATCATACAACGCTGTTCCTCGTACATACGTTCCTTCCTCCTATACAGAGATCCAGGATCTTTGTTCCCCTTATCAAGCCTGGCAACAATTTCGCAGAAAGCAACTGGAATTAATTCAATAATCTAGCCCTGTTGCAAACATTTCGATATGAAGTGCAGGTTTTTCGCGTTGTCCCAGGCGTGTCCCGTGTGACGATATTGCTGTATATATATATATATATATATATATATATATATATATATACTGCACTTATGTTTGTAAATAATGTTCTTCATGTACTGTCATACTCAGAGGTTCCATAAGCTGAGTAATTTGTGTCGTATTTGAGGTAAAGTTGGTAGTATGATGATGGTGCTGTTGATTCCTATCAAGTGCTATGTTTCATGTGGGCTACAAATCAGTAAAGTTGGACTTAGGAGCCAGCCGTGTACGAGCAATGATTTTTTTTTTTTTTTAAATGAACTCCTAACGCACTTTAGTCCGAATTAATTAAGATATGTATGGTGATTCTGAACCTGTATTTCTTCAGAAAATAGAGTTTCAGTGAAGCACAATTTTTTTTTATGATTGCGTGTTGATGATACCAGGCTTCCAGCAATTTTTCTTAGCGAATGATTATTTTCTGTAAACACAGATGAGCATGCACCAATCACCCGTGACAGAATGGCAGAATAGCATCTATATAAGACGTGCTGGCTCCGGATTCAATGATTGAATGAGAACGTGGTGACAATTACGTAATTAACAGTCTCTCAATTAGCTCACAGTCCAGGATGAGGCAATTAAGCAAGTAATTATGCACATCTATAGATCGCGTGGTCAGGATTGCGGGAAGATAGCAATTAGTTAGGCTCACACTTGATCTCACCGCCTGAGCCACTCTTTGATCACTTCGCCTTAAGAAGATGCTGCATTCCATTTCTACTGCTGCCTGATCATCTCAAATTTCACTAGATCATCAGTTTGATAAAACTACCCCTTATCCGAGCTCCAACAACCTGAGAAAATCTCTCATTTCAGTTTCTTGATCAACTTTTCAAAGGTGTTAAAAAGACTTTTAGGTATGTGAAGGAATGAACTTTTGCAGTTTGGGATTTCAGTGGTGGCGGGAAACTACTATTTTTAACGTGAAAAAAGCCTGAAACAATTAGGATCCGTTTTTTTCACAATTATTTTCGAGGAATACACAATACTACAGTTATATAATTGACCGATAGAAATGCTGCCTTTGAAGCAAAGTATGCATTATGACATCCAAAACGCCGGTCAGTCATAATCTGGCAGCTATGAGATTAGCTCCCCCCCCCCTCCCCAAAAAAACGTGCGCTTTGATTTATCCTGTTCTCCAGAGCGCTTATCCCAACATTGTTTCTGTTTGGTAGGCTTAAGTAATCACTGGAATAAGATTTTTAAGAACAAGTTTAATATATAAACACAAGAACGCTGTCGTTCCAGTTTAAATACCAGCATGCAGAGGAAGGATGTGTTTTAGATAAAATACTGGCTTACAAAATTCGTTTTCATAATCGAGTGTTAAAACCAGCACCATTATACAATTGTCCATTTGCGTAAAAGTAAATTTCTTTGATGTGGGCCCCAAAAAACAAATTACATAACCGTGAAACATGCTATCAGTAATTTCGTGTTTTTGTCGCTTGATCATGCACTTCATCCGAGCTGGAACGAAAAGCAAAAAGTCTTTAACTATCCTGTTTTAATGTCCCACTTTATTTTCTTCCATGTTTAAGGATTTCAATCATTTTGTAAATAACTTGAAAATTCTGGATTGGAAACAGCTTTTACTGAAAATGATAGCCTGTGAGAAATGTCTTTAATGTTAGCTCGGCCCAAGGCGAGAAGTAAATCGGGCAATAAAATGAGCCGATCGCGATGTTAAAACGTCCGCAGCTCGCTTAAACGAGGATTGACGACGGTGTTGCCAGAGGCAATCACCACATTGTCCGCGGGCGTGGGGCCTCCTTGGCTGGTGCTGTACGGGTTAACATTCCTTAAGCGCCACAAAAGGATAAAAACGACGTCCGCTCACCTCTGCACCAGTGATGTCGTCATAGGAGGTGTTGTGGTCTGGACTCGCACAATAAAGCACAAGTGGGCAGTTACTCACGTGGAGAAATTAGCTTCGTGCCAGCAAGTCGTGCGGTTTACAAAAGGAAAATCCTGTCGCCGTTTCCCGCTTCCCTATTTCCATTGCACTCGGTTCCACCACTCGTATTCCGGAAGTCCTCTGTTTTGCATGGCTTCTTCTTCGTCCTTCTTGCAGCTTCTTGGCGGTCTTCCTCGTTTCTTTCCTTTGGGTGATGTCCATTCCCCAACTTTTTTTTCGCCATCTGGTATCTTTCATTCGCTGAAGGTGATCGAACCATGCAAGGTGTTTTCCTTCTGTAGTATCTTTAATGGCGCTTTCTACATTAATTTTTTTCTTGATGGTGTCATTTCTAACATATTCTAGTTTTCATGGCCGAACTGTACGTCTCCAGAAGTCCATTTCAGGGATCAAAATGTATCTTTATCTCGTTTTATCTCCCACGTCTCTGAACCATAATTTCAGATACTTTCCATTATACTGCCGTATGTATTAGGTTTTGTTTTTTTGTATGAGTTAAGCTGACGAATGACTCTTCTCCCTGTACTGTCTTTTTGAGCGCATGCTCATTACTTTTGCCATTGCACAGTTGTTCTTGAACATTAAAAAATTACTTTTGTAAAACAGCACTCTGCGTCTATGTATTTTCAGAAGAAAAGATACTTTTTTTTTTTTTTTTTTTGTTACGACTACGAAGGGTATACGTGGGACAGAGAATGAAGAAACCAGATGTTTTTATTATATATGTTTGGGCTGTAAACTAAGACTTCTCAATAATTTTGAGTTCTTTAGGCTCATCCTTTACCACCTGTAATAAAACAACTCTGCTAAATTCAACGTGAGCGCTGGTCTAATGGTCAATTCGCTCGCCTTCTGTTTTTTTTTTTTTTTTTTTGTAACAGTTTAACGTCCTTTTTTAACAACGTGGTCTTTAGAGACGGGAAAGGATGGGGGCAAGGAATTTGAAGGAATTCGGCCATGGCCTTTTGAAGGAAGCATCCCGGCATTCACCTGGAGTGATTTGGGGAAACCATGGAAAACCCAAATCTGGATGCCCGGACGGGGATTCGAACCGCCGTCCTCCCGAATGCGAGGCCAGAACGCTATCCGTTACACCACCACGCTCGGTCTCGCCTTCTGAATCTCCGGCTAATGCGGCGACTATTCTTTGTAGTTTTATTCAGTTGCGATATTTTTCAAATTTGCACCTAGGTCAAAATTGTTACGACTAATGTTAATACGATATTTTTAGCTTTAACATCATTTTTTAATCAATTTGTGGTTGCGTGAAACAAATGAACCAATTTAACTCTAGGAAATAATTTCTACAGATTTCTTTTACGTCGGTCTTACAACGCATGATTAATCTGCTTCGCCGTATCGGGTGCAACACGATGCATGGTTATCAACATAAAAACGCTTTAAAAAAGTAATCTTTCTGCACGAGTCACGACAAACAGCAAGTATGCTTAAATATCTGAAAGATCCGGAGCCAAGTTTGCAAAATCCACTATCAGTTTATAAAGGCAGGTTTGCTTGTTTTTAATAGCGGTACATACTAAGTGTACTGCAATATGTCGCCAAGTATTACCTCTGTAATTTATTACATAGCAGAGAATGAATTTACTTTGACGAACCCCATGGGATAATGACGCAATGGACATTTTCATGCATAAATATACATATAGTATGCATTCTATACGATGTAAGTGAGGTGTAAGGGATTGGGGGAGACTACATTAGTTTCCTCCAACCAAATGTCGTCAACCTCTCCTTCCCGTTTTCACGGACGAGGCTCTGGCGACTGAGCTATTACCTGCGGAAGGAGTAACCCACTATTTGCCAACGACATCTTAAAAGAGAGTAGTCCAGGGCACCTTCTTACCCTTGGGGTTTGAAACAGGAATTCCACACGGATGAGTCAGAAGTGATCAATCGCATGTGGCTACAACAACTGCATTAAAATCCCTAAGGGTAGCCCGAGTCCATGTAATCCAGTCAAATTGCTGGGTAAAATATTCCGAGCGTAAAATATCTCCCACAGATTGTTTCTGTGGGTGAGGACACAAGATCGGACAGAAACATTCTACGAGCCGGACCGTGGAATTTTAAAAGTCTGAATAGAACATATAAATCAGAGAACTAAATAATGGCTTTGTTTGACAGGTACGAGTGTTGTATGCATGTGTATAACGACGCATTATATATAAAGATGAATGTATGTTTGTTTGTTTGTTAGTTCTTCATAGAAATCCACAGTTTTCATCCGATCTCGATGAAACTTTGCACACTTATCCTTTGAAACAAGTAGAAAAATACTGTCTACATTTGGTTGAAAAATTATCTGTATAAATAACACATTTTGTCTCATAACTTCAAAATACGGCGATAGACAGACACGTTCGATATGGACGTCTCCGTACCAGCTCAGTGGCTAAAGGGCTTGCTTACGAACGTCGTGGTCTCCGGTTCAAATCTCCGTGTAGGCTTAGATTTTTAAAAATTGTTTTTGATCGTCAGAGTCACGGTTGGGCCGTCGGTTATTCGGATTGAATTTTAAACTGTAGATATCACAAAGGTAGGGGTGCAACCTGAGGCAATTCGTAGGTAGTCTTGCAATACAGTAGATGTACACTTTTTTTACGTTATATTGATCCATCAGAGGTGCTTCGTAGTCAGTGTGTGTGTAATCTGCAGTAGGAATACTATAAATGCGGAAGTAAGTCTCTGTCTTATGTTACGTTTTGACAATTAAATGCCTATACCGATATTGACGGAATTTGACGAGAAAATCGGTAGGGAGGGCACTGGACTTTGTTTATTCTTCATACAAATCAACAGTTTTCATCCTATCTCGATGAAACTTTGCACACTTATCCTTGGTTGAGAAATTATCTCTATAAATAATACATGTTGTCTTATTATTGAAAAATTTCCCGTCGAATCGAAGTTGTCCGGTTCAAATAGTGCAATTAGGAGCAGAGATATTCGTAATTAAAATGAAAGAAATGATGCCGAAATATTCGTAACTTGAATTGTGTCAATACTCTGCAGTATGCCACGATAATCGGCAATACTCCGAGCACCCCAGCGGACATGTCTCTACTCCGGCCGAGCAGAGCTCAGCCCATGTAGCTCTCTAGCCGCTTCGCCAGGCTGTTGGCGCTTTAGCTCAGCGGTACCGCGCTTGCCTGTCAAGCGTGCAGCTCGGGTTCGAATCTTCGTCCCCGCAACTACGAATATTTAACTCACTTATCTTCAACTTTCCAGTGTGTTCTGGATCATCTATCTATTCTTTGGTACAACAAGAATAATCTTTATATATAAAGATGAATGTATGTTTGTTCTTCATACAAATCCACAGTTTTCATCCGATCTCGATGAAACTTTGCACACTTATCCTTTGAAACAAGGAGAAAAATACTGGCTACATTTGGTTGAAAAATTATCTGTATAAATAACACATGTTGTCTCATAACTTCGAAATATGGCGATAGACAGACACGTTGGATGTGGACGTCAACGTACCGTGTTTCCGTGTAGTGGACTGCCAGCTGAGTGGTTAAAGCGCTTGCTTACGAACGTCGTGCTCTCCGGTTCAAATCTACGTGGAGGCTAAAGTTTTAAATAATTGTTTTTCATCGTAAGAGTCAGGCCTGGGCCGTAGGTTATTCGGATTGAATGTTAAACTGTAGATATTAGAAAGTTAGGGGTGCAATGCGAGACAAATCGTAGGTAGTATTGCAATGTTGTAGGTGTACACTTTTTTCGTTATAATGATCCCTCAGGTGGTGTTCGCAGTCAATGTGTGAGTGCGAACCACAGTAATATTATTATAAATACGGAAGTACGTTTTGACGACTAAATGGCTATATCGTTGTGATGGAATTTTATAAGGAAATCTGTATGAAGGGCACAGGATATTTTTTCCAGTATGATTAACAGTTGTAGTCACGAAATTTTGAGACCTTATCGAATGATGACAGAAATATGTAGGAAATTGATTCTCTTCAAGAGACAGGTTCGACGGTACAGTGATATAGTGATAGCTTTCCTGTCATATTATTCCTACTCGACATTGTTTGGGACCCATCCTTCGTTGCCAACAACTTTCTATATTTAATTCTGGCAAAAAAAATTCTTAATCCACGCGAACGAAGTGGCGGGTACGGGATAGTTATTAATAAATTAATTTCAAAACAAAACTTAAGACAATCAGAATTTGTGAACAAGTTAAAAGACAGTTCTTTACGCAAAGTTGTCCGACATAAAAGCCTCAGAGGATCTTTCTCACACCTTAAGGCTCCGCAAAGATGGCGCCAGTGCACGGAAAAAGAAATATACTACACTGAAAAATTAACAGCATAATTAAACTTTATATTACTGCCTGAATTAGTAATAAATTATAATTAAAATTTAAACGTTCTTGGTATAATTTGTACGGAATGCAGTACTCGTTAGTTTCCAATAATTGAAAATATAGGAAAGTATACTCTTTGATTCTGTTTGGTTAAATGCACTGTTGTTGATACACAACATCTGAATAGAATATATACGTATTTCAAATACAATCAGTGAGAATTAGTTTCTTCAAAGAGGGTTATACTTTTTTATTTCTGATTTAAGTGTGGTGCTAGAATGGTTCTGTTTTGGAAATGAGTGCTGTACTATTGTACTATTGGTCTATTGCTATAAAAATTGATTTGAATTCATTCTAGTGAAATATATTAAATATCTTAGAACCAATTGAAAATAGGGGTAAATAGTATTTTCTACCGAAAGGACATATGAGTGACTGGGAGAATTGCGATCTAATCTGTTCAGGTATCGCAATGTATGTTTATGTTTTGAGTATTCAGTGGCGATATAATTTTAACCTCTTAAAATTTGTTAATACAATTAATGCAGTGTATTTCTAAATATGCAAACACGTAAGAACAATTGATTACGAAGGCTTCCGCGGTCACTGCATGTATTATCTTGGTTCTCCGGGCGGAGTGAAGATAAGACACGTAAGAACAAGATCGCTAGCTCATTTGATAAGGGAACCTTCTAGGGAAAATAACTGAATTGGTAGTGGGAAAAGTACATAACTCTTCATACAAATCCATAAGTAAATTTAATTAAGGTTTCCAACCCGAGAGAAGTTTATTGGCAACTTTGATATTGCATGCGTCCTTGCAGTCAGGTCTCGCGTTAGTTTAGCTGACTGATGCGCATGACGAGATGGGCGACTACAGCGCGTATTTAAATGCAGTCATGTCCGAGAGCAGCCAGCCTCGGTACTTGTTGAGAATACTGTACGGTACGGTCTGCTGCGGTGCAGGTCACCTTGACAAGGACGCGGCCAGCCAGGCACGTACAGTGTCTCACTGTCCCACCACACAACAAGTACAAACATCACACACTACTTTCTGCTGTTTTGGTACAAGCTGACAGTTAATTTTCCGAATCACATGAACCCACCAACATTTGACTTTGAATTAAATTTTAATTGCGTTCGAACGCATGCTTCGGTGGCAATTTCCCTAGTTATTTACGAATATTGCTTTTAAATTTCTTAGGCGTTTTTAGTAAATTATTAATCACTTCCCTTGGTAATTTATTAAAATCCCTAACACCCTTACCCACAAAAGAAAATTTTCCCATTCCCTCATGCATGAAATCGAATGACAGCTTGTGCTCATCGTCATCTATTCCTTTCCACGCACTCCTCCTAATTCTTCGACCAATATCCCTCCAAGCCCCATCATCAACATACATATTCTACATTCCCAGCAGTCTTGTCACTCCTGTCTTCCAATGACTCCCAATCCAGCTCCTTTATCATTATAAGTTACTGACTATGTCCTGCGGTATTTTCCACAAATAAATCTAGCTGCTATCCTTTGCACGCCATTCACCTCCTGTATTTGATAGCAAAATGTGGGTCCTAAACTACACCACCACATTCAACCAATGGTCTGACCAAAGTTTTGTAACCCAGTTCCCTCACTTTTCTGGTACATCCTCTCATCACCCTCTCCAGTATATGAAGGATTTTGTAACCTTTCCTATCACCTGCTGAATTTTTCCTACACAGTTGAGTTTATTAACAAATTTTATGTGAAGATATTTACCCTTCAAGCTTTCAACAAGCAATTCTGACCCCATCATATGATCATAAACTACCTTTAGTTTTTTTATCTGTGTACTTAATAAGCTGTCTCTTCTAGGCATTTCTCTTCATTTCGCGTTGACCTACCCAGTTAGATAGTCTATCCAGGTCACACTGTAGCTTTTCACAATCTTCTACAGTTTTGATCTCTTCAAATAATATTATTTCATCGGCAAACTACCTAAATTCTGACTGTAAACTATCAACAGAAGCATTCATTAGAATAACGAACAGCAACGGTGCCAATACACTACCCGGTGGCGCTCCCATATTTACTTCCACCTCTTTTGATACTGCATTTACTACTCTAACGCTTTGCTTTGTGCTTTTTAAGAATTCCTCTACCCAACTAGTCACTTTTACATTTACTTCAGTTGTTTTCACCCTATTTAACACCATTTTATGGATCACTCTGTCAAATGAATTAGAAAGATCTTGTGCTACACTATAAACTTGACCTCCCTTGTTCAATTCATCAGAAATACCTTGCACATAGCCCACAGTCCAATATTCAGATGAATATCCTTGCCTGAAGCCATGTTGCCGATTCGCAAACCAGTTCAAAAAGTGAGAAAAGTTGCATACCTTTCAGGAGCAGGATGACAGAGTGTGCGATATGTGTAACGAATTTCATAGAATTCAAGGAACACCGGACATAATGCAACCTAAAATACAGATAATTGAGACTATCCGCGACAGTGCCCACATTATCATTGAAGTGTAGGAATCCGTATCACGAAAGAACAAATCAATATATATTGAAATCATCAAAAGCGAAACCGACAGTTCATGTCGAGTGCTAGTACAAGCGTGATATCAGACTTTCCTTCCACATTCAGTTATGGCTTCTCCCAAATATTTATTGAGGTTGTTAAACACAATGAGATAAGACTAGTGAAAGAGGATGTGACACAGGTACTTTAACAATTTCCTCTTCATCCTCGCTACAAGAGGATTGAAAGATAAGTTAAAGGTTTGTATATTGACGCAAAGATTCCTCCTTTATCTACAGTTTGGTCTAGATGGCAATCTACGAGATGTCGGAGACGGTTTACCGTCTATAATTTCCGATTTATATTGAACTTGACAATCTTTCAATCATCACTAGGGACGTCTGTCGTCTATATCACAAATTTTTACACGCAATTGGGAAAGATAATGAGGAAACCTATAGATGAAGAGTGAAGGAGGGTAGGGGGTGGAACACGTTGTAGGACCATTCAGGCCTACTCTTCCTAAACTTACCAAAGGAGCCGCCAAGCTTAATGTCCCCGGACAAATCACCGCGAAAAGTGTTGTACGCCCTTATTGCACATACTCTGCGGCGAGGTAGGGTTTTAACCCAATACTTTGATGCACAGTCTCATTAGGAGCACCTCGCTGTTAGAGAGACGTTAAGCAAATTAAAAAAAAATCATTAGGAGCTGTGCACCACCACCTCTGCTACTCTGTCCTGATGCGAAAATTCCTTCCACCACACCTACACCTAAGTCAAGGGCGGATCCACCGTTGTGGGCACGATGGGCATGCCCACAACCTTAATAGACTTGTGACATCACACTTTTACGGTCTATTGAGATCGATAGGCTGATGATAATAACCGATATGCCTTAATAAAATTTTAAAGAACACAATGAATCATGAATCGTGCGTGATTCGGAACGCAGCAAAGAGCCGTAGACGATATGCTGACACTTTATGTCACATTTTTGACAACATATTATCTGTTTCTTTTTTGGCACATGAATACTTGTATAAGGAAAAAGAGATGACTATGGGCCGGGTAAGCACACTCGCGCAGACATATCTACTAATTGAAAAGTAAGCGTGTTGTATGCATGCACATGAACATTGTTAGCCGTGGCCCTGTTTAAGTATGAGAAATGTATCCGTACATTTGTAATTTACCTGTTTACTTCCCAATCCCGCATGTCTTAACATATGACCCAGCATCCCGTCTTTTCTTTCCGTGAGACTTTTCCTCAAATTTCTGTCCTCGCCCGTATTTCGAAAACACGCTCATTTTATACTTTATCTGTCCACTTAATTTTCAGTGTCCTTCTGTAGCATCACATTTCAAAGTTTCAATTTCATTTTTTCTAGTTTTCATTAAGACCGAATTACCAAAAATACTTTTTCCCGTTCAGAGTGTTATAAAGAGTTCTTTCTGAGTCCTAGACTATAATAATTGAAACTTTTTCCATCGCTAGCTATTCCTCTTTCATCATTCCTGCTTCACCCATCAGTTCCAATGCTGCTTTCCAAATAACAGAATTTATTTACGTGTCCTATTAGGTGTAAACCTGTTTTTTTTATAATCATTACTTGACTAATTT
The DNA here is from genome assembly GCA_031002005.1 of Vandiemenella viatica. Classification (NCBI taxonomy): domain Eukaryota; kingdom Metazoa; phylum Arthropoda; class Insecta; order Orthoptera; family Morabidae; genus Vandiemenella; species Vandiemenella viatica. Next base: position 141,818,171 of record CM061920.1, on the reverse strand, counting down.
TGGTACCTACTTTCGCACAGGAATGATGAATGGATAAATAATTTTTTCTAGCTGATTTATAATTATTTATAATGTATGATTAAAATAGCTAGATCTGGCAATGATTAATTAAACTGTGATAAATTAAATTAACAACGATTGCATAATAATTTTGGAAACCATAAAAATATTACTCATATCAAAGTGTTTTAATAGCGGTGTTTACAGGTTTTTGTAACATTGACTGTACGCAACTGTGGTATCATATCTCAGTCCATCCTCAGTCATAGCTGGTTAGCCATTAATTTGAGGACATCCTATTTTTCTATTTCATTTAATATTTTGTTGCGTTAAATTTAAGTAGGTTATGAAATGAGGAATTATTGCATATAACAAATATTTAAATAAATGAAAGTTCAATAAATTTGTGCTTCATAATTAATCGAGTAGTTATCACCTAATAATGAAAGATTAAAACTTAAAAAATGTCTGGAGGAGGGTCAGTTCTGTTATTTCTTCCCCGAATCTTTGGACATTTCATTTTTTTTAAAGAAAAAAGTATTCAATGTTAAAGTTTCATTTCTTTGTAAAAACCTTCCTTGGCGCACGGATCAAATGTTTAAATACTCCAGATATTCCAGAATTTGTAGTAATGTGTCACCATTTTCTTCTGAATTTCTAAAGGAAAAAGTAAATAAAGCAAATATCTACTGTGTTCATTGAATACTCGATAATGATAAATAAAGTCTGGTATGAGAAAACTGCACAAAACATTTGGTAGAATTAGTACAAAAGAGCTACATGGCACCAGCGGGGGAGGGGGGGGGGGTAGAATCAAAAGCCACGTTAGGTCACGTGGGGGGAGGGGGGGGCAGCAGAGTCCAAAATGGAGATACGTGGTTTATGGACTATCCCTAACAGAACAGAAAATAGATTCAGTTCAGGTAGGTAATATGCCTACCTTTTACATAAGTCACAGCCCTACAGCTAATCTAAATTTTACCTAACCTAAAATAAATTTTAAAAAAACCTGTCTTACTTCCCACCAATTCTTAAGATTTTTGAAAAGCTGGCTTGTGCATTGCATGTTGTTTTGAATTTTTCCTGCATTGTTTGTTTCACAGGGAGATGAGGTCGAGCGTATTATTGTGGTGGTACAAGTGGCTCTAAGCGGAGTTATAATACTGCTTTAACGCGAAAGATTGACACATATTTCTTAAGAGGTTGAGCCGGGGGCACTGAGTACTGGTAGTGAAATTGATAGTCCTCCAGCTGAAGTGAATGATGATTTAGATATTGCTTCTTCTTCAGATCAGTCCACGTCTACGGCTTTAACAGCATCATCATCATCAACCATATCTAGTGGCTTGTCGTTGAACTCTTGAATTTGCTTCAGATATTGGAAACTATATTTCTAAAAAAAACATGCATGAATTACCTGATGCAACTAAAGCTGCACTACTAGAAAAACATTGGGTGCCTTCACCTAACTATGATTTTCCACACCAAGTTTTGCAAAAACACGGAAAAACTTACAGAAAATATGTCCAAAAATCACATCTTGAAAAATTCCATTGGCTTGTGCTGTCACATAAAGATCAGGGACTGTATTGCAAATATTGTGCCTTATTTACCACTCAATCTGCCACCGATTTCGTTAGATCAAACCCTGGACGTCTTGTGTCAAAACCATTGAAAGCCTTTAACAACTTACTAGGTGAAGGCGGGTTATTACTGCAACATCAACGTAATCATTACCATAAGATGGCCGTTGAAAGTGGGAAGAACTTTTTGGCGTATTATCATAAACCTGAGGTTGATATTGCTAACCAAATTTCTACTCAAAGAAGTGGCACAAAACAGAGATCGTTTACGACCAATTATAAAAACAATAATATTGTGTGGTCGTCAAAGTATACCATTACGTGGCCACTGAGACGATGGCCAGATTTTTAGCACGAACACCGTTCATAGAGACGCCTCCTCTTCAGAGGGAAATTTTCGAGCTCTGTTGAAATTTAGAATAGATGCAGGCGACTCAGTTCTCAAACGCCATTTATCATCAACAAGTTCTACAGCGACTTACATAAGCAAAACTGTACAGAACGAACTTATAGACATTTGTAAAGAACATATTCAGGAAACTATTTACAAAACGTAAAAAAGCTAAGTTTTTCGCTATTCTTTTTGACGAGACTACAGATATTTCTCATACCGAACAGATGAGTCTATCATTCAGATATTTTAATGATGGTTTTATTAAGGAAGATTTTTTATGTTTCTGCGACGCTTATGAAATGCTTCAATGTGAAGAAAGAGATAGCTCAGACGGCACAAAAGAATTACGGTTCACAGGCACCGCATTAGCGAAAATCGTGGAAAATCTTTGCTATAAATTTGATATAGATTTATCTTTTTGTGTAGGGATAGGAACTGACAGCTGTTCAGTAATGGCATGCGACGCAAAAGGTGCTGTTCAGGAACTCTCTAAAACAGCAATTCACGCAAAACGTTGTCCTTGTAGCAATCATGTTTTAAACAACTCCTTGGCCAAGTCATCAAACGTCGCTTCGTGTAGAAACACAACTGGGACAATGAAAAAAATCGTAGCGTTTGCTAACGCTTCTGCAAAACGCCATAGAGTATTCTCAGAAGAACTTGATGGTATGGCAATTCAAAGTATATGCGAGACACGATGGGCTGAAAGACACGACGGCCATTTACAATTCCAGGGTGATAATATGGTTAAAATTTGTAACGCTCTGGAGAGAATAACGACATGGCAAGATGACACTTCAAGTGACGCTCACTGTCTCTTACAAACACTACGCAGCTCTGATTTTATTATATCATCGATATGCCTAACCGATATTCTAGGTAAGAATACAAAACATTACAAAACGATTTATATGTAAGATTTTTTTCTTTAAGAAAGGTTATAAAATGATTTTTTATATATATTTCAGGAACTACAGTTTCGTTGAGCCGATTCCTGCAAACTGCTTCGGTCGACATCAAAAGAGCCACCGATGCAGTGATGGATGTCATGGAAGTATTACGATCGAAACGCCAAAACGCCGAGTGTGTATTCAAGCAATTATTTTCAGAGGCGACAGAGCAAGCAAAACAGTTGGATGTTACATTAAAATCCCCACGTACAGTTCAAAGGCAAACAAACAGGTCCAATTATGAGGCGAAATCGGTGGAAGAGTACTTTCGGAAATCAATCTACATACCTCTATTAGATTCCATTATTAATGATTTGGAGGACAGATTGTCTCCGGAGGTACTCGACCTATTTCATTTGGGAGTTTTTTCTACCTAACCCAAATTTTAGTGTCAGGGACTGCGATATCGATATCGAGACTGTGAAAGTGAAAAAAATGGTCCAGATGTATCGCCTATTCATTAACGATAGTGAATCAACTGTTATAAATGAATACCGACTCTGGATGACCAAATGGAAAAGAGAATGTAAGAACAATTCGGTCATACCAGACTCGGTAGCTCATCTCATTGAAGCATGCGACCAAGATTTGTACCCTAACATAAAAATTTTCTTACAAATACTGGCAACTCTCCCGGTCAGCGTAGCTACCGCAGAGAGATCGTTTTCTACTCTTCGCAAAATAAAATCTTGGTTGCGTGCCTCAATGGCACAGGAAAGATTATCCGGGCTAGCTCTCTTAAATATACACAAAGATGTGAACCTGGATATCGATAAAATTATCAACGTTTTCGCGAAAAAGAAACGTAAGCTTGAATTTGTAATTTAAGTAAGCACCTAAATAAAGTTATTTAATGTAAAATGTTTCCTAGCATTTAATTTAATTTGATATCCTTTGAAAATGTAAAGAAAAAAATATCAAAATCGGTTCAGTAGTTGTAATGGTATTGGTAGCCTAATTAAGTCTCGTCTGGTGCATCTCACTTGCTGGTCACACTTACGACTCCTGAGACAACGTCAAGATACCTATTTACCCAATCTAGTGTCCGTATATTGGCTTACTGGCTTCTAGAAAAAAAAATACAATTTATTGATTGAAATTGGTTTGGTATTTAATCGAAACTGCTTAACTATTTTAATTGGACGAAATCGGGTCTGACTTCCTCCAATGATTAGTTCCATTCCTAAGGCCAAAGTCCTGATGCGCGGACAAAAGGAAATAATCAAATTCAAAAGTGGTTCATGAGTTATGCATGATTGTTCATGAGCGAGTTCGTACTCCGACTCGCACTTCGCCGATTTTCGGGTAGCTGTGCCCACAACCTTTTTTGAGTGCTGGATCCGTACCTGACTTAAGTCAAGCGCCGACACCGTTATTTGAATAAACGACGCGTTCTTATTGTTAAGTTAAAGCGCAAAAAAATCTACCTCCAGACATGAATGCATCTTCTCATTTCCAGACCGCATATGTCAGTTTATATCGCTATTGTTGAAACTGCAAACACTATACAAAACTAGAAAACTGTAACAAATCAATGATGACAAAATGCAGCATGTTTAGAAAGCTATAATATATGTTAACAGTGAAACAATCGTATGTATCGTGCCAACAAGAAAAGACTGTACATATATTTCCAAAACTATACATAACAAAAATTGAAATTATTCATGGTGGAATTATCTCTTGAAGTATCAAATGTAAAACTATTGTGTTAAATTAAGGCCTATTTTAGTTTCTAGATACTAGGCTGTAAAAATGTGTGCTAAATAAAAAAAAAAAATATCACTATTGTTCCTCAGTATTTTATATGTTTTTGGTCTCCCTGTCTGTGGTCTTGTTTGCGTGGTGTTTGGAGTATTGATATCGAGTTTGAACATCATCATCGTTAGTGTTCTGCCCCAAGGCAGGACTTCACATGCTACTCTCCACGACTTTTGCTCTCCTCTTCATGTCCATGTAGTTTCCATTTCCTTTGCTTCCTCTAAGCCGGTGGCAAGCCTGGTGCCTCATTTCACAAGAAATGGGGGAGGATGAGTCGGAGGAGTCAACTGGCATCGGTTGATAGCACCAGCACCAAGTGAGGGAACCTTTTCAGAGTGACAGCGGAGAAAGAGATCGATGTAGCTGGCTGAGGAGTCTGTCCACTCATGGCTAAAATAAAGAGTGTTCGTAACGACTGTAAACCAGAGGGGTGGCTACAGTGAGCAGCTGATTTTAGGTTGGACAACCTACTGCTATCTGGGAAGGAACCGGATAAATTATATTTCCTAACTAGCAGTATGTGGTATGGCTCACCATGTAGAAGAATTTAAGTATGATTGAAGTTTATTTTGTTGATTGTGCTGCTCATCAGACTCTTATAACTCTCAGACTGGGTGCCGGATGGCTAATGACAGCACAATGAGGTGCGTTATGTAAATATTATATAACTCTCCTTCATTGCGAACACCAGAAATAAAATACTGAATTTCGACTACCAACTTTGGGAAACTAACGAGGAGAGAGGCAGAAAGAGTTATATCCTAATCCGAATAGTAACGGTGAGAGATGGTCGTCATTTTAAATTAGATAGTTGGTAGCATTGGAATTACGCAGTTGATGTGGGTGTGGCTCTTTTCCAGGTGTATCTTCAATTTTGCACTGAAAATTTCATTTTTGACAGTTCATAATTGGTCGCCACTTTCCCCTCAGCCAGTTGATACGTGATCCGAAGTGCCACCATTTTTTATAACATCACCGGAAAATTGTAAGTGGAGAGGAAAAGGGGAAGAGCAGTAAGTCATGTGAACGGAAGTCACACTGGTTCACATTCCCTCAGTCGTCTGCAGTGTCGGATCTAAGGGGAAGTGAACCGGGTCGCATGTCCCGGGCGGCAACTTCAGGGGGGCGGCAAATATATTTTTTTTACAAGACGGAACCGCAGTATGTTTTGAAGGCAAAATCAAACATAATGTGTAAATATTTATCGAAAGTAAAGGCAGTTATTAATGGAGTAAATCATTTCAGATACACAAGACGGCGTGTACATCAGAACCGAGAACGGCGTTTGAGGGGTAACGCTCTGGCCTCGCATTCCGGAGGACGTTAGTTCGAATCCCGGTCCGACCATCCAAATCTAGGTTTTCCATGGTCCGAGTTTCTTCCCGTTCCTCGCCCCCAGTCCTTTCCCGCCTCTAATGAGTAATGACACCGAAGTCGATGAGGCATAAAGCGTAAGCAAAAAAAATATTCCCAGCTCTAATAAGAGAACTAACAAGAATGAATGTTACCTCTGCTATCATTTTATATGATCTACAGAGCAGTGATTAAGTGTGGTCATCATTTTCAAGCATTAACCTGATTGCAGTATTTAGATCCAATTAAGCTGTTGACTTGTTATGACCAGAGTTATGTGCAGTTTTCAGTACTCGGTGTATGGGTTCCGAGAGAAACAGACTTTTAATTGCTGAGGCTAACAATTATTCTGAGAGCATTCAAGGAGAGGGTCGTACATTGAGCACTTGGTTCGGAGAAGACTGTCTGCCGTAGGAACAGACACCCGGACCTCATATTTGATGCTCCCCCGTTTGCAGTGTGCATTCCTTGACCAATGGGAGACTACCTTCCGAAATAGCCATCTTATGCTTTTCAACTCTATTGCGCTGTAAAGAGTATCATTTGGGAACAATGCACCATTTACCACGTCTTTCTACGGGGAATTATTTTCAGGCTACAATCAATTGTCAAGCATCCTTGTAAATCCTGATTTCTAAAAAATACAATCTTATATATATAAATAATAGACGTGTGTTTCCCTATATTTCACTTTTCAGCCACCACTACCTAGCACAGATCTTTGTGTGTGGAAGTAGCATGGAGTTTCCTGTCGTGCACAACGTTGGCTAAATGTCGATATCTGTGGGGGTGTGAGAGATATGATGGTTAAAAGGTGGTTGATGCAGGGCATTTTCGTATTTCAACCAAAGACAAGTGTCTCCGTATATGTCACTCTGCTGCCACAACGACATAGCATAGACCATTGGTGTTTTTGTGTGGAAGTGGTATCGTGTCTCTTATCGTATACTACGGTGGTTAGATGTCGGTAGCTATGGGGGTGTGGGAGATATGGTGGTTGAAAGTGGTCGACCTGCGGCACTTTCATATTTCTACCAAAAACGTATGTGTCATGGTGTATCTCTTTTCAGCCAAAACTGTCTAGCGCAGATGACTGGTGTTTGTGTGTGGTACTAGCACAGAGTCACCCGTCGATCACAAAATTGGCCGAATTTCGGTAACAGTGAGAGTGTGGGAGA
>CM061920.1:141577323-141809952 GCA_031002005.1 Vandiemenella viatica | reverse complement strand
TTGAGGAACTAACGTGTGACGTCATACGACCTTGGCCGCCATTGGCTGCTCACTTCGTGACGTCATGCAATCCCTGGACGCTGATTGGCTGTTCCCAGGTCCATCCTTATCTTCCTACTTGGAACAATCTTAGTTGTTGTTATTCTTCTTGAGGTTATTCACCAACTGACCAGTTTGTTATGAAAAGCATATTTATACACATATTTACACAATGTAGCTTTTAAACAGACTTTTCTTATTGTTTATGTTTCTTCTTGTTAGCTGCACTAGACGGAGAATAAAACCCACATTAGTATAGCAGCTAAGGATATTGACCTAAGTATTCAAAAAAAAGTATGTTTACAGTGTTAACGCTTAACATTTTCAGACCTAATTTTTTTCAATATACATCCTCTAATTTATTATTTGATTTTTATTTACATAAACTAGCTGGTACCCACGACTTCGTTCGTGATTGTAAAGAATTCATATTGACAGCTATAGACATCTAACCACCATAGTGCACGATGGGAGACTCGATACTATTACCCCACACAAATACCAGTCTAATGCGCTATGTAGTTCCGGCAGCAAAGTAAAATTTACGGATACACACAAGTATTTGGATGAAATACGAAAATATTCATGATCGACCAATTTCAAACACCATATCTCACACACTCCCACAGTTACCGAATTTCGGCCAACGTTGTGATCGATGGGAGACTCTGTGTTACTACCACACACAAACGCCAGAGATCTGCGATTGATAGTTTTCACTTAAAAGTGATACACCGTGACACATGCGCCTTTGGCAGAAATATGAAATTGCCACAGGTCGACCATTTTCATCCCCCATATTTTCCACACCCCCATAGCTACAGACATCTAACAACCATAGTGCACGACAACAGACACGATTCTACTACCACACATAAACACCAATGCTCTACGCTATGTAGTCGTGGCAGAAAAGTGAAATCTGCGGAGAGACATGCCTTTCGTCCAAATACGAAAATATCCTTGGTCGGCCACTTACAACCACCATATCTCCCACACTAACCACAGTTTCTGAAATTCGGCCGCTGTTGTGATCGAAAGGTGACTCTGTGTTACTACTAAACACAAACGCCAGAGATCTGTGATCGATAGTTTTCGCTGAAAAGTGATACACCATGACACTTTTGTCTTTGGCAGAAATATAAAATTGCCACAGGACGACTACTTTCAACCCCAATTTCTCCCACACCCCCATAGCTACCGACATCTAACAACAATAGTACACTACATGAGATACGATTCTACTACCAAATACAAACACCCATGCTCTATGCTATGTAGTTGTGGCAGAAAAGTGACATATGCGGAGACAGTCGAAATACGAAAATATCCTTGGTCGGCCACTTACAACCACCATATCTACTACAGTACCACAGTTTCTGAAATTCGGCCGCTGTTGTGATCGAAAGGTGACTCTGTGCTACTACTACACACAAACGCCAATTATCTGTGATCTATAGTTTTCGCTGAATAGTGATACACCATTACACTTTTGTCTTTGGCAGAAGTATGAAATTGCCACAGGTCGACCACTTTCAACCCCAATTTCTCCCACACTCCCATAGCTACCGACATCTAACAACCATAGTGCACTACATGAGATACGATTCTACTACCAAACACAAACACCAATGCTCTATGCTATGTAGTTGTGACAGAAAAGTGACATATGCGGAGACAGTCGAAATACGAAAATATCCTTGGTCGGCCACTTACAACCACCATATCTACCACAGTACCACAGTTTCTGAAATTCGGCCGCTGTTGTGATCGAAAGATGACTCTGTGCTACTACTACACACAAACGCCAGTTATTTGTGATCTATAGTTTTCGCTGAAAAGTGATACACCATGACACTTTTGTCTTTGGCAGAAGTATGAACTTGCCACACGTCGACCACTTTCAACCCCCATATCTCCCACACCCCCAAAGCTACCGACATCTAACAACCATAGTGCACGACAGGAAATACGATTCTACTACAACACACAAACACCAAAGGTCTATGTTATGTAGTTGTGGCAGGAAAGAGAAGTACACGGAGTTACGAATTTTTGGTCGAAATATGAAAATGCCCTGCACTGACCAACTTTAATCATTATATCTCCCACATCCCCACAGCTATCGGCATTCGGCCAACGTTCTGCACGACAGGAAACTCCATGCAACTTCCACCCACAAACATCAGTGATCTGTGCTAGGTAGTGGTGGCTGAAAAGTCAAATATTCCAAGAAACACGTCTATTTTTATATATATATAAGATTATTTCTAATATCTAAAATAATATATACAAATATCGGAAAATATCGATATTATCGATATGATGCGGCCGATATTATCGATTATCGATATCTGCCTGGCATCGATATAAATTCGTTTTTTTTAATCTGCTTTACGTCTCCCTAACAGCAAGGTTTTTAGAGATGGGAAAGGAGGGGGGGCAAGGAATGGGGAGGAATTCGGCCATGGCCTTTTGAAGGAAGCATCCCGGCATTTGCCTGGAGTGATTTGGGAAACCATGGAAAACCCAAATCTGGATGCCCGGACGGGGATTCGAACCGCCGTCCTCCCGAATGCGAGGCCAGAACGCTAGCCGTTACACCACCACGTTCGGTATAACGCCAATGCAACAGTTGCATTGGCGTTATCTTTCAACTGGTAATTAATTAAGCAATTGTGGAAACATGGCCTGCAACAACATCGCATTGATTCAGTCCTGCCAGACATTTCTAACAGACCTATTCAGCACCTACAAGAAAACACACCTCAGTAAACAGTTGCATTGGCGTTATCTTTCAACTGGTAATTAAATTCGCTATATTTATCGATTTTGATTTTACCTTCCGAGCCTTAGTCAGGGGCCCTAACCAGCGGACTCTGTAGACGACTAATGTGACTTGTTAAATATCTCAGGTACGACATTTCCTTAAACTGCCATCCTTATCCTCAATTTGTCATTTAACGGGTTTCCTTCCACAAAACAATTTTTTCTAAGCAAAACAATTGCAACAAGAAACCAAATTATTGAAAGATTGAAGGGGGCAATATTTCACTGTGGGCGTTAGCTGGTGTGCTGTCTTGGAGTTATGTTGCTGTGTGGAGTGTGATAATCTGCAGACTCGTTTTGACAGCCGTCCACTGTGGGTTGCGCGGCTGCGAGGCCGGCTAGTCAGGCTCTTCCTGCAGTCCACTGTCATTAAGACTCGGTGAACGAACCCGACCCACACCTAACGGAGCACTTCCTTCCACAATAGCATTCTGGGCTTCGTCCATAGACTGCGTACCAACAATTGAACTTACCATCACTCTCTGCTGACAAATATGAGTATGTTCCCCGTCAGTGGTCATTATGTCTTAGAATAACTGGAATCTCCAGCTACAATCGTGGTCGTCAACTTTCCGGGAGAGACACTACGTAAAAAAATCAAGACTTCATTTTTACCGGATTACTTTGTGTTAATCAAAAATTTGGTATCTATAAGGGTATTGGAAACCTTTCGCCTTGTATAGCAAAGGGCCGAATTGTGGTGAAGTCTACATACCTGGATTCTGGTGCCAAGGTCTTCTGAGGGAATTAAGAGCCCTACCTCCACCAGTCAGACATCTCGCTACACTGATTTATGGTTATTTGGTTTTCGTTGCTATACGTGGATGCCAAAGCCTTAATGCTATACTTAAAAACAGAAAGAAGTGCTTCACATAGAAATTTAAAGGCGCAGTATACTTTCTGAGGTTCAAATTGAGATTTATATATAAACATATTTATATAGCCATGTATGCCAAATATTGACTTCTAACTTTCGATTTTCTCAAAAATATATCGAAATTTTTTAAAAAGTACGACTGGAATTCAGAAAAAAAGACCCCCACCAGTATTAACGTTTCTGGAATCCCGTTTGGTGCGATATGGCAATAAAGCAGTTGGTCCACTCATAGCACGATTCTTCATTCCCCGCCAAAAATACCAGAGAATTGATACGCGAGGATAACTGCAATCAGTACGTTAAAGCGCCGCGCACTGGAGCCAGGACGTACTTCGAAACCAGGTTCCAGTCCTCACCGGCCGTGCTGATTGCGGTTTTCAAGTGGTTTATCGCAAACATCATTTTGAATACTCGAACAGCCCAGAAATTCAGGCATGGCCTTTTTGAAAGAAGAATCCTGGCATTCGCTTGGCGTGATTTTTGGAGAAATCATGGAAAACCTAAATCTGGGTAGCCGGACGGGGATTCGAACCTGCGTTCTCGCGAACTCGAGGCCACAGCTTTACGGTTCACTTACCACGCTCGGTCAGAAATACATTTATAATACAGAACACAAGAAGTTACATGTTTCGTAGACACTTGACAATACAGACGTTCCTGTTATAGGTTCAGTACGCCGGGTCATTAAACATCATTCCCCACCTACTCATGCTTCACACTGGGCACCTGTGTGTAACGGGGGCCTTAATTGGCTGGGTCTCAAAAAAGAGAGGCGGGGGGGGGGGGGGGAACGCAAGGATACTTATGTGCTATAAACACAAGATCCTCCTGCCTCCTGATGTTTGTACGGTGGGCCTTTATCTAAAAAAAATACCGGTATATACTACAAAATACGGGATGAGTAGATAATATTTTAAAATACCAACGAAATTATCATGTGACAACAAGACTGGGTTAGATTTTAGGTTATAATTGCCTTTCAAACATTTTAAAGATAAAATACTAGAAGGTTTGCTTTGAACAGTCACTTTCGGAATTTGCCAGTACGAGATAATCATTCGTTTGTGACGTGTTCTGCCACTGATCCAGACAATCTGCCTTTGCTGTTATCCATTCCTCCGCGTGATTTTTAAACGACAACTAAGGAAAGGCAACTTGATATAAAAACTAACAAAAATTCCCTGGAGAAGGCAGAGAAGGTAGACTTTATTGCTCCGAATCGATACTCATTAATTCAGGAAGTTATGAGTGTGGTTTTCATTAGTTCATATGAACATCGTGATTCCTCTTGAAGCTAGCTTGAAGCATTTCATGAAACATTGTACAGTGGTTGAATAAAACCACCTCTCCCTTAGCAATGTAAATAAAACTATTTGCAGAACCACAGTGAGGACTTCTTTCGGTTGCCACTATTATCGCTATATAATGCACTTAATAGAATCTCAATAGATGCTGTAAAGGGCTAGAGACAAAGAATGGGAAGGAATTTGATTATGGCCTTTGTAGGAATCATCCCTGTGTTCGCCTGGAGTGATTTGGGGAAACCATGGAAAACCCAAACCTGGATGTCCGGTCGGGGATTCGAACCTGCGTCCTCCCGAATGCGAAACCAGAGCGTTACCGTCCACCGACCACGCTTGGTGTACTTCCGTTACTCTCAATACTATCAGACTCGAATTACAAAAAAATACTAGTACAGATAAGGTTACAACCGTTAATGAAAACAGCTTTTCCTAATTATGGTTCGGCTTATAAACAATTCCTCGATGGTTCCCAGGTTTATAGTTCTGGCCTCGCATTTGGGAGGACGCGGGTTCGAATCCCCGTCCGGGCATCCAGATTTAAGTTTTCCATGGTTTCCCCAAATCACACCAGGCGAACGCCGGGATGCTTCCTTCAAAATGGCCGAATTCCTTCCCGTTCCTTGTCCCCATCCCGCCTCTAACGACCTTAGTCGTCGACAAGGTGTAAAGCCGAAAAAGAAAAAAAATCCCTGGTTTATATTGATTGCTTTTCCAATAAAAATCACGAGAAAATGTATTTAATTACTGCAATGAGAAAAGACGAGTTTTAGAAACAATAGTAGGAACGAAGCAGGATTAGAAAGTTAGGCAGCGGAGACTTCGTGGGTGGAGGCTGGGCTCTGGCTACCTGCTGACAGTCTGCACTCCCCCAGACAAACGACCCCCGCCTGCCCGTCTGATAACACGGCGCCACACTCAAACTGCAACCTACTACAGGCGCGTCAAGTAGTCATACAGAGACAAACACGAAGCTGCAGGCAATACCAGTACAATAATGCGACTCAATCACATTATATTCTCAGCGAGGTGAAAGCTGCAATAATAAAATCACCGGCCACATCCGTAACTGTAATAGTGCCCGCACAGTAAAATTTTTCACAGTGCATTAGCAAGCTTCACTTAAATTTGAAATTAATCAAATCAAACTATGAACAAAAAACAAAGGCTAATAACATTCTCTGTGTTGTTACGGTCGTATTTTCAGTAATTTTAATGTTTTTACTAAGATAATGTCATTTACAATACTTAAAAAAATCATACGAGACATACATTTAGCTATCACGATTGTATTCACAGACAACGCAATATTAATAATTTAAAAAAAAAATGATAGCACCTGCAGCGGTGTTGAGTGAGTTACGAAACGACGTTTATCATAAGATAGCGCGCCTATTGCCGATACATTAAGAATTTTATTTTTCATTTTCGAAGCCTCCGGCCGTACTATTTTATAACTTGAATTCTAAAGTCATTTTCTGCATCCTCAATATTTGTATTTGATTACATATAATATTTGCAGGTAAACTGAAAGTGAAAATATAAAAAAAAAAAAATTTCTGCATTTGTTCCTATAGTAGATATTTTGAATGAGATGGGGTTCTAAATTCGACACATTTTTTCTACCTATATTCAATATCCTTTCCACAACACTAAAACAGCATCAGATTCAGAAAAGAACGAGAGCTGTAGGAGGGAGATCGATTTGAAAGTTGATAGAAGGGGTCTGCTCTAAGTGGAAGCAATTCCAGACTCAGATAGGTCCCATTTTTCTCTCCTCTGCAACTAAGAACAAAAGTTTAAGACAGTGTCATCCTGCATTTCTTACTCCCAACGACTAATTAAATTTTTAATAACTGGAAATTAAAGTAAGATAAATAATTATTTATCTTACTTTAATTCCCAGTGAGAGCTAGAAAATGTTGATGGTCTCCTGACAAACAAATCCATTGTGAAATTTGAGAAAATTGTATGCTTGTCGTTCTCAGGACGGACTACTGGCAGTGAAAACGATATCTGTTCCCAGCTGTCATCAAGAGCCACCAGAACCAGCGCCTGGTAGCAAGTTACGAGACTACAATTCAAAACCCAACAAGATTGTCGGCTGACGACTAACAGCTATAACCATTACTTCAGTTTATTGGTATGATCCGTTCGATATGCGAGGCTTGGCTTAAACGGAAAATCAAGCATTAAAAAAATATTTAAACGGACAGTAATAAGAAATGAGAAGTAGAAAAATATAAACAACATGGACACTCTATACTGATGGCATAAAAATAACAGAGAGGAAAAAAGGAAAGGAAGAACACTTATAATAAAGCAAAGAACGGTTGTATATGGGCTGCGGCAGACTCTATACACAGAAGTCGTAGTATAAACACACGTTTGACGTTGCAAAAATACCCATATCGTAATACATATTAGGCGAGTATCCTTCTACGTTGAGAAATAACCCAAGCGATACAAGTTGAAGTCAGTTGTTATATAGTAAGTTCAGTCGATTCATAGCTTGTGCTCATGGCCAGCTTTCTCCATCCGTGCACTATTAATAATTCTTCCATCAATATGCTTCCTAGCTCCATCACCAACATACGCACTGTACACACCCAGCACTCTCTTCTTCCTCCTCCTGTCTTCCAATAACTCCCAATTCATCTCCTTTACCATATCAGGTACTGACTGCGTCCTGCGGTAATTTCCACAATCAAATCTAGCTGCTTTCCTTTGTATGCTCACCAGCTCCTGTATTTGAGACTCAAAATGTGGGTCGGAAACTACACCATCATATTCAAGCAGTGGTCTGACCAAAATTTTATAACCCAATTCCCTAACTTCTCTGGAACATAGTCAGCCAATAGAAAATTAGACACATTCTGTTTGATGGAACGGAAATGATTAAAGTTAATCACTTTTTTTAGTGAAACCTGTGCAAAAATTACCAAAAAATAAATATCAAATCAACTCTCTACTAAAGAACTGCAAAAATTTCCTGGGACAATACTATAATTACCAGATAATTATTTCCAAGACTACAAAAAATTAGGATCCTAAGATCAAAGGTATAAAATGAAGGAATACCTATGGTAATGAAAAAGAGATCCGAGAGTACGTAGAGGTAAAATGAAGATGGTAATGAGATGGACATCTGAAGAGAATGGGTGTGTGGATAATGGCAAGAGAGCGGTTTGACAGATACGTGTAGGGACGTGGAGTGGTTGCTATTCGCGGCGTATTACACGCTTGGCGACCACCCGTCTGGTGAGTGTGATCATTTTTATCGCCGCTGAGTCACAGAGCGCTGCTGACTAAGGCCAGCTGTCCCGACCCGCAACAGGTGTCAGGTCACTGCTAAAATAGTGCACATTAAACAAATTATTACAACCCATACACGTACAAGAATTTTATCATAGGACCTAATTTAAAAAACGGCGCATGTATACTTCAAATAGTTGGTGTGTTGTTTTTTTTGTGTTTTTTTGTGTTTTGATGGTTTTTGTTTGTTTTTTGTTTGTTTTGGAACCTGCATATTCTTTTATTTCTGCGAGATGTTATTACTATTTTATAATCTCTGTTGTATTCTGAATCTCAAATCTAGAAATATAACTCTACATTTTCTTTGTCAGTAACTGCAGCAAAAGTATTAGTATCAAAATCTACCAAGAGAAATGATAAATAATTTACCAAACACACTGAAAGACTTTAATGTTGAGATTAGTACAGCGCAAACTTGGTGGAACGACGAAACGGGAGAAATGGGTGTCTAGGGAAGTTGCCACCGACGCGTGTCCTCCATAGCAATTAAATTAAATTGAATATTTAGGCGAAACTGCTTAATTTGAGGATCACGTAAGTATTCCAGCTATCGTGAATGTTTTATCATGTCTGTAAGCATCACCTTAATACCATTTCTTACGTATCTTGTAATATTTAATCACTATTGTTAGATAAATGTTACAGAAATGGTTCTAAGAACGAAAGGAATCAAATTTAGTGAAAAATTCGTATTCCGCGCAAAGAAAAAGTACCAGAAGAAAATAATTCAGTCGTAAATTACAACGATAAAGAATCAGCGAACCATGATGTAAGAATGAAATGACGTTCTCGAGTTTATGACTTTAGAATGTATCGCTGCTTTATATTAAACACACACTTCTTCCAGTCGTATCTTAAACCAAAAAGTAACTTTAAGTTCGATTTTGGAAAGATTTTGGCTCAGATGAATGTCTACTTTCTTAGTTTCATTCGTACTTGCTGCTCTTAGCTAATTTACAGAGTCCAATTATATTACTCTAACAGAGGGTATAAATATTGTATAATAAGAATTCTACTGCTTTGCATGAACTACCACAAGATATAAAAAATAATTAAAACACTTAACTATTTTATTAGCGTCATAGACGAATTATGGCGGAAATGAGAAAAGAAACTTACTTAGAAAATGCCGAATCATATTATTAGGGGATATCGTCCATATCACGAAATTGTGAGAATGAGGCGATTAGTGACCGACATTCAAAGTGTAAAATTTTAATTTGGGATACGTAGATCTGATTGTTATTAAACGTAGCTCTGTTAACAAAAGAATTGGCCACACGTTACTGCAGATCTATTACATGTTGACATGTCATTGGAGGAAAACCACACAAAAACCAAGTTTAAAAATTTAGTTACAAAACGAAAAACTAATCAAATTGAAGATCCGTAGCAGCGATGCTTTTTCCTGTTACCGTTACTGGAGTTTACAAAAAATCTACTTACGCTAACAGTCTCCATTCCGCAAAGAGTAACAGGATTTTCCAAGAACATCAAAACGGTAACATTCACTTAATCCCTCAAATCTAAACTACAACCTGAACACAATACTTTCTTCTGAGTATAATCTGTTGCAGCATAATTACATTGTGGGACTTTGCCTTTTGCCTAAACTCCTTAATCAATAAGTATATTACTTGATGTCTGAGTGTTTGCTAGGTAACTTAACAAAGTGTAATGACTGTGAACTGGGTGGATACGAAACTAGCGTGTACTACAGGAATAGCTGGACCAATAGTGTGGCGTTGATTCTTACTTTAATTTCCACTAGTTTTTTGAGAACATCAAATTTATATGGCTGCCTAAAAACTAAAATTCCCATGTTGTACGATTATAGCGTTGCCATGAGTGTATACGTTCGTTTTTCTGTGAAAACATAATAACTATTGGGACACTCATGGGCTGTAGGCAACAGGTATTCCTTTAACCGGTTAGTGCTGTAACAAGTATTGGTCGAAATTTCCTGACCTTAAATCTACTATGCTGATTACAAGTGTATCGTTTAGCATGTAAATCTCTAGGATACTATTTTTCTCAGGTTTCAGCAGATTAAGTAAAGGATAGGATCAAAATTCACATTACTGAGGTGATATGAATAAAAACATTTGATGAGTGAGTATTACGATATTTTTACTCTAACGCCCCATCGCTTCCCTTCTCCCACAATGAAGTGGGCGCTATGAAATATATCAGCGGCATGTTGAGTGTCAGTCATGTGATTTTCATTACCTGCAAGCTGTAAGATTTTTTGTATACGGAATATTTCTTTTATTGCCCATCATTTAGCCGTAAATGGACTAGTTTTAGAAGTTGGCAGCTTATATTAAAACTTAATAGCACATTAATCAATCTCTCTTCAACATTTGATTTTCAACGTATTAATCACAATAAAAATGTCTTCAGCGTCTTTCTTCTCTCTACGAAACTAAAAACTCTTGATAACCAAAAAAAAAAAAAACCAAAGATACTCCATTTCGGCAACGTCCACTGTCAGAGTTGCTAGAACACTCTCTCAAACTATAGATATCGCAGATACAACTTGAAACAGATAACATTTCAAAGAAATATAAATATACATATATGTAGGGAAACATTTTTTGCGCAAATATAGGAAATTCAGCCAGCAAAAACAGACTTGTTGTGTGCACATTTCAGGGAGGAAGGTGGGGCAGCGGTACGGCGCAGGTACAGACTCATTTGGCTCGCTATCTGGGCGGAAGTGAGTGTTATCTGGAGCCGCGCGCCCGCATCTTAACGAAGAAAGGCAAGGCCAGGCGACAATAGCCTTCCTGTCGCCACGGCTTTCAACGTGGACATCACATTCTGCGCTCCTAAAATGGATTTCGTGTCCGAGAGAGGTAGTAAAATGCCACGGTGACATCGACTGACGCCAAACGCCAGACGTGCTTAGAGTCCAGCTTTGCAGAGAGGGTTGCTTTCAATGGACTTGTCCGTGCTGGAACATGAAAGTGATATTCATAGAAACAAACTCAGAAATAGTAAATGACAAGTGATGGTGAAAACAGAGGGCATTTGAGGAATGGCTACAATGATGTAAATATTCTTTAAGACGTACGGATTCAAATAAAGATAGGTTTACTTGCGCATCGTAATAAGTAGCAACGACAAGATTGTGACATTCTGCAGCTTCATTAGAATGAAGTTTTATTGAATTTAATCGGATGTGAATTTTATTTAAACATGATGTTTTTTTAACAGTTCAGTTTTAATAATGAGACTTTTAGATATTAGCTCCGCACCAAACCGACTGAAACAGAGACAAAGTAAGTTCGAAGTTTTTCGCGGAGTTGTTTATAAATAAATTCTTCTCGGGCTTCCAGCCGCGTAAAAATGTCACACTTGTGGGACGTTTCGAAGGCATCTATCTCAGATCTGATTTTCATGAAAAGAATAATTTTGGCTGGTATTATATTAAAATTAGGTGAGTATGAAAGTGTGACATTTCTACGCGGCTGGAAGCCCGAGGTTTATTTAGCAACAAAGTAGTTCGTCTGTTTTGCAAGCACTACGTTTCATATCCTTGTACCGTCTCCCAGATTTCAGTTCTCTTTCATCTTCTCGATAAGTTCTCGGAGCCCACGTAAGTAAATATCGGTTTAAAAAGCTACCTTATGCTTACGTGAAACTTTAAGATTTAACACTTGTCAGAGCTGATAGTCATCTAAATTAGTAAATCATATGCGTTTCTTGAAGTATTTGGTTGGTTATATTCTTTCAAAACGAAGGTAAAACGGCCCAATGCAGCAACCGTGTAAATTCCTTACTTTAGTTGACGGCGCTGCCTGTAACATAGTCTGATAAGTAGATACGCGACCAGTCCAGATAAATAAATATTTCGCCATCTTGTTAATTGAGACAGCGATATTATCTGCACTACAGTTAACTTATGGAGGCTACCATTCGATTATCTAGTTTCCTTGTTTACTGCATATTTTATTGAATATTTTGGTTTGGTCATAAAACCTTGCAACCACTGTGTAATGGTCAATAACATTCGTACACAGGTTTTCCGGTGTGTAATGTAGTAAATGTTTAACTATTCATGGTAGTCCGAGCATGGTGGGTTATGCTGAATCTCTCGGCTCGCATTACGAAGGACAGGTGTTCGAATCCCTGCCTGGCCAACCAGATTCCGGTTTCTCGTGGTTTCGCTAAATCAAAACACACTAATGCCATAATGGTTCTTCAAAAGGCCCTGGTCGAATTCCTTCCCTTTCCTTGCCCCGAGTCTTTTCTCGCCTCTAAAGACCTCGCCGTCAACCAGGCGTAAAGCCGTAAGACATATATATATATATATATATATATATATATATATATTGTCTAAACCCTTTCTTCAGATGTCATTTGATTCTTTTGAAGATCTTAACATAAAGTTTGCCATTCCCTCCACTAACCTAATCTATGACGACTAAGTGGAAAATGACGTAATCCCTATCTACTTGCCTTCGCTTCAACCAGTACAACATATTCGGAGTATAATTCTGCCTAAGAAAAATAAGCTCTGTGATGGACGGTCATGTCTTTTATATAATGCTCGCATAAATAAAAGCAGGATATATACGTCTTTTTAAAGGTTCCTTTTAGAATCTTAGTTAAATTTTGTTTCTTGAAATTTTAGCAATTCTAAAAAGAGTTAATGCACTCCAAAATAATTGGAACATAATTCATTTAAAGCCTGATCAAATTATATTTCTGATATTGGATTTTCTCCAAAATTAATCTCAAAATAAAAGTTCAAGAAGACTATAGCTCAAGTTTTCCATGACGAATAGCTTTTCTTAGAACTATTTCGAGCTGTTATGTTTGTTCTCATTTGATGTTAATGAATATTTTTTTCACTTTCCCAAAATTTCCATTTGTGGTGCCCTTCCTTTTTACCTCAAATTTCTCTAGCAGTCATTTATCCTTAACTTTGTTGCATTTGATGTTAATTTAATTTCTTGATAAGGGTGGCTGCCTTCATTTCAGCATATCAGTACTTTTCCCCTCGATCTGCCAATTGCAATATTGCCTCGGCGATCCGGCTTTTTAGGCCTGCTTCTTTCATTAGGTACAGTTTCTTTGATGCTTTGAATATCTCTCTTTTATGTATTCCATTCTTTTAAGTTTAATTCAGTTCACGGTTCATTTGTCGTGCAGTTTCCTCACACCTAACATGTTCTACGGCGGTTCTTTATTCCATTCAATTTTAATCTGCACTTCATAAGTATTATATTGCGTTCAGATTTTATATAAATCCCGTGTATGTTTCACGCTTGAGATCTTGGTTTCTGGATATCTGTTTAACAACCTGTATCGTTTCATAGTGTATTTGTTTTCCAAATAATTCTTAAATAATATACTTGCTGTGTCTATTTAGCACTTTTCACAAAATTCTAAGCGTCTGCTTCCTCGTTCATTCCCTCTGCTACACCGAAATTACCTATAACCGTTACTTCTTCTCTACCCTCCAAACAAAAATTGATGAAAATTCTTTACACTATTACAGACAAAAATGGTTTTATTTTCTTCTTTCATATGAGAACACTGCATAAAATTTCATTTACTATCGACTGGATTAATGTAATCTTGCATCCCTTCTTACTTTGCGCTACGCTCTTCATCTCAACATACCCTTTACAACCCCTCAGTTACGAGTATATGCCCTCATATGGTCTAGTCCTTGTCTACGTCTGCAGCACTTACTTTCGACCGTTCCCTCCACTAAGAAATTAACCAATACCACACGTCTTAAAATGTGACGCACCACCCTGTCTGTTCTTTTTGGAAGACTCTTCCACAAACTTCCCACCTCACCCATCATTTCCTTTTTTTTTTTCTTTTTTTTTACTGCTTAACGCCTCGTCGACGGCTAATGTCATTAGCGGGATGGGACTGGGGACAAGTAACGGGAAGGAATTCGGCCATGACCTTTTTGAAGGAAGCATCCCGGCCAGATGTGGATGCCCCGACGGGGATTCGAACCCGCGTCCTCCCGAATGCGAGGACAGAACGTTAACCGTTCACCCACCACACCCGGTCCATCATTTCCAAAACACGTTGATTTCGTACTTCATCTGTCCAAAAATTTTCACGATCCATCTATAGCACTACACTTCAGTTACCTATTACAGATTTACAAGTCCGTTCTCGACTTTAAATAGGAACAGTGACTTGCAGAGCGCATCTTCACATCTCCATATCCAGTAGGCCAGTACTGTTGCTAGTCTTTGGGGGTATCCATAAATAGCGTGAGGTGAAGTGTTTTTTCCGGATTTCCAGATTCCCCCCCCCCCCTTTTCTGGTTAGATCTGGTCCGTGAGACTCCAACCCCCCCCCCTCCCCTACAAATCGCCCTTGAAACTTACTTTTTGAGACTTTTTTTTTTTTTTTTAGGTCTCACCATTCCAAAGCTGGTTATACCCCCACTTTTCGATGAAATACCCCCCTAAAATCGAGTTACGCGTGTTTTGTAGACCTTTTTTATTTTAGCCCTACTGCCCAAAAAAAATTTCCATAACCTCACGTGAGATTTCCGTTGACCCCCCCCCTTCCCCCTTGGTGAGATTTGGTGAGATTTCGCCGGACCCCCCCCCCCCTATTTCACCTCTCGTAATTTATGGACGCCCCCTTTATGAACAGACGCAGCGAGAGAGTTGAATTGACGGGCTGCGTGAGGTCATTCCTTACCGACAACCGCAGAGTGGACGTGGCGCCGAATGTGTGAAACCACTGCGACTATTCTTCTAGAGCAGGGCGGCCCGCCGGGGGTCAACTTGCGGCCCGCGGAGCTGGATCATTATCGTGCATAAACTTCGACTTTCAATGGTGATAGGACAACACTCAGCACCACTCCTTTCGAATTCAACGCAATAAAATAACTATATTTTAAATACTTCATTAAATATGTAGGTTTAATTTTATTTATTTTTTCTTTGGTAAAAATATTCAAGTATTTTTTCCAAGAAAGTAGTACGTGCGCCCGACTGAAAATTCTGTTTCTAAAATTTGGCCTGGCTGCTGAAACGGTTGGCCACCACTGTTCTAGAGCACACCTAGGACGCAACTAATACCATCTTTCTGACACAGAGCCGCTTCGAGCTGAGCTTTAAATTCTAAACACTTCACTGTGACGTATAGTCAGTTCACACTATTATTAGCGACAGCACCTTGATCCATCGGCGACCTTGACCCTAAACAGTCGTCCACTGCTACCCAACGGTCTTCTAGTAAGAAGGCGAGAAATGAATTGTGCTCAGGGACATCGTCTTGATCCTAGCTGAAACATAAATAATCAAGGTTTGGGGTACATTAGGAAATAGGCCAACAATACATTTCAAATGCCAAAATATAGTCCCAATTTGATTTTTTTTTTTTTTTTTTTTTCAGAGGCAGGTCGCTGTTTTCAAACGAGAATTCAAGCATGTATGGAATGAGCTACGAGATTATTACTATAAAATACTTGTATACATATTTGTTTCTCCCCCCCTCCCTTTATTTGTTTCTGTGTTACTCTTTCCTGTCACTTTTTGTTTTTATTTTTTCTGTTGCTGTACATTCAGTCTTCTATTACTTTTTGTGTTTCTAAATCTCTCATGTAACTATTTATTTATTCTGTAATTTTATTCTATAATTGTTTTTTTCTGACGTTTACGTTTTTCACTGTAATTATTTAATCCCAAATAGTGATTGTTATGTTTACTTTATATCATATAATATTTCAATATAAAATGGTTTTTGCATTGGAATAAACAAATAAAACATTACTACGTATATTTTCACGTGTCGACAGATTACATACTCGCTTACACGCTGCACAGAACCCTCGTACAAAGCACAGTTTACAACCTGGAGGTATTATCTTGGGTTCTCAGCTTAACGAGTGAGTCATGACTTCGCAAACACCTTAGACTAGATCGTACAAGTATTTAATTATAATAACCTACCATACAGTTATCCGCACATTCCAACTAGTTGAATGTATATAAGAAGTATCGCATCAAAAGAATTGGTCACTGAGGAAGATTGGATTCTACACAGTGGGTGACTGAAATTGTGCATTAGGGAATGCTCCACGCCGCTGTAACTGTACGCCCATTTCAGTCAGTGAACATTCTAGTTTCGATTTAAAAGGCCCTCGGAAGCCGATCAGCTGGACACAAAAGTTTGGTTGATGATTAGGAAGGTTGTAATGACGAATCTAAACATTAAACTGGACCACCAATGCATTTGTAAGACGCAACATACGTATACTTCTGCTGATATTTAAAAATGATTTCAAATCTTTTAGCTAAACTGATCATATTTCACCGTTGCACCAAACAACTACTCGCGGTATGTAGAAACACAAACACAAGATCATGGGATGCCATGTACTAGAGTAGCAACAAGAATGCAGAAGAAATGAACAAGGAATCTCATCATGCCTACATCCCTGGCGAGTAACAAGCACAACTGACAATTTGTGAATATCGAAAGGCAAGTTAACAGGTACGACACACGCTAGGCTCTTTGCGCGTCACGAGATATGCCCGACAGAGACAAGACGTCGCACTAGCGCACTGAGCCTAATAGTAACTGGTAGGCCCTGGATATTGCTCACACCATAGTCAGTTAAGATCGACCCCGATACATACAACGAATTTTATTTCACATACACACATTACTATGAATTAATTCTTCTTAAATGTTTGCATATATTATCATTATTTCTTCAATTAAGAAAGTTTTTAAATGAACGTAATTACATGAAAAATACTGGGTTTCACAAGTTACACCCAACCCTGCGTTTGCTATTATTTTACCAAGTCTATTTCTACATTGGCCAGCAATACACTGATACAATGAAACCAGATTGAAATGTAAGAGGATCGGCAGAGACCGAGCATGGTGGGTGAGCGGTAACGTTCTGGCCTCGCATTCAGAGGCCGTGGGTTTAAACCCCCGTCCGGGTTTGAGTTTTCTATGGCTTCCCCAAATAACTCCACGCAAATGCCAGAATCGTTCCTTGAAAATTCCATGGCCGAATTCCTTCCCGTTCCTGGACCCAATCTTTTCCCACCTTTAATGACCTCTACCACGACGAGGCGTAAAAGTATCGGCAGAAATACGTCCAGTTGCAACATATATCCCATTTCTGGATAGGTTACTAAGGTACAGTAATTATTACGTGGTCCTGCGAATTCCAACTGCAGTTCTTAATAAGTGGTCATCTCCATAATCATCAACAGTTTGCAGCTACGTCACCTCCTTGCTCGAGTCCCCTCCTGTTAAGGTGCGTGTCCACTTGAGAGTAAATACTGGCGAGAAGCTCTCGATAGCGTAACTCGCAAGTCGACACGCCTCTGAGAGTAGCTCGCGGCGAGTAGCGAACTACTGCCCGAGAGCCGACAATAATCAACTTTCTCGCAAGTCGACACGTCATTCTTGTGCTGTCTGAGAGTAGCTCGCAGAATACGAACACTGTTCGTATAGTCTGAGAGCAGAAGCTGAGAGCTCGGCGAGAGGTAGCAACAAGATGAGTAAAAATTGGTCATCAGAAGAAACAAAGGAATTAATTAAAATGTATGTAGGTAGAGAATTGTTGTGGAATGTGAAATGTGCCGATTAGTGTGACAGAATTAAAAACCAAATGTTTTGAAGGAAATAGGAGAGAAATTTTGCTATTCAGGGTATGAAGTTCAAAAGACTCCACAATTTAAGGAATATTAACGATGCATTTATACAATTTTATAACATTTATTTTTATGACAATGTGTCTATAATTATTGTAGACACATTCTTATTACAGTAAGAAGTTCAAAACTGAAGTAAGATTTTATTCATTTTTCAAGAATACTCAAGTATTGTAAAAAAAAAAAAAAAAAAAAAAAAGTGAAATTGGAGCAGACGAAAATTATTAATGTAAGTACCTTTACTTCAGTGTACAAAAATTTATAATTCCTGAATTCACTGTCTTTCATAAACAACATATTTCTGTAAATTTACTGTAATGGAGGCTTCAATACGAATCCCCCCAAAAATACGTCAAGGCGATGTAATACAAGAAAAAAAGCAACTTATTACCAACAAATAAATTTACCTGATACAAAAAATCGAAGAGTAGCCGTAACTAGTGTATGTACTGATATAGGTTCTCATTTTAGTGTCCTGTTTTAAAATTGTGGATGCCACAGATTCTGTGAAACTCAACTTCACACCTCATTAACCTACAAAAGTTCCCAAACTGTTGCTCGTCTTCGATCTGTAATTCCGGTGTCATTGTATGACTGGCTCCGAAAACATTTCTTTTTATCCAAGGCTTAACCCAGCAGCTGTTCCTACTCAGTTTTTACCACTTTTTAGTAACAGCAGACAGTATGGTCACAGCTGACGCGACTTTTCTATTTTGCGCCGCCATTTTGACTGTTCTCCCCTGCTCTCATGTGGACAGGGTTCTGAGAGTTGTCGCGAGAACTGTCCCGGCGAGCAGCTCGCCGAGAGTAGAGCTCGCCAAAATCCACTCTCAAATGGACACCCTCCTGAGAGTAACTCGCGAGAGTTTCTCGCGAGAGTTACTCTCAAGTGGAAACGCACCTTTAGGGGCTGCTGGAGGCTGGGCGCGCTGCTTCTTGCTGGCGCTGTGGCCGGCGGAGTAGTTTTTGCGGAGGCAGTGGCCGCGGTTTCCGGGCGACCGGCCGCGGCTTCCGCCCGCCTCAGTCGTCTACACGCCAAACCACCGCTCAACAACAGGTCCCTCTGACCACCGTGCATGGTATAATCACTGTACTGCGACTAACAATCTACTTCGAAGATCCTTTGATATAGAATCGTCATTTGAAGAAATTTGATATATATGTACACAATTTCTTTTACTTAATTATTTTAACCATCTGTGTATCTCCAAATGTGTTACAATCTTGTAAAGTCTTCCCCGATATATCGGCCAAAGCTATATTTTAGGTACAAATACCTGTCACCACGATTTTAAATTTAGTTTATAGGTCGAGGTCGTTCGCAGGCAGTGATAATGACAGCAGGGCACTGCTAACATTTAATAAGATCCATGCGTTGAAAGAGTTTTCGTTATTCGTGTGACCTTCTCCTAAGATGGGGGTTCCAAAACATTTTCTTATCACGCCCCCCTTCGGTCAATATAAAGTTCTACACTCCCACCACATGCAAAATTTTATACGAGGGTGAGTTAAATGAAAACCTTAAATATTTTTTTAAGTATTATTTATTGTGCAGAAGTGGTACAAACCTGTATCACATTTCAACATAATCTCCCCCACGCTCAATGTAAGTCCTCCAGCTCTTACAAACTGCATAAATTCCTTTAGAAAATTTTTTTTTTTGGTAGTCCGCGCAACCACTCATGCACCGCGTGGCGTACCTCTTCATCAGAACGGAACTTTTTTTACTCCCATTGCTTCTTTGAGTGGTCCAAACATATGGAAATCACTTGGGGGTAGGTCTGGTGAGTATGGTGGATGAGGAAGACACTCAAAATGCAGGTCTGTGATTGTTGCAACTGTTGTACGGGCAGTATGGGGCCTTGCATTGTCATGTTGCAAAAGGACACCTGATGACAGCAATCCACGTCGCTTTGATTTGATTGCAGGCCGAAGATGATTTTTTAGGAGATCTGTGTATGATGCACTGGTGACAGTGGTCCCTCTAGGCATGTAATGCTCCCAAATGACGCCTTTTTCGTCCCAAAAGAGAGTCAGCATAACCTTCACTGCTGATGGTTCTGTTCGAAACTTCTTTGGTTTTGGTAATGAGGAATGGCGCCATTCCTTGCTCGCTCTCTTCGTTTCCGGTTGATGAAGTGAACCCAGGTTTCGTCCCCAGTAACGATTCTTGCAAGGAAGCCATCACCTTCTCGTTCAAAGCGCCGAAGAAGTTCTTCACAAGCATCAACACGTCGTTCTCTCATTTCAGGAGTCAGCTGCCGTGGCACCCATCTTGCAGACACTTTGTGAAACTGGAGTACATCAGCACAATGTGGTGTTCTGAACCATGACTAATCTTTAAACATGCTGCAATGTCATTCAGTGTCACTCGGCGGTTTTCCATCACTATGACTTCGACTGCTGCAATGTTCTGTGGAGTCACAACTCGTTGATCCTGACCTGGACGAGGAGCATCTTCCACTGAAGTGACACCTACTCCATTCGTAGACTTGCTGCTGTGACAAACATGCATCACCGTACTGAACCTTCATTCTTCGATGTATTTGAATAGGTTTCACACCTTCACTACTCAAAGACCGAATAACAGAACGCTGTTCTTCCCTGGTGCAAGTCTCAAGTGGGCAACCATCTTTATACTGATACTGCGACGGTATTTGTGCATCTGCACTATGCTGCCACCTACAGACCATTCTGCACGCTGCTTGGAGCACGCTTACCAACTTACAGGATAACGGCGCGAAATTTCGACTCACCCTCGTAATTAAAAAGGTAAATTCCTACTTCTCAACTAACTAACAACTACTAACAGCTACATCTCTGGGGACACTCACTAAATATCTGATGTTAGAACAAAGGTTTTCAACTCTAAGCGGTGGCGAAGGAGACACAGTGGAGCTAGGGTATCATCCACCTCGCACCCCTGCGTGGCTTCGCACCCCCCAGTTTGCAAGCCTTTAACCTAAGACTTCCAGGATATATTCAATCTTTTATGGAGCCTGGTGGTTGGGCGTAGCCCTGAGGACGCGCCTTCAAATCCTCATCCGGCTACCTAGATTTCAATTTTCCGTCGCTTCCCGAAGTAACACAAGAATGGTTTATTGAAAAGGCCGTGATACAATTCCTCCCCGTTTCTTGACCCTAGTCCTCTCTGCTCCAATGAACAGTGTCTTGACAGAGAGCTGGCGCCCGTTTTCTATCAGTACACCGAAGGGCTCCCTGTCTGGTCCATCGACGATGTGTCGTCGACAGGTGCTGCCACTGTGGCTGATTACCAGATTGCCCTCAACGGCAATACAATCGTATCAAGTCCCTTTCAGAACATACAGTTTACTCAGGAACAAGGACGATTAAAAACACATTTTCATAGTAATTGTACATCCGTTCTTATATTGAATCTTCCTAACTGCCTTATACCTACTTGTTACTGCTCGTATATGAGAATTATAGTTGTATCTGAGGTACCACCGTGCAATATATTTTGAACGTTTACTGAAGACACTTGGTGATTTTTTTTCTTCTTTTTTGGAGAGATTCAATGAAATCTCGGCAAAAATTCCTGGCCGTATCAAGGATTAAAACATGCGTTTTACCGAATTCGTGTCTGCATGGAGGAGGCATACTATTGTAGCATTGATAAAGTCATAGCAGAATTCCAAAAACATACGAGAAGGAATTTACAGAGAAGTCAAAGGAACTGATAATCCATCGCAAACTGATCTTATTGAAATGATACCGTATTTTCGTAAAAACAGTGACTATTAAGTAGCCTATACGTTGATGCTGGTTGTAACATAATCAAACTTGTTAATCTGATTAATTAAGTTGTAGCAGAACTCTACAGAGCGGGCAGAAGGGATTTCTTGAGAAGATACGCAAAAATCAAAGAAACTGATGATTCGTGGCAAGCTGATATTCTCGTAATCGTGTTTCGAACCCTTCGAGAGGTGATCACTCACTCCACGTGACCTGGCATATTGCAAATGTCGCGTTGCAGGCGATCCTTGAAACTGAAAGTAAATGACTTGTGCAGAGATCAAAGACTAACTAAGCAACGATTGAACTATTTTTTCAGTTAAGCCATACAGGCGGCACCTGTATTTTGAATAGTATTAACAGCATGTTCTCCTAATCTGCTAGCTAGATTCAGGAAGTTCCATCTGCCACGCGACTTGCCAGTATATATATTTTGCCCAAGTACTTACATCATTATAATGTATGCATTGTAGGACAAAGTAATTCTGGGATTAACGTCTGTGGTACATCGGTCCGAACCCCCGGACCGACAGTCCAAATTCAACTGTTCCATATCTTTTAGAAACCACTCCACGAAATTAGCAACGCCAAAACGTGGATGCTGATATTTGAATCTGGATACATGACACCTCTCTTGTGCTGTCGTTTAGAGTTTCATTAGTCACGTGAAACTAAATATCGCGCGTTCGCATGTCGCCATGACCACTGCCCACTGTTTGTTATCAGAGTTTTTTGTAGCTCGACTGGCAACACGCTGTGCGTGTGTGTGTGTGTGTACGTTTGTGTGTGTGTGTGTATGTTTGTATTTGTGTGTGCGTGTGCGCGCTTGGGTGTGTGTTTGTGTGTGTGTGTGTGAGAGAGAGAGAGAGCTAACTGAACGGTTTTCGTATCTGGAAGAGTACCTACTGCCTAATAATAAATGTAGGAACTATTGTGTAAATATCCCAGTGTTTCTTTCTTATTACTTCCTCTCCGTAGAAACATTGGCGCGCTGTATCTGAGAGGTACAGTGGTACCAGAATCGAGTCCTGGTGCCCTCGTACCGGCCGTCCTGATTGCAGTTTTTAGGCACTTTTCCGCAATTATCAAGGCGAATGCTGGGGCAGTTCCCTATCTCCGCTCTTAACGTATGCATTTCACAAACAAAAATACACCTATCACACACAGAATACTTACCGCAGATATATGGCATCACAACATCCCTCCAAAATATGTGGAAAGCAATGGAATATTTCCCTGTTGGTGCATGGTATTACTCTTCATTTGGAAGAGAGCATGGAGAAGAGCCACGTGACAGAAAATTGATGACGATGATGATCCATAGTGTAGTACACTCGTATAGTGGCAGTGTGACAGACATTTTTTTGAGCAGCGTGAAAGACATTGTGTATATCGCCGAGCGAGGTGACAAGGAGTGGACAATGTTGCATCCCAGGAATTCCCAAATCAGCGAGCATATATGACAAAATATCACCAGTTTAGTGAGTTGAAAGTTTGTTTATGCGTGTGAGATGTGACTTGAACAGCCATTTGAAAATAAGTTAATATTTCAAAATACTTAAACGGATATTACAATTTTCTTTTTATGTATCGACGACGTGGAATGGCTTGAGAGAAGAAGGGGTTGCTTCCGCAGATGAATGGCAACACAGGTGGAGGGGAGACAACGGGCGGACTGCCCGGATTTGTGAGAACACTTCACTCGAGGACTCGCCACGGACACGTGGAGGAAGAGAGATGGCGGACACAGCGGTCCGCAGGGTGTGTGAAGTGAAAGTGGTTTATGTACTCCGTGGAGAGTACCAGTGTTTTGGAGAGTGGAGCGGTTTTGAGGAATCAGCCATCAGAAAACGGTAATGGTCAGAACATTTTGGTATCTGTTCGTGGATACTGCATACTATCTCTATTCATAAGCGCCTTTTAGCTAACGCTAACAGATCAAGAATCCTCCGCTCGCACTATAAAACAGGCTAGTCGGTGCAACTATAAGAAAAGTACTGTTCCTTTCGGGGGCTCATGATTTGCATTTTTTGATTCAGTAAATGTTCCTTCTTTTCGTAATATATTAATATAATCTTTTGTAGGAATTTTATCTGTTATTATGATTGTCATCTTAATGTTTTGATTTTAATTTGAGAGTAAAATAAACCTGTCTATAATTTATTGTTTTTCAAACAATCAAATCGTTTTATTATGTTTCATTTTTAAAGAAGTTTCATTAATCAAATTCATAAGAATAACAGTAGAATACCGGAAGGTATTACAATAGAAATGATCATAAGCAGCATGTTATGTATAATTGCTACAACTTCAAAAACTCTGCCAATTGCTTGGGTATTTCCTGTTTAACTTAGTATAAATGTACGCTTTGATAGGTAGAATACATATATTCTGGTCTTAATAATCCAGTTACAAAGTTTAAATAGCATGCATACTGTCATTTTAAAGGGGAAAAGTTGACCACGAAATCAAAAGTGCTGAAGTATTTTAGTGTACTTCGAACACGCAAAGCAGATTTTTCCAGACGTGATGGGTGGGTTGAGGAACTTTGAAAACTGTAGGTAAGACTTGGATTCGAACCGAGAACCTATCAGTCAGGTATCGAACTACTGCCGCTTTCCGTGCTATAATAGTGTTAAATAAGCGATTAATGATGAGTGAAACACAGCTTTGAGTATTGAATGGTGAAAATGTCGAAATTCGTCAATATTCCATCCCCGAAGATCAAACTGTAAGCATCAAATTTGAAGTGAGTGATGTTCCGTAATTAGCTTTGTGTGTTGTTGGTGTGAATGTTGAAAATGTATTGAATTTCGTCACCGGGTATGTAAGCGGCGGCTATAAGCGTGCAATAATATTGCTAAAAGTGAGGTTAGCATGGTAAATAGCCGACATCTTGACCTTCATTGGCGTCTCGACCTGGGTGGCTTTGTGCAGGTGCGCAAGTAGACCGACAGCGGCATCTGTAGGTCCGAGAAGTTTTGGACATAAAGTGGTCGTTAGACCTTTCTCTCCCACTACTGGACAGCACGGTTTGGTTGTGGAAGTTACCGTAGAACACAGACAGTAACTGGAATTATAAAGAAGCTGGTTTGGCGACCGTTGGAACATAAGAGGAGGGTTGCGAGCATTAGGGAAGGTTGTAGGTTAGATTATGCATTTGTTTGCTTTAATCCAGTGCCAGAACGTTCTCGGGGATATGGAACAGTATATTTCTTAGTATACCAGTAGTACTTCCAACTACTTATTACGGGTTAGTCAATATGTCGTATGAACCATTTACAACCATAACTGCAAATTTCATACAGGTGGCGGATAAACAGAACACTGTATGAGGGACTGTCCATAAACAACGTAGCTCCATTTTGGCCTATGAATCCCCCCTCTTCCCCCCACGTAGCGTGACGTGGCTTTTGACTATACCCCCGCCCCCTCCACGTGGCCTACCAGACTACAGTGAATGACATATGGAGGTAATTAAATGACGGAAATAAATATTCACAGATTGTTGTGTGTCCTATACCTTATTTTAACTGTGACAAATAATATGAATGAAAAGTTATGTGCCAAGGCTCCGAACCCTCCTCCCCTCCCCCATATCCCAGCATAGTTTTCTATTCAACTCCCCCTTTTTTTGGACCAAGCCACGTAGTTTATGGACGTTCCCGAAGGCATAAACTGGTAATGCAGGCTGGATGGCTATTGGTGGAATGAAAAAGACACCTCTGATTACTAATTGTCTCCAAATTTTACGTCTAAGGGAGTTTGGAAATTTTCTTTTGTAGGGAAGGGTGTCAGGGACCGGAATAAATTACCAGAGAATCTGGTCAACAATTTGCGCAAAGCAGTGAAAGAGTTTAAATTCAAAATTCGTTAAATCCAAAATAACTGTGTACGGACTTTGGCACTGGAGCAGATTCTCTTGAGCAATTAATTTAATTATTATGATTTTTACAATTTGCAGGGAACTTTTAAGGCTTGTGTCGTAGATGGGTGGTTTTGGCCAGAGCAGAGTCTGTGAGGAGATGACCTTGCAGTACACTCCGTTAGGACTTGAGGGAAGAGCTGTCTGGCTAGCCGCAGGTAAGGCGTAACGGTAAACCTCAGCACTGGAGGGCGTGGCTGGGCGCCAGCACACTCGCACACCCAGCATCGTCAGCTAGCTTCTCGTGGCATAGCATGTTTACATACACTACACTATACTCTTTTGTCCCACACCTTAAGCTCAGTAATATCTAAATTACGAATGACATATATCTAATGTCTGTCAATGCAATGAGGTAAATTAAATAATCCATCAAAGTGAAGTTATAAAATTCAGCAGCTAAATTCATTATGTTGCAAAAATTTTCTGCAGGATAAATAAAGGCATAATTTTCATGTATTTACGTACTTCCCAACCTAATTCCAAATTCTCAGTGTTACGCAATAGATTTTTTTTTTTTTTTTTTTTTTTTTTTTTTTTTTTTTTTTTTTTTTTAAAGTCTCTTTGAACCCTGGGTCATTAAGACAGTTCCTAGGGGTATTGTATTTTGGATTTATCTTATGATTAAAAACTAATATGAAATTATAAAGTTTCAAGTTCATAAACGACATATTACACAAGTGTAAGTAAATCTTAAATAAATATAGAGTTGATATATATATATATATATATAGTTAAAAGATTCTTTTCGAACTTGAATATGTTGACTTCAATTTTACCAGCTGAAAGAAAAGCACGTTTAGTTTGGAACTGATAGGCATGTCACTTTCATAATCAGGAAAATTTATTGATACAGTGCGGTGTTTTCTTGGGTCGTATTCCTTATGACCATGTATAACGTTTAAATTAATCCTAAGCTGTACTGAAAGAAATAATTGTTTTCCATTTCGACTTGGAAACTACAGTGAAATATATAACAAATAAATATCGAAATTGTAATACACCTAGGAGAAGAAATTCTATTATTTATTATAGGAAGTAAAATGAAAACTGAAACACGAAGCATGTACTATATCACAAGCATGTTACCAGATTTTTATTTAATTTTAAAGTCTTCATTGAGAGGAGGAACACCTTTACTTAAACAATTTTCTAGGAATCGGAATAAGTTTTATTTTTACGGAAAACAGCAATTTATAGAATTTTTTCGTTTTGTTTAGCGTATGGATCGACTCTTGTACCTTAGGAATAGCGGAGACAAGGTACAAAGTACCTTTGGAAGGTGTTATAGAAGGATGTTGAAAATTAAATACAGTCACTGCCTACGGACACAGCTCCAGAATTATTAAACCCACCCATCCAATAGGGTTAGCGAAAATAATTTGTTTAGCTAATTACATTACCACAGCTTTGATATCAAATTGTTTCATTCACTTTAATCGAAATACTAGTAATTCAGTCGTTTGCTTTGATTTTGTTGCACGATGTTTCTGGTGACGTAACGTGCCAAAGGTTCATAGGTTGTGATCGGCTCTATGATTTAATTACATAATTTGCCGATTTCTTGCACTGTATTAAGCGTCAGTGACATATCATAAACCAATGTATAAGCCTAACTAAAACATTTTATTTCTAATTTTTACAATTAACTACTAATTTAATCATGAACAAATTTGCAAATTAAAAAAATTGACGTTCAGAAGGGAGAATGTATTTACCACAGACGAAAAAGGAGCACTGCGTGAGATTCTGATAAAATGGATATTATAAATTAAAATAATACCGAATTGGAATGGTATTATTCAAACTCCGGGGAATGAGAGTGGATTTTATTCGTCTAGTGCAGCTAAAATTAGGGCCGGCGTTAGGGGGGGGGGGGGTAAGCGGGTAAAATGTACCCGGGTCTCCGACTCTGATTGGGGGCCCCGATTACCGGCTGAAGGGACCCCCACTCGACAAGTTGTAGGGCCAAAAAAAAAAAAAAAAGTCGCCCATTTCGTGTGAGGGAGGGGCCCTAACCGATGAATTGGCCAAGGACCCCCAACTGCTTACCTCGGGCCCCAAAATCCTTGCACCGGCCGTGGCTAAAATAAAAAGTTTGTTTTGGCGTACGTGTTTCGATTTGTTAAGTTTTCATTGCCTCATTACATTTCAGTAGAGAAATGTTCCACCTCAGTCTCCTGTTTACTTACTTTATGTATTTCATGTAATTAATAGAAACGCGTAAACCAAAAACAAAGTTTTTATTTTATTTGTACTAGACGGATAAAAAAAACCATTAGAAACCACGGTATTTGTAAAGCAGCTAAGGAAAAAGGTCTAAATATCGGCATGGGACTGGAGTGATTTCCGTTATGTGTATGCCTCTGTGAATACGAATGTTGTGGGGCTATTGTTTTCCCATCCCCGCATCCAGCCGGAAGCCGACCTCGGCGGCGACCTTGCCACATAACAACACAGCTTGCATTCCCCATTCAGAGCGGGAGGCACGAAGGTTCCCGAATACAGCCGAGCGCGACCAAGCCATGTGTGCCAGCGGAAACGTCCGCGGTAAAGTCTGATTTTTGTAACAGTAACATTTGTATTTCACTGTCAAAGTGCAGAAAAAGTCCCGAAAGGTGATTTGGTTTCAAACCAGTTGGCAGTACATGTGACAAAATAACACAGTAAATAAGAAATGTACGCGCATACCATAGTGTAGTCTCAGAATAATTCTGAACTTTCAACCTTTCTCTCAATATTATTTAAAGTTATTCGAAAAAGTTATAAAACAGGAGGGATTCCAATGGATCTTAACAAAAGTGTCGTTTTCATAATCTCGAAGAAAGCACAAGCTGATAAATTTTGAAATTATCACGCAATAAGTCTAACATCACATGCTTAAAAACTACTAAGATAATATACGGTAGAATAGAAAGAGTTATTAGGTGACGATCAGTTTGACTTTAGAAAGAGAAAATAAATAGGATACAAGGGAATCGAAGAGTATGATCTTTTAAACAGATTAGGTTTCAAATGATGAGACAGAAGAATAATTTATAATTTGTATAACGAACAGATGACTGCAGTAAAAGTAGAGGATCACGAGAGACGAACAGCATATTAAAATGGTATTAGACAGGAATGTATTTTGTACCTACTAACATTCAACTTGCATGCAAGGGAATAAATCTAGGAAGTTAGTGTTCAAGGATAAACAACCAGTATTCTACGATTTACTGAAGACATTGTCTTGTCAGCAGACGACAGTGAGTGTAGGCCTATTGAGATATTATTGAATGGCTTTGGTAGAAGACTCTGGACTAAATACAGGGTGATTCAAGAGGAATGGTAAACACTGAAGGACAGTATTTAGTAAACATGTGTCAGCCGACCCCGGCAGCGTAGGGGTAGCGTGCTTGCTTCGCGTTGCAGGGGTCGCCGGTTCGAGTCCGGCCTCGGGCATGGGTGGTTTTAATTAAGTGTTGTGTTTGTCTTGTGTAGTATATACCAGGAAGAATCTATAATACATTGAGTGATCCAATACATACTTGCAAACTACAAAATTACATAGTGCTGGCTGTATGGCCTCGTAGCCAAACGCCATTAAAAAAAAAAAAAAAAAAAAAAAAAAAAACGTGTCCCATTGCCATTTGTTATGTATATACAGGTGCTGGAATGTAATGCATAAAATAATCCTCAGAAAATGATCAAGACCACACAAATAACTTATTGAAGTACATTATTCATGCAAAAACACGTGCGTACTTTACAACAGTTTGAAAAATAAATGAAAAATGTTAATGTTTAAGGAGTGGTAACCTCCGCATTCCGTGGTTCGGATTCCACGTTAAACTGTAGGTCCCAGAGGAAAGGAACTGGCCGTCCTACCTCTGACACAATGGCGTAGTATGCCTCCTTCGGGAGGATCCAACCAACCTGCGGGTTGTGGACTAAGTTAAGTTAACCTCCGCATAGTCCGTCCCGTTGTCTCAGATGTTGATAGTGCTGGCACTGACACGGGAGTAGCTGGTGGTGAAAAAAATCGTCATCGATATCACGACTTGGCCGGTGGAATAGGAGAGGTAGTGATGCACTATTACTAATCACCAGATTGTACGCCAAAGTCCTTGGTTGAATCCCAACCTCTCGCAGTGCGTATGGACCGGGGGCCCACGACACTGTGGACCGTGATTCGCATGTCGCATGGGGACACAAATCCTGGCGGCCCCAAGAGGTGTCTTTTGGAAGAGTGGGCCGACATCGGGTTTCACACTCTCCCTTCTTCGTCTCTGATTTCGTAAAACACAGAGAATACTTTATATTGAACACAATCACTACCACAGTAATCCACACCTGCAATAACACATACGAACATATACTAAGGAAGGCAATGGGAAACCACCTCAGCTCATGTTCCCAAGTGAATTCCTATGGACGGTTACACCCTCAAAGTTGACCTCCAATGCCAGGAATCGGACATGGCATTATAAGAAGAAGAACTTATGCGTAATACCCCCCGACTGGATTCCGCATAGATGTGATATGAAACCGATATAAATGACATGAGCGTCACATGAAATAGATATCTGAAGTCGTTTAATCCCCTGAAACTGATTCTTGACCACCAGTTTGAATAAATTGCAGTTTTATAAATGAATTCACTCTACTTACCTGATCAACTTAATTTTCAACATGCTACCTAATGATTTAATTTATTTTGTGTACAGGATTTCTAAAACAGTTCCTGGATTCCATAAAGTTTTGGAATGCATACATACATTTGAAGTCCTTTTTTATGGCTTATGGCTCGTAGAAATAGATGTCATTACGAGGTGGGGAAGGTCTCGGGTCAAACAATGGAAAGAAATTTAGTAAATGCCTTTCGAAGAAACCAATCCAGCGTTCAACTGGAGTGATTCGAAAAATCACGGAAAAGCGAAATGTTGATGGACGTTCCGGGGATCGAACCCGCGTTCTGCCTGTTTTTCAGGTACGAGCGTAAACCACTCATCCACCAGGCTCGGTTAAGTTCTTTCTGGTTTTTACACCAAAGTTTCTTACTTCAGGACTTTTACTTTTGATGGAAGCTGTTATCGCTAGCGCTACTATACTTTGAATATAATTTTGGTCATAATTTTAGAACCAAGACCGAGCGTGATGGGTGAGCAGTTAGCGCGTTGGCCTCGCATTCGGGAGGACGCCGGTTCGAATCCCCGTCCGGGCATCCAGATTTGGGTTTTCCATTGTTTCCCCAAATCACTCCAGGCAAATGCCGGGATGCTTCCTTCAAAAGTCCATGGCCAAATTCCTTCAAGTTCCTTGTCCCCAGTCCCATCCCACCTCTAACGACGTCAACGAGGCGTAAAGCCATGAGCAACAAAAAAAAAAAAAACCAAGAAAACTAATTCTCTCAAGTTAGTTCTTGCAACAAACATGTTTCAATGTTAGTATTGTGTTATTGTCGTTTGTTTTGAATTTAACGAGATTTGTTAGAGCTCTGGTGGTTGAATGAACAATCTTCATTCGGTACTTGTAAAATAAATGATACTGCACAAATTTGTAGTCACCAGAGTGCATACCAAACGCCCAGTCCTCTTCACAGTACACCTGGGGGGCATACGACACTGTTGATAGTGTTTCGTTTGTTCGACGTTGACGTAAGACCTGACGGCCCAATATATTCTTTCGGAAGATTAGGCCACTACCTTTTTTCATCTTCATTTGCACAACACAAGAGAACACGCCGGATTCCACTCTCTCTCTTGCTCCATCTTCACATATGAAACAATTAACACTTATCGCGATCATCTAAACATACGACAACACTGAGACAAGAAAAGGAAAGGAACTGGTCTTCGTACTTCTGAATCCAGGCTTAGTACACATCCTATGGGAGGATGCATCAACCAATTAGACTTTAGACCAAACAAGACCTTATCAATAATATTTCCCTCAAAATTTTTTATTACACTAGAGTCCAGGCTGTCCACATTAAATAGTTTCACTGTATATTGCCCCAAAGTTATTGCTCTTTCTTCCGAGCTTCAATGAAGCTGTCCATCAGCATGTTTGATGTCTGTGCATGTTGTTTTCACTTTCCCTTTTTTTTGGTTACCTTCCTGTGTTACCTTACATCTTAAATCACAACAGTTCTTTTCTTTAGTTCTTCATATTTGTTTTGCAACTTTCTTTCTTTGGCTTTCTTACATTGATAGATTATTTTATTCGTAAAACATCTGTAGTGCTCTTTTAATTGCATTAGAACATTTTGTTTACTGTTGTATATAATTTTCAATAATTCGTTTGTGACCCAAAATTTTCTTTTGAATTGTTTCCTTATGTTTTTTCAGAACGCTCCAATCCTTTTTATTCAAACCAACTGCACAGTGCTTCATTTACTGTTTGACGTGATATATTATTTTAGCTAGCCACATTCATCTTTTCTATGCTAAATCTCTCCGTTATACGTGTTTCAAAGTGAAGTTGCCGGACAGAATGGTTGGAGTCGTGTGTTCTGGTTGCGTAAGGTTATTATTGTTATGATATGAGCGTCTTATCTCTGAGACCAAGTCAGTGAGATCTTCTTTTTTAATCAACCCGTCTATTTTTGTATGACTTTTGTGAAATCTGTTGTATGTGTCTGTCATGCTTAGATGGTTTCATTTTGTAACGCTCTCTAGTTAGTTAGCTTTCTTCTCCGTAAACCATACCTGATTGTGAACTTTGAGTAGTTAAAAACTTCTATTCTATAAACTAAACACAGTTCAACACTGCCCGTCCAAATCATACGTGGTTAAGGGGAGTCTTAACCGAAAACCGTAACAGTCACTTTTTCTACCTGTAGTACTGTTACAAATTGTCGTAAATTTACATCATTAAATACACGTGCTTCTATACCTTAGATTAAAAGCTAATTCTCATTAGTGGGGAAAAAAATCCAGCCTTTCTTCCGCGTAAAAAGGCTTACACTGCGTATTCTGCAGAGTTTTTCTATTGGATGATATACATACTGCCCTTGTATGTCTCTGTTTCAAAAATCGAAAGTAACGAAATGAAACTACTATAGCGATGTAACTCTTACTACATAAATTCGCAAACTATTCCAATATCTAATAGCGCGTTGTTTTAGGAAATAAAAAATATTATCAGTTAGTGAATGATCCTGCCTTTGAATTCAGTTCTTTCCTACCGTTTACTAGTCCGCTAATACGAGAGCTTTTGAGA
This sequence comes from Vandiemenella viatica, assembly GCA_031002005.1. Lineage (NCBI taxonomy): Eukaryota > Metazoa > Arthropoda > Insecta > Orthoptera > Morabidae > Vandiemenella > Vandiemenella viatica. The sequence goes on along the minus strand of CM061920.1, from coordinate 141,777,030 downwards.
GTCCTGAGTGTTGTTCTGACAGTGACAATGCAACCGGCCGGCTTTAATGGTAATTTAATGCAGACGTTCGTGGTGGCCTTTTTCTAGGTTACGTCGTGCCAGTTCTTGTGGCACACCTGTCGCCTCTTTCGAATCCTCTGATGTCCCACCTGTTCCCGCACGGTCCGTAATGACTAATGACATATCACGCTGCTACCATTAAGGCAGTCCCCAACACGCAATAGCGCTGCTTTGACCGCACGTGTACTACTCCAAGTAACACGGTATATTTTAACGAAACAGATTTTCAAATAACGGATCATCGCTTTTATAGATGCCCTGGACTGTTTGAAATTTTCACTGTGAAAACTTTATGAATATTGCATCTACTGTATCAGCTGAAGGATATTTTTTAATTCGCTACCCATTTGAGAGATCTCGACCAGATTAAATATCGACAGCCAAGGGCCATTTTACATTACTTACCATGGCAGATATTACAAGCTTTGCTGATGGCCTTACTGTTAAGATTTAATTTGTGCCATCACGTTTATCTTTAGAATGAATGTTAAAGAAAGATACAAAGTACTTGGATTCTCCAAAACTGTAACCTTTTCTGTAACATCTACCAGACAATATTTCATTTTCTGGAAACTTATTACATATGCAGATCTATCAGATCAGTCATATATGTCGTATTATCTGTAGCAATTAGCTCCCCGTAGTCTGTATACAACGATTCTTTTATTTTTTATTTTTTTTTACACCAGTTTATAAAGGCCACAGTACGAAGTTAGCGCTTCATGCCGCTAGCACTGTGCTTCTCCATTCAACAAGGAGGCACTGTAGTGTTAGGACTTTGAGAATATATTATCTCTTTGGACCAATTTCACCTTCTCCTTTATATGGCGAATCCTCTTCGCAGGGATGAAGGAGAAGTCAAACACTGGCTGCAGAGGAGGGCGGAGAATTTGGGAGTGGTCCAATGCACAATTTTACCTTGTGGTGGGAAACAGCCCCATACAGCGGATGAATCCGAAATGACTAATGACGTAGAGATGCTCCAAACAATTGGAAAAACCACTAAATAGCAAAGTCATCCCGGAGATAATAATCTTCTGAAATTACAAAATGACTGATGGCTTGTTGGCGGGTATAGTGTTCCAGAGTTAAAATATTTCCCCACTCATATTTCCGGAAGCAGCCAGCTCTGAAAGGACTCCTCGAAACATTCTATGAATTGGAGCGTGGAATCTTAGAAGTCTTAAAAATGCAGGTAGATTAGAAAACTTTGCTTAGAAAATAGAATTAGTGAGACTAAATCTTAGGGCAAGCAGGATTTTTTGACTGGGAAATATAGACTAATTAACATACTGCCGTAACTCTGAACGAGTTTACTAGAGTGCGATTTATAGAGAACAAGAAAACAGAAAAGCGATTGAGTTATTAAACTGAGCGTGGTGGGTGAGTGGTTAGCGTTCTGGTCTCGCATTCGCGAGGAGGGCGGTTCGAATCCCCGTCCGTGCATCCAGATTTGGGTTTTCCGTGGTTTCCTCAAATCACTCCAGGTGAATGCCGGGATACTCCCTTCAAAAAGGCCATGGCCGAATGCCTACCCATTCCTTGTCCCATGACCAGGGCCGGCGTTAGGGAGGGGTAAGCGGGGCAAAAGTACCCCGGGCCCGAGCGTCCGAAGGGTGCCCTTCGTCCGGGGTGACTAACTAAATACAAATAAATTTTAAAAAAACTTTCTTAAAAAAGGACATTTTTATTTTTATGGATTAAAATTTTCTGACTTTATCAAAAAATCAAGTTTAAAGAAAAAAAATTGTCGGGGGGGCGGGGTGATGGAGGGGGCCCTAAGAACGCTTATCCAGGGCCCGAGAATTCTAGCGCCGACCCTGCCCATGACGTCGACGAGCCGTAAAGCCGTAAGTAAAAAAAAAAGTGTTATTTAGAACAGCTAAGTGACGGATTTATTACAATAATACAGCACCAAGCGCAACAAACCAAAGTGGCAGGGTTGGAGAGCTCTGTAAATAAAGGGGCGATTTAAATATGTAATGGGATGAGTAAAGCATGGAATATAGTCGGAAATTTCAGTTCAGGAAGAAGGAATGAGTGAAAATGTGGGATGTTAGAATTTTATGAAAAGTACATATTAATCATAATTATATTTGTGAAAACTTTTAAGATATAAGCTAGAGTCTATCATGGTTGAACAGAATTTCTGAACTAAAAGCAGATCCCGAAGCGGATATAAGCTGAAACCACAATTAGACAGTAACGAAGTGCAGATCGAAATTGAAGGGAAGAAGCAAGCAACACAGGAAAACAAAGGTGAAATGAGAAAACTAATAGCATATCATATGAAACAGAAAATTACAGGGATTCTAAACGTGAGTCCAAGAAACAAAAAAAGGAAATTATGTTGAAAGCTGAAATGTATTAAACGCATAGTTACTCTACGCACTTAAAAAAACATTGACCAGAATGAAAGTGCAGACCCAAAACCTTGGCTTAAAAAAGAAATTTTGAAATTAATGGATCACAGGAGAAGACAAAAAAGTTGAAGAAAATGTAGGAAGACAATAGTTATTCTACAAATCGCAAAAAAACGAAATACAGGAAAACCAAAGAAAAACTGCAAGGAAGGTGTGAAGAAGTAGGGAAGGGAATAGTTGTAGAAGGATTGATAGAGTAGAAGTGGCATATGAGAAGATTTTCTGAGAAATTACGGAAAGGGATTCGCAGAGTTCCTGTAGAAGATAGTGAAATCGGCTTTAATTCAGTCCAATAAGAAACAAAATCTCAGGATCGCACTGCTACTTCCCGGCAATACTTTCTACGAACACAGACACAATTAAAAAACACACAGACACAAACAAAACAAAAACAAAAAACGTGAGAAGTGTCATACTGTTGATAAATCCTCTAGAGTTTGCGTTAGACGACTTGAACATTGTATAAATCGCTAAAAATGTTCACCGTACTCTAAACGTGTGCGTTATTCCGTAATATGTGGAAATCCTTGTTGCAGTGGTTTTCGTTTTTCGTGTCTGCCCCATTTCCCGCTGCGGGGTATTTCCACGGCACACCGGATGTTTGCGAGCCGAGATGTAAACGAGAGGAGCAATTTTGCGGGCTGGCGTATCTTCACCCACCGAAGCATTTCCTGTCGTAACTTCCAGGAAGACGATGGTACCGCAATAGTGTTGACCAAGCGAGCTTCAAAGTGCGGATAAGGAACGGTACATCCGGTAACCAAGTGGCCTGTCGCACAAACAACTCCAACGAATCAACGTGCTTTTAGCCTGGCCAAGTGAGAGAAACTGGTGACAGAGACACGATCTTAGTCTCACGTCATCTTCGTTTTCTTCTACTGTTTCCGTTACTAGGTGAACGTGTATAAACCACGTAGCTCCATTTTGGCCTCCTGTGAACCCCACCTCCCCCCCACGTAACCCTACGTGGCTTTTGCCTCTAGCCTTCCCCCCACGTAGCACGTAGCTTTTTTCGCTTTTGATTCCAGAAGACATTTTATACTGTTTTCTCTTGTCAGACGATTGTAAATTACATAAGGAGATAATTAACTGAGGGAAATAAATATTCACATGCTGTTGTGTGTTCTGTTCCTCATTTTAACTGTGAAAAATGTTATGAAAGGAAAGCTACGTGGCCTGGTTCGGAAACCCCCCTCCCCCCACGTAGCCCAGCGTAGCCTTCCAGCCAACCCCCCCCCCCCCCCTTGAACCAAACCACGTGGTTTGTACACGCTCCCTAGTTGGCTTTTACAGCAAGTATCTGTGTGCCAGACTGAAAGCAACAGTTTTAGAACTGGTGGTAATGCCCTTTTAGGAATTCCCACTCTTTGTTATGAATCCAGCATTTTGTCAGATTGCTGTACCCATCTTATAATTCTTTCCTCAAAGCCAACAACTACGAGTAATAAACATCAACAGAACTCTCCAGCGTTTTACCCGCCAGTGTGGTTCAGTGCGCTGAGGCGCCGCACACCGAATCGGGGAGGTACAACGCACCGGGCACGAGACCATGCCCCCGCGCACGGACCGTCCTGACTGCGATTTTCAGGCTGTATTCCGCAGGCTCCAAAATCAACCTCATAAACTATACACTTCACAAGCAAAAAATACACTTATCTCACGCTGAACGCACAGACAGATGGCAACACTTCACTTCGCCCATTAGTACTCACTAGCAGCGGTCTTCGGTGTTGAAATCGCGATCGTAGAACGAACAAGTCTGATAAATAGTATAGTACCTCAAGTTTCTCGTCCTAAACCAGTTCTGCCTGCAGGAAATAGGGCGTTAAAAATTGTGTTTCAATCAGGTATACCTATAGAGAAGGCTAGTAGTTATCAGCGTTGGTTTAAACTAGAGATGAAACGGATATCCGGCAACTATCCGGTATCCGGCCAATATTTACTATCCGGCCGGATAGTACGATAGTAGGTCAATATTCGGCGGGTATCGGATTCTCAATAAATTGCGAAAATTTCATAAAATTGTTTTTAAATTATATAATAAGTCTAAACACTAATAAAACACTAAGTCATAATACCGTTTATTGTTTTTAAAATAAAAAATTAGTTCTTGTACTGAAATCAATTTCTCTGTAATAGGAGGTAATAATCAGTTTTGCTTGTCCTCGTAAACAAGTCCAATTTCGAAGAAAAGTCTTTTGCTATATACACTACTGCAAGGCGCCGAAAAATAAATTCTAGCAAATTTTGTCATATTAGGGTTCTGTGTCGGATTATCTGACCACCAAATACATGCGTCTCGCTTCCTATCAATTCGGGGTGACTTTAAATAAAAGTCAATCTCGCTAGCAATCCCGTTTTTTTCTCGATTATGATACTATCTCGGAGAACAGTTCCAAAACGTGCGGTGAGTCACAATTGTCTCGTACCTTCTACTCCTTTTAATAGCCATTGAGGATGAACTGTAGCAAGACTTTTTTTAATAGATACCAATAGAGCCTTCTGACGAGCTTCAACAAACCCAAGATAGTTTGTCTTGAATCTTGACTGTTTCTTTTCAAACGATTATGATATAGTCAATTGCTTTTCTTTCAATGTCGAAGACGAACTTATCCCGGGATGGCTAAAGGCAGTATAGGCACGATAGCAGCTCTAGCTTTCCTCGTTATATGAAAGTTTACTGAATGTTTCATTTTCGAATGGTTTGTAATGGCAGAGGTATCCGGTCGAAGACAGAAAAAAACCAAAAATACGTCATTGTGTCTTTTTTGAGTCCTCAAAGGAAAAAAGGAAATGATTCAAACTTCGCGTCAAAACGTGCCTCACGAAAGTAATTCAAAATCAAAAACTTATTGTCATTATTTATATCATTTTTTAACCTCAAACAACAATGTTCTGCTGGTTATTCGGCTGCCGAATATCCGGCTATCCGGCTTGTAGGATGGCCGTATAACCGGTATCCGGCCAAACAGCTATCCGTTTCATCCCTAGTTTAAACGTGAGCGTTAAGGCGGTGTGTTCCTGTCATTGATCTCGGGTTCGATCCACCAACATTTTTTGTATTTTTTTCTCATTGGTATTCGCTTTTGTGGAATTACAAATTTGTTTTGAAACAAATTCACCAATTTATTCATTTTCCTTTGAGGAATATGAAAATGTTCGAAGTCGGGAAAGCTGACGAAAGAACTAAATATAATTTTTTTGGGAGGGGGGGGGGGGGAATTAGTCATGAAACCATACGTCTGAAATGAAATTTTTTTGTTATCGGTTGATTGGTGCAGTGTCCATGTTGATACGACGGTTTATGGTCAAGCCTTTTCAAATGAAAACGGAAAGATTGCTTGGACAGTACAAGTGATACCGCCAAAATGTACGCATTTATGTGTATGTCTATCGTCACGGAAAAATTCTAATCAACAGGCGGCTGAACTACTGCAAGATAATAGTGAAATATCTTCTCGTGAATATAAATTCACTTATTCACCACATTTTGCCAGCGCCTGTTTTTTTTATGGCATAGTAAAATATGCATGGTATTATTCAAAATTAACGGATGAAAGATCGGAATTTACGTATATAAAGGAAATATGCATTCCTACTTCAATAATAATAGAAAAAAAATATGTAGCTGTGGAAGGATATCGTTATGAAATGTTCCTGGTGTGCACGTAATTTGAGATTCAAGTGTTTGTATGATTTATGTCCTCCAGAATTTTGCGTATTCCTCGAATGAAAATAAATTAATCGGAGTATTTATTCAAAACAAACTAGTAATGTTGCAAAAGCGAATAGGAATCAGAAAAAACGTACCAAAACGTTAGTTGTAAGTGGGACTACCAATACAGGAACTCTCCGCCTTAACGCGCACGGCTAAACAGACGTTTATTACTAAAAAGCACTTTTCTATAGGTATACGTACATCATTAACACACAATTTTTAATCCTCAATTTCTCTTAAATGGAAGTCCACTTGGTTGAAATGCTTTAGGGCGAGAAACCTGAGGTGGTGTACTATTTAGCAGACTTGTTCGTTATACGGCCGCTCCTAGTTAGAACGAACTGGGAGTAAATATAAAATGCTTGGCGTCAGCAAGGGCATGAGGCAGTAAAACCAAAGATTGAAATTTCACCATGCCAACAACGGATAAACCGAGCGAGGTGGTGTAACAGCTAGCGTTCTGGCCTCGCATTCGGGAGGACGGCGGTTCGAATCCCCGTCCGGGCATCCAGATTTGGGTTTTCCATGGTTTTCCAAATCACTTCAGGCAAATGCAGGGATGCTTCCTTCAAAAGGCCATGGTCGAATTCCTTCCCATTCTTTGCCCCCCATCCTTTCCCGTCTCTAAAGACCTCGCTGTTAGACAGACGTTAAGCAGATAAAAAAAAAAACAATGATAAAACTCAAGCAGGCAGCCGACCCCAAAATGTTGGGAAAAGGTGATTAGAAGAGAACTCTTCAACGATTTGCAGGCATTTGCTGACACTATAGCTTCATATCACAACGACATTAATGATTTTCCAGAACACGTAACGTAACGTTAATCTGTAACATAAAAACTTATAAAACTAAGTACTAAACGAGAGAAAAGTAATTTAACTAAACTAGTATCTGAAAACAATTTAGTTCTATATTTCCGCCTACTTGATACATTGCTCACTATTCCCATTCGTAGAAGATAAAACACTGTCTCAGCTCTCAAAGTTTGGTGTAAATTTCGTAATAGAGATTGTTTTAGTTCTAAAACACTCCCTCTCCCACGGAACTCAACATTTTCTTTTCTAAATAGAATTGCCAAAATCATTTGAAATGTTAAACAAATTTCGACTACTTACGACCGGAATCTCCTCTTAGATTGTGATTAAAATAGATTCATAAAACGATATGATCAGAAGGGGATAATCCACATTTTTGAGTCATGTAATTTTTGCGAAAGAAACAAAAATTACGGAGTGCTTCCGAGATGGCTTCTAGGTGACTTAATTGAAACTTGGACCTGAAGCCATTTCTGAATACAGAAACTGTATTCAACAGTTCAGTCAAACTTCCACCTTACTTTCCCGTGATCACTTTTACCGAACTAAATTTATTAAAATGAATAGCAATTAATCAGATTAGTGATGAAATAGTTAATGTCGTGATAACGAGGGACATTTAACTGTAATAGAATGGTTTTTCATACTAAAGTAATGTTGACATAACATTTCTGATAGCACCACAAACAAAATCAATAAAAATAGAGCATTGGACGCAGCAGTTAACATCAGTTAATAGTTGTGATCTATGGACTTTTTGACTTAAGGATCTGATCACTCTCTTACAAGAGTAGCAGAAAGCAATTTGTAGATTAAATGCAGTAACAGAGAGGAGTTTCATAAGCTACGACCATGAACTGGGTCACATGATGTTTTGCTGCTTGCGGTTCTGATTCCCTCTTGAGGTCACGTTGTAGATGTATGAATAGAACTTACTTGTTCTTTGCAGGCACCCGTTTTACATCAGAGTCTGTAACAGTGTCTAAGTGACTGGAAGGCATTGGATAAAACAGTATTTGCGAGTACTATTAACACGAATAAGACATGATAACAAGTAAAGCTCATCAAATTATAACGATTATGATAAATGTAAAGGGAGATCTACCAGTTCTATGTGGGTCACAGAAAGAGATTGGTAGAAGTAGAGTCGTGTATTATGTTTCACTATCTGTGTTCTATAGTAGAGGTGCTGTAATTACAAATACCTCAAGTGATGTCTACAGACTACCCAACAAGCACCATTTCGGACCATTAGCGTCATCGAAATTTTTTTTTCTTTGCTTCTAGCTTTACGCCTCGGCGGCGTGGAGGTCATCAGAAGAGGGAGACAAGGGGGGGGAGGGCAAGAAACGGGAAGGAATTTGGCCAAAGTCTTTAGAAAGAAACATCCCGCGTTCACCTGGAGTAATTTCGGGAAACTGTACAAAACAAAAAATATGGATAGGCGCACGGGATTCGAACGCGCATCCTCTCGAATGCAAGGCCTGAGCGATACCACTCACACACCACCACCACGATCGATTCTGGATTTGAAATCTATCGTTCATATCGAAGTAAGTCGCTCTACGAAATAATCTTCGTAACTAGTCCAAAAATATTCCATTCTTAAAAGCAAACATCTATGTTATGATAAGTTTTAGCATCTTGGCTGATGAAACAGAATTAGTTTTCCAATATTTTTACACAATGAATTCTATCAACCATATTCATATCACTTTTTGAAATAAATCAAATTCTTCGCTATCCTCAATGATAGAAAAAAGATATCAACTATCACAAAACTTTTAACAGTGATCCTCTCTACAAAATGGTAATTACGCGTTAAACTTAACAAACATTTGTCTCTGTTTTGAAACATACAAAAAATATTATGTGGAAAAGTAGATTTGTAGTTTGCTTCTGCGCTAGGTACTACTATTTCCTTTCCTTTCCTTACAATCTGCAGCCGACAGTATCGAATCTTCGTTACAGGATCATAGTGTCTGACCTACCTGCGTCACTTACTGACCTTCACCCCTGCTGCAGTTTAACTTCTAGGTTCCATTTACCCACGGTAATTTACTTTTACCCATGACCTGGGCAGAATGGTTCCTGAGAGAATTAGATTACCACTGCGGTCATTACTGTTTTAACATTTAACTATCACTCCAGGCAAATTCCAGGATGCTTCCTTCAAAAGGCCATGGCCGAATTTCTTCCCATTCCTTACCCCCCCCCCCCCACCCTTTCCCGTCTCTAAAGACCTCGCTATTAAGAGACGTTAAGCAGTCAGAAAAAAAAAATTAACTACACAGGCTTGTTCTTTCCTAAGGCAAATTTTGGCATGCTATATTTGTCTTCTGATATTCTACGTCCTACAAAAGATTGTTTCACTCTTATCAGTGTCCTATTTATTTCTCTTTTTATTTTAATGTGACAGTTTTGTATACCATTGTACCGGTATCTGAAACAGCATTTTGTTTTTATGAAAACTAGTCTGCGACGGCCTCTCACGAGCACTAGTATGTCCCGAGCGCTAAGCACGGCCAAAAAGATAAGCTCTCCTTTCGAGCTTATGACAGGAAGGAAAGTGTATCCAAAATGAAGGTGGCATTGTGACAAAGTTATCTCACTTTCCAACATCCTACGCACGTTTGTTGATGATGAAATGTTGCATGTGCTCACTGAATGCGGGTCTTGCAACGAGAGAGCTTGGCGTCTGCTACAGATTTTTCATTAATTATTCTGCGTTTTAATCGATTGATTTACAGAGGGAACTTCCTGTAGTTTGTAATAACGGTCACCGATTTTTTGTGCAATAACATTTTTCGCCGTTTTTGGAGGGCAACGCCATATGTGGTCAACGTCGAAAACAGTTTAGACTGCTGCTGTAGAATATTAGATCTCGAATGAGATAAAAAGTTCGCCTTGATGGTAAAAAGCGCAAAAACTCATAAATTCCGAATGGTAACTATTAAGAGCGCTTCCAAAAAGTTAGCACTAGCGTTTATCAATCACTAATTGCAGACTGCGATTTCAGGTCGAATGATCCATCTAGCACTCATTACTTTTGTTGAATCCGAACGTTGCAACCAATTAGTATAACAGTAGCAACCTTGAAATAAATAATTCTCGGGTTTTCTGCCGGTTGATATATTTATTTGGATCTTTCAACGACGTTTCGGCAACTGCCACCGTTGCCTTCATCAGGTTAAATCACACTTGCAAGGACAAGACACGACTGACTCGCCAGAGAGAGAGAAGCGCAGCTTCTGCCAACGCCGTAGGCGTTGGCTGTATTGGGGAAGGGGTACCTGTCACCCTTATTGGTGACATCTGCCCCTACATTTTATTTTGGACAGGTTGACATTTCTGTTGACAGTTTTTCATTGCCTGCTGCTCAGCAGAGTTTTTGCAATATGTAGGGATATTTTTTGTATTTTTGTATTTTTTTTTTTTTTTTTTTTTTTTTTTTTCTTTTTTGTTTTTAAATTTCTTATGTAAGCATTGCTTTCGGCCTCGGGTGTCTGTAGTCGTTTGCGTCGTAGTCGCCAATCTTGTTGATTAGCTCATTTTGTGATGTGGCTGCTTTCTGGTAGAACCGGTGGGCTGCTGTCCTGAGTCTATCTCGTAGTAGGGGTGTGTTGGCCAGCGCATGTAGATCCGCCGTCGGGAAGCGATGGGGCAGGTGCAGGGCTCTTTTTAGCGCCCTGTTTTGCAGTACCTGCAGCTTCTTTAGGTGGGTGGAAGCGGCGTAACCCCACGCCTGGCTCGCGTATTCGATGATCGGTCTTACCAGTGCCTGGTAGACCTGGACTCCACAGCGGGGAGGCAGCGTAGAGTTAACATTCAGGATGGGATAGAGCATGTTTAATCTTCTCTCCACCCTGGTTTTGACATCTTGTACCTGCTGCCTCCACGTCAGCCGTTCGTCGAGGTGGACCCCCAGGTAGCGGACGACCGTCTGTTGTGGGATTCTGCCACCGAACAGGTCCAGCTGGAGTGGTCTTGGGGTTCCACGCCGGTGGAAAATGATGGACTGCGACTTCTCTGCGTTGATGCGAACTCTCCACTTCGTGGCCCATTCTTCGAGTTGTTGTAGGGCTTCCTGGAGGCGTCTGGCGACTATCAGTTGGCTCCAGGATGAGGTGAAGTAGTTGGTGTCGTCCGCATACAGCGCAGTGAAAACTGAGTTCGGCCTTGGGATGTCCGCCGTAAAAATGCAGTATAGCAGCGGACCCAGGACCGAGCCCTGTGGTACTCCGGCGAGGACACGCCGAAGGGTGGACCACGATCTCTCCACTCTCACCCTGAATCGCCTGTTTCTGAGGTACCGGCGGATGAGTACGACGTAGGCCTTCGGTATGCCCGCTGTAGCCATCTTAAGCAGTAGGCCCTCATGCCATACTGTATCGAAGGCTTTCGCTACGTCGAGCAGTACCATGCCACAGAATCTCCGGCGGTTGAATGCGTCGGTCACTTCCTCCACCACTCGCACTAGCTGGTGGGTTGTGGAGTGACCGGCGCGGAACCCAAACTGGTCGTCCGGGATGACTTGCAGGTGGCGGACATGTGTCATCAGGCGGCTGAGAAGAACTCTCTCGAAAAGTTTAGATACCGCCGGCAGCAGTGAAATTGGGCGATAGTTTTGGGGGAATGTGGGGTCTTTCCCAGGCTTAGGAATTGCCACAACTACAGCTTCCTTCCACGCTGTGGGGTATCGTCGTCTCTGTAGTGCTGCATTGAAGATTTGCGTCAATCTCTTGACTGCCGCGGCCGGGAGTTGCTTGAGGATCATGTTATTGATCCCGTCGCAGCCTGGTGCTTTCTTCCACTGCGTTTTTTTGAGGAGGTCGGCGATCTCGCGTTCATCCACTTCCTCCACCTCGTGGCCGTTGTCAGCTTCTTCCTCGGCAAGGTATCTGCGCAGCTGCCGTCGGACCGACTGACTCGCCAGCCAGTCCTGGCTCCTATTTATAGCCTGTTGTCAAGGGAAGCTTCACGCTGCTCTTTGATTGGTCGGCGGTGCACACGGCCATAGACGGGGTCAAACCGGTTTGGTTGCATCTCTGCATCTCGTGGCTGCATCCCGTAGCTCAGCAACTGGATGGCATTTAGTAGATCCATGGCAGTATCTTGAGTGGTCACCCATCCAAGTAAAAACCACGCATAACGTTGCTTTAACAGTTGGCATATGCGGTCACCCATCCAAGTGCTCTCCACACTCATCGTTGCTTAACCGGCGGCATTACACGAGGGCTCTGGAACTGACCAATCACGAACGACTTATCTCCCATTGGTCGACGTGTCATGACGGCGTCTGCTCGGAAGGTTGTGTCTAACACATTGCTGTTTTAGGTCTTTTACGACTGGCTCCCAAGCCTCGCTCAAGAACAGACCACCATCTCTGTTAATGCTGTTGTCACTTAATCGAATCTCCAGCGCTTCTCTGATCACTGAGTCCCAGAAATATGATATCTTAGCCAGAACTTCAGTTTTGTCGAAGTTGATGCTGTGAAAATTTTCTATAGCATGCTCTGCTAATGCGGACTTGTCCAGTTGTAGTAACCGCAGATATCTTTGGTGCTCATTGCGGCGTTCCTCGATAGTTCTTATAGTTTGTCCGATGTATACTTTGCCGCATTCACAAGGGATCGAATAAACTCCCGGAACTCGAAGCCCAAGGTCGTCTTTCACCGTGCGTAACATATCACGTATCTTCATAGGTGGACTGAAGATACTCCTTACGCCATATCGTGCTAAGATTCTTCCGATTTTTCCAGAAGTATTCCCGGCATAGGGCAACACAGCGACGGTTTTTGGAGACTCTTGTTCAGGTGTTAGTTTCGGTTTCTGGGGGAGAAAGGCCTGTTTAATATGTTCTTCAGAATAACCATTCTGTCTGAAAACTTGCCGTAGGTGCCTTAGTTCTTCACGTAGGCTATCACTGTCCGAAATGGCTCGCGCACGGTGGACCAGTGTTGTCAAAACAGTTTTTCGCTGAGCTGGGTGATGAAAACTGGTGGCCCCCAAATACAGATCTGTGTGCGTGGGTTTCCTGTAAACGCTATGCGCCAAAGTACCATCTGGTTTACGTTTAATTAGTACGTCCAGGAATGGCAGCATGCCATCTTTCTCAATCTCCATGGTAAAAACAGATGTTAGGATGGATTGAGTTCAGGTGTTGCAAGAATTCTTCGAGCGCTGCAAAGCCGTGTGGCCAAATTATAAATGTGTCATCAAATTGCTAGATGTGGCTGGTGTAGCGATTGACACTGAAGCAAACTAATGTTTGAATATAACTCGCACATTCGATGAGGAAGTCTTCTGGCAGGAAACGATGCATATTTCCTTGTATTGTGACTTCGGAATCATCTGCCATCGAGATAAAACTACATTTTCCTTCATTAGAGCCTAGACAAAGCAGTATCAAAATAAAATTTTGTAATCGTAAAAGTTTGATAAGAATACTGCTGGATTAGATTCGTTTACAAAATGATAACTGCAAAGAATTATCTCGTTTCGATGTGTGAATAACTTTTAAATACTAGGCGCTGTGACGCGCTGCAGAAAAATTAAATAAGAATCATTTACTACCCCTAATCCCGCCTAAGAAAAGATAATATTTTTAAAAATATCCGAAATAAGTTTTCAGATATTGCTGTGATAATTATATGCGTCTAATACCTGTCAATACAGAAATATATATATATATAACTTGTGTATATTTGAAATTTATATTTTACAGTATTTTGGAATTAAAAATTCACGTCTGAAAACTGCACATCAGTTCTTATTTTATATACATTAAACATTTTTAATAATTAGCGCTAAATGCCTTCTTACTGTCAAGGTAAATAAATATAGGAAAGAACTGTGAACAAAGAACATGAAACAAGTTGATCAATGCCTTCCAGAGGAATCATCCTGGCATTAATCTGCAAAGGTTTTGAGAAAACATGAAAAAAAAAAACCGAAATTTGATAGCCGACAGGAATTTGAACCGGCGCAATAATACTTCTCACTTTGGGAGCCACCATGGCATTTTCTACAAGCAAGAATGGTCTTGGAAGAAGACTGCTGTCAGTCTTACAGTTAATGACGTTGGCTAATTCCATATGCAGTGGAGCTTTAAAATTCTTATGCCTGCATTCTGAAGGAAAAGGATGATTGCTTTTCAAACTGTAATACGCTGGATATGTAAAAGTAAAATGATGTTATCTTCGATAAACTAATTGAAGCGTTACATATGTGGTTATAAAAGGGTGTATTATGGTTGTTTCCGGGTTCGTGAGAAACGATGTGATTAAGATCTGGCATCTTTAGTTGATCTAATATTTTTTCGTCTACTACTAGGCTGCAAAAGTAGATATATTAAAATGATTCATGGCCGAGTCAGTCTATAATTATTGTTCCTATATATCTATATGTTACGGTCAATTAAAAAATCTGAGCCTAGTGGACGAGCGATAATGTTCTGGCCTGGCATTCGAGAGGATGCGGGTTCAATTCCGCTTCTGGCCATCCAGATTTGGATTTTCTACAGTTTTTCCAAATCACTGTAAGCGAACGTCGATATAGTTCACCAAAAAGTCCATATTCCCGTCTCCCATGACCTCAAAGTCGAGATGTCAAGCTGGAAACAAATTTAAAAAAGTTCAGAAAGTTCCTCGAGGATATACGGTTCTAAACATGTATAATTCTTTCATCTGTTATCTGTGTGAGCCTCAGGTAGTAATATAAGCAAGTTAGTTGAACGAGGATGAGGAAAATCTCATGCCTGAAATGTCTGATAATTTCCTTGTTCTGTGGGCCTACGGAATTGTCTTCCGTGTTGGCAAACCACGACCGCAGACACATTCACAAATTCCTTCGCAAGAGTCCCGACCAAGATACTTAAGCAGGCGCAAGCAGTGTAGGGGCTAGAACACTGTCATCGCATTGTAAAGGCCTCCTGCCATATCCCGTATATCCCTTCCAAACCATTACCCTTTCGGATAGGAGCAATACACCCTCCACCACACACTTTTAGTGAATCGCGGAGTAATAATAATAAAGTAAGATCGTAATCTTTCACGGCGTTGTATATTAATAAATTTCTCTCGGGCTTCCAGCCGTGTTAAGATGTTACATTTTTTGGGACGTTTCGAAGGCGTCCAACTCTGCCTTAATGATTGATATTTGGTTGAGAATGAAGGCAGAGTTGGACGCCTTCGAAACGTCCCACAAATGTAACATCTTAACACGGCTGGAAAGCCCGAGAAAAATTTATTAATAATAATAAAGGTCACTGATTCGAGTTCTTCTGCGCATATGGTTGCTTTTGAATGAGGGTAGTGTTCGTCTTGTGTTGACTTCACAATAGAGTTCCACATTACCTCAACAAAGGCTGACACAATAGTCAGCAGGTTAAATGGTCAATGGCACGGAAGGTAATAAAATATTTACATCAGCAGATGGAGGCATGTCAATTTTCAATAACGTGCACACGTGCACTTCCAGTTTTTTTTTTTTTTCTTCTTCTTCTTCTTTTAAATAGCTCCATTATCACGGAATATTGATTAATTAATTTTGTAATCAAATAGTGCAAGTAGAACATTACAAGACGCAATGAGGGTATGCTGAAGTTAAAATCCTCGAGAAGTAATTTTCAGAAATTTTCAATGACCTATACATATTAGTTCAATGTTATTTTTCAACATTTTCATCGGTCTTCTAATTATGATGAAGTAACTTTCATATGTTATATGAAGTTGTTTCTGTTACTTTCGGCAAATGACTGTCACTGTATTTGTAGGTGCTCGTAATTCGAAAATGGGCATATACGGATGGTCATATTCACAAATTTTATTAGAGCTAATTCTACTGAACAAGTGTTCTTCACTTCCTCAGAGCCACTGGTAAATAAACACTTCCTCGAAACGTTTGTCGGACGGTTACTTCCCCCCTTCGTCTGAACTGAGCCAGCAGGAAGATCTTCTTCTTACGAAATAACCACGCATAATGTTAAAGAGATTAAATCCTATACACTCAACTGAAATTAAATACCCCTCCCGTGTGCACTAAACTAGTACGCCTACTTTCCAAATTTTTTATCCTAATACGTGTTTAGAACTCAGCCATGTTACTAGTTGGCACCAAACAAGGAATATTTTTTTGTGAGGTGAGGTGGACCAGCGAGATATTTTTGAAGGAGGTCAATTGCCTTTTGGTTCAATAAAAATGTCTTTAAATTTTTAATGGCATTCCTCCCGATAGCCATTCATCCAGCTAAACCGTTTTGTGTGTTTATCCTGTGTACTGATGTATTTCCAAATGCTTTTTGTTCATACAATTGAAAGACGATACAAGACATACCACAATACCGATTAATCGAAATCACTCCGCGAGTGCTGGGATGATTCTCTGGTATGGCCAAGGCTGAATTCCTTCCCGAAACATGCCCCAAGTCCTTTTCTCTCTATAATGATTTCCACGTCGACCAGCCCTAATACAACACCGAACTAGAGACTCTCCACATGTGGAAATAGCACTCTAGTCCCTTCACTACCATGTTCGGCCGTCGAATAAGATAAATCCAATAAAGAAAAGGTCTAAAACACACCACAGAGGTGTAATTATTTTTATTTGAGCAATTATGTTTTGCTTCTAGCTTTACATCTAATCGAGGTCATTAGAGGCAGGAAAGGACTGGGGACAAGTAATGGGGAGGAATTCATCCATGGCCCTTTGAAGGAACAATCCCGGCATTCGCCTGGAGTGATTTGGGGAAACCATCTACAACGTTTACCTGGATTACTAGATGGGAATTTGAACCCACGACCTCCCGAGAGCCGGATACCACATACCCACCACGTTACTTTTTTTTTGTCTTCGTCATATCTTCGGCGGCAATGTGATATGAATCCTGATGGTATTGGAAACTAGGATCGGGTAAGAATTTCAGCCACCGCTTTTTGAAGGAACTTTTCTGGAGTTCAGCTGGAGAGATTTACGAAAATCATGGAATACTGAAACTGGATCCCCGACGGGGTTTGAATTCGCGGCCTCCCGAATGCCAGGTAACAGTGTTACCTATAACCCATCGGGCTTGGACGGCAGGAAATAAAGCTTGACAGAAAATTTTATAGAAGTATCAGTGTTAGTTAGAAACAAAGAGAGATGATAGTTTTACTACTTCCATCTTCCAGATTTAAAATGTGGAACCGCTAATTCACATTGCAGGCGGATTTTTTTAAAATTTATTTACTGTTCTTAATGATTATTATTACTACTAAAACTGTTGCTACTGCGTTCAAGTTTAGCTTACCTTCTAAATATGGTATGAATATTAAGGTGTTAATATTCCGCACCATTTAATTTTCTAGGAATAGTTTATTTATATTTCGTGACTTAGTTTACCATTAGAGTTCTTTCGTGAATGCTATTTCTACTTACCCTTAACATTTTTGTGTATTTGTCACACGCACAGTTCTATAACGCTGCAGTGTTAGAAAGTGTAATTAAGTCCATTCAAACTCTCTTATTGGTTTTCCGTGCGTAATTTAGCGATTCTTTTCTGTACTCGCCATATAATTGCGTTTGCTAGCGAATTGTTAACTGTTTATTCGAGGGAAAAAAAATACGCAACGGTTATCAAAATTACGAAAAAAGTGTTACCATCTCTCTATAATTAATCAATTTGGTTATTTAAATAATTATTATGACTAAAATGGTGATATTCGTGATTATTTTTACTGTAGAACTCCGAAATTTCCCTCTGAGCTTCTGCGAGTTTCTTGCTGCGCGGGCTCATTTTTTTTAGTCTTGGGTAAAGTGCTGGGTATGAGAGGTCTATTTTATCATGAATTTAGTGTACCACCTACCAGTTATGCTGTCCCATGCGGTATTCGTGTCTAGAACGAAGCATAATCGAAAGGCGAGGGGTCTCTCGAATTCTGTCCCCGACTGTACGTGGAGCTGTTTCGATTGTTCTTGCAGCCGATAGATGTGGTAAATATCTCCTACACTCGCCACGTCACAACCACATAAAGGGCTTTGAATGATATTTTGTTGAGGTGTGCGGGGAAACAGCCGTCGTTGGAGATGGTCAAAATGAATTCATTATGACGCCAATGCTGTCTCTATATTACAGGGTGGATCCGTCCATAGTGCCTGCCTTTGATCAGCCGTGTCTCCTCCCACTCCCTGTTCCATGATTCTGTTATTGAGATATGGAAAACAAGTCAAAATTACGTGAAAAAGGTTCTCAGACAGGGAGGAGAGTAAAAAGCTTGTTTCGTATTAAGACAATAGGAAAAATTATGAAAACTACAATTTTAGAAGGGCTAATATCTCAATTTTTGACCCTTGATCACATTCACTACGTTTCGGCGGAAAAATGCAGTTTCTTTGGCTATTAGAATTTTGTTTCTGAAATCATACAACGCTGTTCCTCGTACATCCGTTCCTTCCTCCAATACAGAGATCCTGGATCATACGAGTATTTGTTCCCCTTATCATGCCCAACAACAATTCTGCAGAAAGCAACTGGAATTAGTTCAATAATCTAGCCCTGTTGCAAACATTACGGTATGAAGCGCAGGTTGTTAGCTTTGTCCCAGGCGTGTCTCGTGTGACGATATTGCTGTATATATATATATATACTGCACTTATGTTTGTAAATAATGTTCTTCATGTACTGTCATACTCAGAGGTTCCATAAGCTGAGTAATTTGTGTCGTATTTGAGGTAAAGTTGGTAGTATGATGATGGCGCTGTTGATTCACATCAAGTGCTATGTTTCATGTGGGCTACAAATCAGTAAAGTTGGACTTAGGAGCCAGCCGTGTACGAGCAATGATTTTTTTTTTTTTTTTTTTTTTTTTTAAATGAACTCCTAACGCACTGTAGTCCGAATTAATTAAAATATGTATGGTGATTCTGAACCTGAATTTCTTCAGAAAATAGAGTTTCAGTGAAGCACAATTTTTTTTTATGAGTGCGTGTTGATGATACCAGGCTTCCAGCAATTTTTCTTAGCGACTGATTATTTTCTGTAAACACAGATGAGCATCCAGCAATCACCCGTCACAGACTGGCAGAATAGCATCTATATAAGACGTGCTGGCTCCGGATTCAATGATTGAATGATAACGTGGTGATTACGTAATTAACAGTCTCTCAATCAGCTCACAGTCCAGGATGAGGCAATTAAGCAAGTAATTATGCACATCTATAGATCGCGTGGTCAGGATTGCGGGAAGATGGCAATTAGTTAGGCTCACACTTCATCTCACCGACTGAACCACTCTTTGATACCTTCGCCTTAAGAAGATGCTGCATTCCGTTTCTCCAGCTGCCTGATCATCTCAAATTTCACTAGATCATCAGTTTGCTAAAACTACCCCTTATCCGAGCTCCAATAACCTGAGAAAATCTCTCAGTTTCTGGAACAACTTTTCAGAGGGTGTTAAAAAGACTTTTAGCTATGTGAAGGAATGAACTTTTGCAGTTTGGGATTTCAGTGCCGGCGGGCAACTACTATTTTTAACGTGAAAAAGCCTGAAACAATTAGTTTCCGTCTTTTTTCACAATTATTTTCGAGGAATACACAATACTACAGTTATATAATTGACCGATAGAAATGCTACCTTTGAAGCAAAGTATGCATTATGACATCCAAAACGCCGCGCCGGTCAGTCGTAATCAGGCAGCTATGAGACTAGCCCCACCCCCCTCCCCAAAAACGTGCGCTTTGATTTATCCTGTTCTCCAGAGCGCTTATCCCAACATTGTTTCTGTTTGGTAGGCTTAAGTAATCACTGGAATAAGATCTTTAAGAACACGTTTAATATATAAACACAAGAACGCTGTCGTTCCAGTTTAAATGCCGGCATGCAGAGGAATGATGTGTTTTAGATAAAGTACTGACTTACAAAATTCGTTTTCATAATTGAGTTTTAAAACCAGCACCATTATACAATTGTCCATTTGCGTAAAAGTAAATTTCTTTGATGTGGGCCCCAAAAACAAATTACATAACCGTGAAACATGTTATCAGTAATTTCGTGTTTTTGTCGCTTGATCATGCACTTCATCCGAGCTGGAACGAAAAGCAAAAAGTCTTTAACTATCCTGTTTTAATGTCCCACTTTATTTTCTTCCATGTTTAAGGATTTCTATCATTTTGTAAATAACTTGAAAATTCTGGATTGGAAACAGCTTTTACTGAAAATGATAGCCTGTGAGAAATGTCTTTAATGTTAGCTCGGCCCAAGGCGAGAAGTAAATCGGGCAATAAAATGAGCCGATCGCGATGTTAAAACGTCCGCAGCTCGCTTAAACGAGGATTGACGACGGTGTTGCCAGAGGCAATCACCACATTGTCCGCGGGCGTGGGGCCTCTTTGGCTGGTGCTGTACGGGTTAACATTCCTTAAGCGCCACAAAAGGATAAAAACGACGTCCGCTCACCTCTGCACCAGTGATGTCGTCATAGGAGGTGTTGTGGTCTGGACTCGCACAATAAAGCACAAGTGGGCAGTTACTCACGTGGAGAAATTAGCTTCGTGCCAACAAGTCGTGCGGTTTACAAAAGGAAAATCCTGTCGCCGTTTCCCGCTTCCCAATTTCCATTACACTCGGTTCCACCACTCGTACTCCGGAAGTCCTCTGTTTTGCATGGCTTCTTCTTCGTCCTTCTTGCAGCTTCTTGGCGGTCTTCCTCGTTTCTTTCCTTTGGGTGATGTCCATTCCCCAACTTTTTTTCGCCATCTGGTATCTTTCATTCGCTGAAGATGATCGAACCATGCAAGGTGTTTTCCTTCTGTAGTATCTTTAATGGTGCTTTCTAGATTAATTTTTTTCTTGATGGTGTCATTTCTAACATATTCTAGTTTTCATGGCCGAACTGTACGTTTCTAAAGTCCATTTCAGGGATCAAAATCTATCTTTATCTCGTTTTATCTCCCACGTCTCTGAACCATAAATTCAGATACTTTCCATTATACTGCCGTATGTATTAGGTTTTTTTTGTATGAGTTAAGCTGACGAATCACTCTTCTCCCTGTACTATCTTGTTGAGCGCATGCTCACTACTTTTGCCATTACACAACCGAGCGTGGTGGTGTAACGGATAGCGTTCTGGCCTCGCATTCGGGAGGATGGCGATTCGAATCCCCATCCAGGCATCCAGATTTGGGTTTTCCATGGTTTCCCAAATCACTCAAGGCAAATGCCGGGATGCTTCCTTAAAAAGGCCATGGTCGAATTCCTTCCCATTCCTTGCCGCCATCCTTTCCCGTCTCTAAAGACCTCGCTGTTGAGAGACATAAAGCAGTTGGAAAAAAACGCCATTGCACAGTTGTTTTTGAACATTAAAAAATTACTTTTGTAAAACAGCACTCTGCGTCTATGTATTTTAAGAAGAAAATACACAATTTTTTTTTTTCGACTACGAAGGATATGCGTGCGATAGAGAATGAAGAAACCAGATGTTTTTATTATATATGCTTGGGCTGGAAATTTTGAGTTCTTTAGGCTCATCCTTTACCACCTGTAATAAAACAACTCTGCTAAATTCAACGTGAGCGCTGGTCTATTGGTCAATTCGCTCGCCTTCTGAATCTCCGGGTAATGTGGCAACTTTTCTTTGTAGTTTTATTCAATTGTAATATTTTTCAAATTTGCACCTAGTCAAAATTGTTACGACTAATGTTAATACGATATTTTTAGCTATAACATAATTTTTTGATCAATTTGTGGTTGCGTGAAACAAATGAACCAATTTAACTCTAGGAAATAATTTCTACAGATTTCTTTTACGTCGGTCTTACAACGCGTGATTAATCTGCGTCGCTGTATCGGGTGCAATACGATGCATGGTTATCAACATAAAAACGCTTTAAAAAAGTAATCTTTCTGCACGAGTCACGACAAACAGCAAGTATGCTTAAATATCTGAAAGATCCGGAGCCAAGTTTGCAATTTCCACTATCAGTTCCCTCAAAAAAGGGTATTTATGTTCATAAACGCAGTTTTGCTTGTTTTTAATAGCGGTACATACCAAGTGTACTGCAATATGTCGCCAAGTATTACCTCTGTAATTTATTACATAGCAGAGAATGAATTTACTTTGACGAACCCCATGGGATAATGACCCAATGGACATTTTTATGCATAAATATACATATAGTATGCATTCTATACCATGTAAGGTGTAAGGGATTGGGGGAGACTACATTAGTTTCCTCCAACCAAATGTCTTCAACCCCTCCTTCCTGTTTGCACGGACGAGGCTCTGGCGACTTAGCTATTACCTGCGGAAGGAGTTACCCACTAATTCCCAACGACGTCTTAAATGAGAGTAGTCCAGGGCACCTTCTTACCCTTGGGGTTTGAGACAGGAATTCCACACGGATGAGTCAGAAGTGATCAGTCACTTGTGGCTACAACAACTGCATTAAAATCTCTAAGGGTAGCCCGAGTCCATGTAATCCAGTCAAATTGCTGGGTAAAATATTCCAAAGATAAAATATCTCCCACAGATTGTTTCTGTGGGTGAGGACACAAGATTGGACAGAAACATTCTACGAGCCGGACCGTGGAATTTTAAAAGTCTGAATAGAACATATAAATCAGAGAACTAAATAATGGCTTTGTTTGGCAGGTACGAGTATTGTATGCAAGTGTATAATATCGCATTATTAATAAATTAATTTCAAAACAAAACTTATGACAATCAGAATTTGTAAACAAGTTAAAAGACAGTTCTTTCAGCAAAGTTGTCCGACAATCCAGTCAAATTGCTGGGTAAAATATTCCAAAGATAAAATATCTCCCACAGATTGTTTCTGTGGGTGAGGACACAAGATTGGACAGAAACATTCTACGAGCCGGACCGTGGAATTTTAAAAGTCTGAATAGAACATATAAATCAGAGAACTAAATAATGGCTTTGTTTGGCAGGTACGAGTATTGTATGCAAGTGTATAATATCGCATTATTAATAAATTAATTTCAAAACAAAACTTATGACAATCAGAATTTGTAAACAAGTTAAAAGACAGTTCTTTCAGCAAAGTTGTCCGACATAAAAGCCTGAGAGGATCTTTCTCACACCTTAAGGCTCCGCAAAGATGGCGCCAGTGCACGGAAAAAGAAATAGATTACACTGAAAAATTAACAGCATAATTAAACTTTATATTACTTCCTGAATTAGTAATAAATTATAATTAAAATTTAAACGTTCTTCGTATAATTTGTACGGAATGCAGTACTCGCTAGTTTCCAACAATAGAAAATATAGGAAAGTATATTCTTTGTTTCTGTTTGGTTAAATGTACTGTTGTTGATACACATCATCTGAATAGAATATATACGTATTTCAAATACAATCAATGAGAATTAGTTTTTCAAAGAGTGTTATACTTTTTTATTTCTGATTTAAGTGTGGTGCTAGAATGGTTTTGTTTTGGAAATGAGTACTATTGTACTATTGGTCTATTGCTATAAAAATTGATTTGAATTCATTCTAGTGAAATATATTAAATGTCTTAGAACCAATTGAAAATAGGGGTAAATAGTATTTTCTACCGAAAGGACATATGAGTGACTGGGAGAATTGCGATCTAATCTGTTCAGGTATCGCAATGTATGTTTATGTTTTGAGTATTCAGTGGCGATATAATTTTAACCTCTTAAAATTTATTAATGCAATTAATGTAGTGTATTTCTAAATATGCAAACACGTAAGAACAATTGATTACGAAGGCTTCCGCGGTCACTGCATGTATTATCTTGGTTCTCCGGGCGGAGTGAAGATAAGACACGTAAGAACAAGATCGCTAGCTCATTTGATAAGGGAACCTTCCAGGGAAAATAATTCAATTGGTAGTGGGAAAAGTACATAACTCTTCATACAAATCAATAAGTAAATTTAATTAAGGTTTCCAACCCGAGAGAAGTTTAATGGCAACTTTGATATTGCATGCGTCCTTGCAGTCAGGTCTCGCGTTAGTTTAGCTGACTGATGCGCATGACGAGATGGGCGACTACAGCGCGTATTTAAATGCAGGCATGTCCGAGAGCAGCCAGCCTCGGTACTTGTTGAGAATACTGTACGGTACGGTCTGCTGCGGTGCAGGTCACCTTGACAAGGACGCGGCCAGCCAGGCACGTACAGTGTCTCACTGTCCCACCACACAACAAGTACAAACATCACACTCTACTTTCTGCTGTTTTGGTACAAGCTGACGGATAATTTTCCGAATCACATGAACCCACCAACAGTTGACTTTGAATTAAATTTTAATTGCGTTCGAGCGCATGCTCCGGTGGCAATTTCCCCAGTTATTTACGAATATTGCTTTTAAATTTCTTTGGCGTTTTTAGTAAATTATTCATCACTTCCCTTGGTAATTTATTAAGATTCCTAACACCCTTACCCACAAAAGAAAATTTTCCCATTCCCTCATGCATGCAATCGAATGACAGCTTGTGCTCATCGTCATCTATTCCTTTCCACGCACTCCTCCTAATTCTTCGACCAATATCCCTCCAAGCCCCATCATCAACATACATATTCTACATTCCCAGCAGTCTTTTCACTCTCCTCCTGTCTTTCAATGACTCCCAATCCAGCTCCTTTATCATTATAAGTTACTGACTGTGTCCCGCGGTATTTTCCACAAATAAATCTAGCTGCTATCCTTTGCACGCCATTCACCTCCTGTATTTGATAGCAAAATGTGGGTCCTAAACTACACCACCATATTCAACCAATGGTCTGACCAAAGTTTTGTAACCCAGTTCCCTCACTTTTCTGGTACATCCTCTCATCACCCTCTCCAGTATATGAAGGATTTTGTAACATTTTCCTACCACCTGCTGATTTTTTCCTGTACAGTTGAATTTTTGTGTGAAGATATTTACCCTTCAAGCTTTCAATTAGCAATTCTGACCCCATCATATTATCATAAACTACCTTTAGTTTTTTTTTGTCGGTGTACTTAATAAGTTGTCTCTTCTAGGCATTTATCTTCATCTTAACTTTATCCATAACAAAATGGATTAGTGAAAGTCTGCAACTGTTTCAAATTGAGGGTAAACAAATGAAAATCTGCGACACAGTAACTGTGTCGCAGATTTTCATTTGTTTACCCTCAATTTATCTTCATTCCGTCTTAACTTACCCAGTTAGGTATTCTATCCAGGTCACACTGTAGCTTTTCACAATCTTCTACAGTTTTGATCTCTTAAAATAATCGGCAAACTACCTAAATTCTGACTGTAAACTATCAACAGAAGCATTCATTAGAATAATGAACAGCAACGGTACCAATACACTACCCGGTGGCACTCCCATATTTACTTCCACCTCTTTTGATACTGTATTTCCTACTCTAACGCTTTGCTTTGTGGTTTTTAAGAATTCCTCTACCCAACTAGTCACTTTTACAGTTAGTTCAGTTGTTTTCACCTTATTTAACACCGTTTTATGGATCACTCTGTCAAATGAATTAGAAAGATCTTGTGCTACACTATCAACTTGACCTCCCTTGTTCAATTCATCAGAAATACCTTGCACATAGCCCACAGTGCAATATTCACATGAATATCCTTGCCTGAAGTCATGTTGCCGATTCGCAAACCAGTTCAAAAAGTGAGAAAAGTTGCATACTTTTCAGGAGCAGGATGGCAGGATGACAGAGTGTGCGATATGTGTAACGAATTTCATAGAATTCAAGGAACATCGGACATAATGCAGCTTTTTTTTTTTTTTTTTTTTTTTTTTTTTTTTTTTTTTTTTTTTTTTTTTTTTTTTTTTTTTTTGGCTGTCGTCAGTCTTTAGACTGGTTTGATGCAATCCTCCATTCCTTCCTATCCTGTGCTAACCTCTTCATTTCTACATACCCGTTACAACCCACGTCCTCAATTATCTGCTTCATATATTCTAATCTCGGTCTTCCTCTACAGTTCTTACCTTCAACTGTTCCCTCCACTAACAAATGTCTCAAAATATGGCCTACCAGCCTGTCTCTTCTTCCTGTAAGCTTCTGCCATAAACTTCTTTTCTCACCCATCATTTCCAAAACTCGTTCATTTCTTACTAAAATACAGATAATTGAGACTATCCGCGAACGTACCCACATTGTCATTGAAGTGTAGGAATTCGTATCACGAAAGAACAAATCAATATATTTTGAAATCATCAAAAACGAAACCGACAGTTCATGTCGAGTGCTAGTACAAGCGTGATATCAGATTTTCCTCCCACATTCAGTTATGGCTTCTCCCAAATATTTATTGAGGTTGTTAAACACAATGAGATAAGACCAGTGAAAGAGGATGTGACGCAGGTACTTTAACAATTTCCTCTTCATCCTCGCTACACGAGGATTAAAAGATAAGTTATAAGATTTTATATTGACGCAAAGATTCCTCTGCTATCTACAGTTTGGTCTAGATGGCAATCTACGAGATGTCGGAGAGGGTTTACCGTCTATAATTTCCGATTTATATTGAACTTGACAATCTTTCAATCATCACTAGGAACCTCTGTCGTCTATATCACAAGTTTTTACACGCAATTGGGAAAGATAATGAGGAAATCTATAGATGTAGAGTGAAGGAGGGTAGGGGGTGGAACCCGTTGTAGGCCCATTCAGGCCTACTCTTCCTAAACTTACCAAAGGAGCCGCCAAGCTTAATGTTCCCGGACAAATCACCGCGTAAAGTGTTTTACGCCCTTATTGCACATACTCTGCGGCGAGGTAGGGTTTTAACTCAATACTTTGATGCACAGTCTCATTAGGAGCATCTCGCTGTTAGAGAGACGGTAAGCAGATAAAAAAAAAAAATAATTAGGAGCTGTGCACAACCACCTCTGCTACTCTGTCCTGATGCGAAAATTCCTTCCACTACACCTACACCTAAGTCAAGCGCCGACGCCGTTTTTTGAATAAACGACGCGTTCTTATTGTTAAGTTAAAGCGCAAAAAATTCGACCTCCAGACATGAATGCATATGTCAGTTTATATCACTATTGTTGAAACTGCAAACACTATACAAAACTAGAAGACTGTAACAAATCAATTATGACAAAATGCGGCAAGTTTAGAAATCTATAATATATGTTAACAATGAATCAATCGTATGTATCGTTCCAACAAGAAAAGACTGTACATATATTGCCAAAACTTTACATAACAAAAATTGAAATTATTCATTGTGGAATTATCTCTTGAAGTATCAAATGTAAAACTGTTGTGTTGAATTAAGGCCTATTTTAGTTTCTAGATACTAGGCTGTAAAAATGTGTGCTAAATAAAATATAAAAAAATATCACTATTGTTCCTCGGAATTTTATATGTTATTGGTCTCCCTGTCTGTGGTCTTGTTTGCGTGGTGTTTGGAGTATTGATATCGAGTTTGAGCATCATGATCGTTAGTGTTCTGCCCCAAGGCAGGACTTCACATGCTACTCTCCACGACTTTTGCTCTCCTCTTCATGTCCATGTAGTTTCCATTTCCTTTGCTTCCGCTAAACCGGTGGCAAGCCTGCTGCCTCATTTCACAAGAAATGGGGGAGGATGAGTCGGAGGAGTCAACTGGCATCGGTTGATAGCACCAGCACCATGTGAGGGCCCCTTTTCAGAGTGACAGCGGAGAAAGAGATCGATGTAGCTGGCGGAGGAGGTACCTGTCCACTCATGGCTAAAATAAAGAGTATTCGTAGCGACTGTACACCAGAGGGGCGGCTACAGTGAGCAGCTGATTTTAGGCTGGACAACCTACTACTATCTGGGAAGGAACTGGATAAATTATATTTCCTAAGTAGCAGTATGTGGTATGGCTCACCATGTAGAAGAATTTAAGTATGATTGAAGTTTATTTTGTTGATTGTGCTGCTCATCAGACTCTTATAACTCTCAGACTGGGTGCCGGATGGCTAATGAGAGCACAATGAGGTGCGTTATGTAAATATTATATAGCTCTCCTTCATTGCGAACACCAGAAATAAAATACTGAATTTCGACTACCAACTTTGGGAAACTAACGAGGTGAGAGGCAGGAAGATTTATATCCTAATCCGAATAGTAACGGTGAGAGATGGTCGTCATTTTAAATTAGATAGTTTGTAGCATTAGAATTACGCAGTTGATGTGGGTGTGGCTCTTTTACATGTGTATCTCCAATTTTGCATTGAAAATTTCATTTTTGACAGTTCGTACTTGGTCGCCACTTTCCCCTCAGCCACGGTTGATACGTGATGCGAAGTGTCACCATTTTGTATAACATCACCGGAAAATGGCAAGTGGAGAGGAAAAGGGGAAGAGCAGTAAGTCATGTGAACGGAAGTCACACTGGTTCACATTCCCTCTGTCGTCTGCAGTGTCGGATCTAAGGGGAAGTGAACCGGGCGCATGTCCCGGGCGGCAACTTTAGGGGGGCGGCAAATATAATTTTTTTTACAAGATGGAACCGCAGATTGTTCATTTGCCTTTTTCTGAAGGCAAAAACAAACATAATGTGTAAATATTTATCGAAAGTAAAGGCAGTTATTAATGGAGTAAATCATTTCAGATACACAAGACGACGTGTACAACAGAGCCGAGAACGGTGTTTGAGGGGTAACGCTCTGGCCTCGCATTCCGGAGGACGTTAGTTCGAATCCCGGTCCGACCATCCATATCTGGGTTTTCCATGGTCCGAGTTTCTTCCCGTTCCTCGCCCCCAGTCCTTTCCCGCCTCTAATGAGGAATGACACCGAAGTCGGTGAGGCATAAAGCGTAAGCAAAAAAAATATTCCCAGCTCTAATCAGGGAACTAACAAGAATGAATGTTACCTCTGCTATCATTTTATATGATCTACAGAGCAGTGATTAAGTGTGGTCATCATTTTCAAGCATTAACCTGATTGCAGTATTTAGATCCAATTAAGCTGTTGACTTGTTATGACCAGAGTTATGTGCAGTTTTCAGTACTCAGTGTATGGGTTCCGAGAGAAACAGACTTTTAATTCCTGAGGCTAACAATTATTCTGAGAGCAATCAAGGAGAGGGTCGTACATTGAGCACTTGGTTCGGGGAAGACTGTCTGCCGTAGGAACAGACACATATCTGATGCTCCTCCATTGGCAGTGTGCATTCCCTGACCAATGGGAGACTACCTTCCGAAATAGCCATCTTATGCTTTTCAACTCTATTGCGCTGTAAAAAGTATGATTTGGGAACAATGCACCATTTACCACGTCTTTCTACGGGGCGTTATTTTCAGGCTACAATAAATTGTCATGCATCCTTGTAAATCCTGATTTCTAAAAAATACAATCTTATATATATATATATATATATATATATAAAATAGACGTGAGTTTCCCTATATTTCACTTTTCAGCCATCACTACCTAGCACAGATCACTGGTCTTTGTGTGTGGAAGTAGCATGGAGTTTCCTGTCGTGCACAACGTTGGCCGAATGTCGATATCTGTGGGGGTGTGAGAGATATGATGGTTACAAGTGGTCGATGCAGGGCATTTTCGTATTTCGATCAAAGACATGAGCCTCCGTATATGTCACTCTGCTGCCACAATTACAAAGCATAGGCCATTGGTGTTTGTGTGTGGTAGTGGTATCGTGTCTCCTATCGTGTACTATGGTGGTTAGATGTAAGTAGCTATGGGGGTGTGGGAGATATGGTGGTTGAAAGTGGTCGACCTGTGGCACTTTCATATTCCCACCAAAATCGTAAGTGTCATGGTGTATCACTTTTAAGCGAAACCTATCTAGCTCAGGTCACTGGTGTTTGTGTGTGGTAGTAGCACAGAGTCGCCCTCGATTACAACTTTGGTCGAATTTCGATAACTGTGAGAGTGTGGGGATATGGTGGTTGATGTTGGTCGTTCAAGGATTTTATCGTATTTCGACCAAAGACATGTGTGTCCGTATATTTCATTTTGCTGCCTGAACTACATAGCGCAGATTACTGGCGTTTGTGTGTGGTAATAGCATCGAGTCTCCCATCGTGCACTATGGTGGTTAGATGTCGGTAGCTGTCAATTGAAATTCTTTACCAACACGTACGAAGTCGTGGGTACCAGCTATTCTACATAACAATCTTTGTTTTTGTGCGAGCTTATTTCTTTGTATCAAACTGGCCAGGCTGTTTCTCAAACTTATGCAATTTGCCCTAAAAAATAACTTGAGTCTTACACTTCTTTAAGATTGGTACTAGCTTGTGAGATCGTGCTAACTGCGTAGGGTCTAGACTTCCGTAAACCTAATGTCATAACGTTTATTGGAGGGTGATGTATGATGTGATCAAGCGTCATTCAGAACACTTCAGTGCTGTTACACACTTTATCGACTCGCAGTAGATTAGCAGATGCGACGGCAGACAGGGTGAGATTGAGAGGACTCCTGAACTAAAAATTATGTTTATAAATTCGATTTCAGGAACACTAAATTTGGCTATTAACTTTAAATAATTGTACCCCATCCCGTGTGCCAGGTTGTAACCATTTAAATAAGCAATTGATAAAATAAACAGTGAAGCTGATTGGTAATCGGTTTTACAGTCTTTCCTCGGAGTAATATTAACATTAAATGCAGTTGTAGTTCTTCAGTCGCTGTTCACAGGCATCTGATATATAATTTTGTAAGGCCACTCATCCTCTCACCTCGATAGCTATTGGCTGGAGAATGGTGTCACGTGTCAGCCTTCGCTCGCAAAATGACCATGACCACAAGCTGGCACTTGATTTCAGGCACAAGGGTGTGGGAAGATTTTCTTTTTTAGGTTAGGGTGTCAGGCATTGGAATGAGTTACCAAGAGGAATGATGAATAACCTACCTAAAACGTTAAAAGAATTTAAAGTTAAAATTTGTAGAGGGCAAATGTAGGTGAGTGTAGGATAGGGGGATGTTGGGTGTGTAAGGAAATTGCCACCGGAGCGTGTGCTCCATTGCAATTAAATTAAATTAAATATTAAATTAAAACAGAGACCAGAGATACTACTAGTAGAAATTCGTGGTTATGTTCGCAATTTAATAGCTAGGCAATTGCTACCAAATTAATATCCATAATACATTAATTAAGTTTGCTTTTCGTAGCGTTTCATAGTTTTTAAAAAAATACTGATAAATTTTTCAGCTGATAAACGTTGATCTGCTTCTCAGTAACATGTTGCTAATGAAAGCAACTTTTAAAAAAATAAATTACTCATGGTTTCTACTGTAACCATGAATGCCAATTGTCATTCCAGCTTAGCAAAAAATTTCAATTTAATTAAAACTGCCACTAATGTTGTTGCTTGGCCAAAGTTTATGCATTACGGCTTATTTGCTTTTCAGGTATTTTACTGACCACTTTTGTAGATTGCCTTTATTCGTGTTCACTGTAGGTGAGTTATTAGGTGGACATCGAACCAAATATGCTACAAAATCAAATATTCTGGCAATCCATTTCTTCCGAGTTGCTCAACTGTTGAATAATACGGAATATGTGTTAAGTGCAATGGCCATTACATATACTATGACCAATGATTACATTATGAGTGTTTGCCCACTCTCAATAAAAAAAAAACAACGTAATAAGGCCATTACATATACTACGACCAATGATTACATTATGAGTGTTTGCGCAATCTCAATAAAAACAACGAATGCTTTCGAAGCAAAAAGGAATTTTTTAAATTTTTCAGAGTGAACGTTAAGGGTCAAATACAAGTCAAGTTTGTATTTAAGCAAGTTCGAGTCTACGACCTTTGAAACAATTATATGACTGCGCTATCGTCCCTGTTCGTGTTTAATACCTACCTCTATTAATGCTTCTGAGTTCTTCAGGCTCAAGAGATTTTATTCATCCTGAAAGATAGGTCAAGTTTATATATGGTCAAATCAGATCATCCTGTCATAATCTTTCATCCTAAAAACTGGAACGGGATTACTAGAGATAGCGATTCCGCCTGGAGTTGGCATTATAATACTGCAGTGGTCAAACGCAAGACTCTGCTAGAAATTCTTTCATACGTACATTTAGCGGTTCCTTGCTGGTCCAGGCTGTATTTGAACTCAATTTTCGGTTGAAAATAATGGTCCAGGCTGTATTACAACTGAATTACTGAGTGAAAATAATACGTCTTGCGACTGACTACAGCAGTATTACAACGATATTATTTAATGTTGTTTTAGCGGAATCGCGATCTCCAATAGACCCAACCGGAACTAATCTAGACCCGTGACGATACACTAAAAACGGTCACGGGCTTACACTAGTGAAATAAAAATATATTAGTCGTAGCTACAATTCTGCGAATTCTGCCGACTAACTCGGCTGATTCCGGAAAAGGTTACTGTCTCACAAACAGGGGCGGATCCAGGATTTTGTTTGGGGGGGGGGGGGGGTCCTTGAGTGAATTTTGGTTCAGAGGGCTTAAAAAAAAAAAAAAGAGTCTCAAAACTACAATGTCAGGGGTGGACCTAGATACGTTTGGGGGGGGAGCTTGAGCCCCCTAGCCCCCCCCCCCCTGGATCCGCCCCTGCTCACAAACATAAAGCAACAACAACCTGTTGAGATGAACACAGTATACACTTTTAATGACACGAAAACTGATACAGCTCACCAAGGTAAACCACCAATGATTAATAAACTAATTTGACCGTATTCCGAAGATTGCACTGTTCGTATATTAGGAAAATGTTCAGGCCAACATATACACGTCGTATTGCTGTCCGCCGTTTCACACGGGCTGAAAGCACTGTTTTTACCAAGTTCACAGTCACGACACCAACGTTCTGGAGTGCTTCAGGTACTGGGCGAGTAGCTACGTAGCTTTGCCCCCGCGTGATCACTAACACACGTACAGTTACCGCATACGCACCATTATTCCGTTAAACGTAGAACCGCGCGTGTAACACGTCCATACCTTCCGCCAGCTAGCAACAGACTGGCGCCATCTTTTTCCCGCGATGCTCTTTCACGTATATCGATATACCAGCAATACTGTTGTATCGTTACAAGGTCCTCTATGAAGGTGTGATACTCTACACGAAGCTCTGGGTCGGGACGTAAGTCCATATGTTACATGCCGGAAACTTAGATCTAACCAAATGAGGATGGGCGAAGGACAGATTGGATTGAGGTCAAAACTGATAGATCTGACTCGTATGTTCTACATATTTCTCAGTTAGTCCTCTGAAATTCAAATTATTTAAAGCGTAAAAGATATCATCTGATCGAATTTAAGTCATCAGTTGCACAAAAATGGAGAGAGAAATTCCACAGCACGATCAAGTATCGTCCACCTGTAACGGTTTAAAACTCATCATCGAGCGTGAACCTCAGGTAGTTGACATTACGCAGGATAACACTCAGGAGCTTTGTACCCACCAACCACTGTACCGCGCCCCTGCGTACCGGACGTCCTAACTGCGATTTTAAGCGATTTTCCCGCAGCCATCGAGGCGAAAGGCGGACGGTCCCCAGTCTCTGTCCCATACACTACACATTTCACAAACAAAAAATACACTTATCATACAGAGAACATAGTTACACGTTTCACAGACTGATGACAACAGTTCGCTTCCTTAGTACGATACTTAGTACGCCCTGGCAGTAAGTACAAAATACTAGGCGTCAGCAAGGGCATGCGGCAATAAAACCATAGCTCCACATCCGACCACGCCAACGATGAGCAAAACTCATCGAAGGTATCCAACCTCAAAATGTTGGGTAAAAGAGGTGAAGAAGAAGTCTCACTAGCTTAATACACGTAATGGACACACTCCAGTAACTTTTCTTCTCTTAGGTTATTAGAACAAGTTTCCTCTAAATGAACAGTTACGAAATAATAGGCGAACACCTGCAAGAGACCGGGCGTGGTGGGTGAACGGTTAACGTTCTGGCCTCGCATTCGGGAGGACGCGGGTTCGAATTCCCCGTCCGGGCATCCAGATTTGGATTTTCCATGGTTTCCCCAAATCACTCCAGGTGAATGCCGGGATGCTTCCTTCAACAAGGCCATGGCCGAATTCCTTCCAGTTCCTTGTATCCAGTCCCATCCCGCCTTTAATGACCTTAGCCGTCGACGAGGCGTAAAGCAATAAGAAAAGAAAAAAAAACCTCTAGGACTGTGTTTGAGCGTTCAAACGAGTGCACCAAAAATGGGAACAAAGATGAGTTTTTATGAACGAGAAAATGGACCAAAGAGGCGGCCACGATTCATTTAATCTGAGCGTTTAGTATCAATGCTGAAACAGACGGCGCACTATACATCACAAGGTCACCGTCATTCCGCAGACTGAGCCCACCGAAATATTAAATCAGTAAGGGAAAAAAGACGGTGGGTCACAAACACAACTTAAGTCCTGGGTTGTAAGACATGTTTGAGTATTTATATCGGCCTGAAGCCATTTCGCAGATGATCATCTAGTACACTGCCTCACAGAAAAAAGTGAAAAATCCAGAACGGGAGAAGGAAACGAAATGAAACTTCACCGGTCGAGATGGTATGTGATGTCATTTCAGTGATTACAGAATCGCGTCAGCTTTACTAAGGACGTATGAATGAGCCCTCTTATCTGTATCAGTAGTACAGACCACGATGGTGGGCGTCGCATTGTGTTCAGCGATATGTTTTGGAGAGGCACAGCGGTGTTATTCCATGGTGTAGGGAGCGATCTGATACGACTGCAGATCACGGCTGTTATTGGCTAAGGGAACTCTGATAGTACAACGGTACGTCACGGACATCCCGTGTCCCCTCATGCGCCAGTATCATGGCTACATTTTTCGACAGTTCAATACTCATCCACAAATGTCACGTGTCTTTATGAACTGTCTGTGTAAGGTACTTCATTGGCAAGCAAAATCCCCAGATATGGCCCCAATAGAGCATATGTGGGACCAGTTCGGACATCAACTCCATTTCAGTCCTAGTACCTGGGATATCTAGGACCAGTTACAAAAGCTGTGGACCAGCTTGTCTCGGAAGAGGATACAACTACTTTACGACCCCCTTTCCAATGGAATCATTGCATTCATCCAGACCAGAAGGGGTGTAACGTCGTTTTTGTGATCACTGGAATATCATCACATACCCTCTAGACCCTTGAAGTTTAATTTTGTTTCCTCCTCTCCTTCTTAGTCTTCATATTTTTTTACTTGACAGTGTATATGTGGAAAGAATGCAGAGCCTGTATTTTGCATGATTCATGGTTCATTTCTCAATATAATAATATGCAAATTCATGGGACGAGGGCGAATGTCCATATGAGATGCAATGTCTACATGAGTTAAGTCTCTGCAGTACTCAAGAGGTGCGGTTATTGATAGCATTCAGCCTTGCGTTTCAGTTTAATAGATTGCGCTGCTGCTACCTCATCTGACACTTCACATTGATCTTGTTTCTTGCTAATAACATGCAGATCAAATGAATGCAGATTCAGTATCTGTCAAGGTTGATATTATTTTTTGTAGAAATAAAGTGCGATAAAATAATTTCCATACATGTAAAATCAATATAGACCTATCCCAGCTAACATTTTAATCAGTCTCAAAGAAAAAGATGCAGAGAAATTGTAATATTTCCTCTCGTAATTCTTTTGCTACAGTCCTAGAAAGAAAGTGTGAAGTATCCAAAATAAATTTTAAGGCAAGAGTATTCCAGATTAATAGCGTTCAGGCAGCTACATATTTTTGAAGACTGGCATCTGTAAAAATATTATAAAACTGGGATAAAGAAGAATTGGTTCCTGGATTTACAAATCCAAAGCGTCTAACAAGACCCAAGAAACAAGAAACAATACATTTAATCAAACTAATAAAAGGAACGTCTAATACAATATTATGTCAGTCACGCAGATTTTTATTCTGTGGATTCCCCCCCCCCCTTTTGTCTTCGCTCATGGAGCAAAATGTGATGTTACGTATGCCAC
Source organism: Vandiemenella viatica (assembly GCA_031002005.1). Classification (NCBI taxonomy): domain Eukaryota; kingdom Metazoa; phylum Arthropoda; class Insecta; order Orthoptera; family Morabidae; genus Vandiemenella; species Vandiemenella viatica. The sequence continues at coordinate 141,741,117 of CM061920.1, read as the reverse complement.
TTTCTCTTTAGCACGCCACTAAAACTCTTTATGCTGAATATCTCAAATTTTATTTTCGATCACTTGGAATGATAAGTTATAGAAAACACATGACTTTTTTGTTTTGCAGTACAAAAGTTGTCGCTCATGCCGATACGAAAATTTTATCTTCTAATAACAAATAATAATATATAATTATGGAATGGTCCCCAACTGACTCCCAGGATCTTGCATTCAAAACAAACTAACACGTGTTTGCTTATAATATGATTGTAACGAACGACATTCGCGATACTTTAAATATTTTGTTAAACCTAAATATCCGTTAGGGTATTGAAAAAGGAATTAACTTACCTAAAATACAATTTACGCACTCTATCCGGTGACCGGATGTATGCCAATGTATGTTAATTAAATTGCGCATAAATTTAACACAACAGGTAAACGCATGATAAAAAAAAAGTATATCGTAAGGCGTTGTTTGCCAGGAGATCCCGAATAGTTCGGCCGTCTGCGTGACAGGGTTTCAATTTGCCGCGTATTCAACCTTTGTCGTGGCTGCACCTACTGATCGCGTGTATTCCGAACCGCGGATCGTCCTGGCGAGTCTCATATGATCCCTGGCTCCTCCGGGACTTCAACCCGGGACAGGGGCACTAACTTTTGGATGCAAGCACCTTAACCACTGAGGCTCGAGACCGCACGACGCATTATAGCTAGTGAGGTTATGCAACATAACGAAACTGGTTACTGGAGGCTACAGAACCTGCGTAACTAGCCTATTATGTACGAAACTTTTGCTAGGATCCCTTTTCCGGGTAGTGACAAAGTTGCTTAGGAAACCCCATATTTACACTACTAGTTTGATTTCCAATTAATGTTTTGATTTGCGATATTGCATTGATGTATCTCTCTCTAACCATTGACATAGCGCATGCCAATAAACTTCCATTATGTCGGTTTTATCGACTTAATCCAATAAACTTTATGCTGGCATATCTCTGATCAGATTAACCTAATAAGGTGAAGTCTAATCCCTGAGTGCCAAATTAACCTAAAAATAAAAAACTGTATGTGACTTGAACTAATTACCACTTGAGTTACAAGCTTTACTGACGGAGAGAGTAAAGTGCTGTTTGTAGGTAAACATTTTAAAGATACTTATACTATCGGAGACATTTTATACAACATATTATGCTCTTTCCTCCAATGTGCTCTGATTAATATTTAAAGGTTTGGGCAAGCAAACCCTCTGTCATGGCTAATCGACATTAATAAATGCCTACTTTATCTAGTACTATTAAATGTATGTTAAATCGTGATCGTATAGTAAATAAACAAATTAAAAATAAACAGCACGTAAACCGGGTCAGTTGTTCTCGAGTTATAAGGGTGCTATAACACACATTATTTTCCGGTTTCTAAGATTAGGATCACTGTTATAAGCAAAAGTAAAGATAAACAAACTGTAACTTTGGTAAGTATCACAGCTGTAATGAACCACTGGTTTTTCCGTTAATATTCATAAATGACTGCATGTCAATATCTGTAGTTCTGATCTCATAGTATGTAAAAGGATTTTTTAAAAGTAAGTACAAATTAAAATTTCTTTTTTTCACTACGTAGTTCTTTCATCTCATTGTTGTTTTCCCGCAGGGTTCACGGAGGTAGAGCCCCGCACTTGACCTTGGCACTAGAGATGGTGGTGATCAGACAGCAGGCTGAGTGGCCCTGGAGGGCAGTACCGGATGTCTTAACTCCGATGAAAGTCCTCGGCCCCATCGGCGATCGAACCCTGGTCGTGTGAACGCAGTCAGGCGCTCTACCGCCTCTACTACGCAGGAGCACTATTTTTTTTTTATTGCTAAATGTATTTATACAATGGTGACTACGTATAAATGTTGTTATACATTATTGAGGAATATTTTGTATCGTGATGCCGGCATTTGTATTCCCTCGACGAACAATCTAGCCACCAGGCCTTTTAGCCATTTCTGCTCAACGTCTTCTCATTGTTGATCAGTCTCTAAACTCTATCCACCTAGTAATATCTGTAGTTGGAGAAACGAATGGTAACAAGTGGAATCTATGCCGGGACTGTACGTTGGATGTTTCCATCCAAACTGTTCAATTAATGTTGGTTTGAGGACGGTGGTGTGTGACCGCTCAGTAGCCACGCTCTGAATTGCCTGTCTCAGCTTCTTCAGTGTTCCACTGTACGAACATGTATAACTTCAACAAATTTCTGCTGCACAAACTTTTTTTTTTTTTGTTTTTTGTTTTTGTTTTTTTTTGTTTGTTACAGTCGGTGGAACTGTCAATGTTTAGGTCCATTTTAGACTAACACAGCAAGTGAGAGTGGTCTAAACAACCGAGGGAAGTGCTGAACAATTTAGATGGAATAGTGCAAGAATTTAACAAGAAATTCGTGAAATGCGAAGGCAGGTGACAATGAAAGTTACGGCCGGGCCATGTGTCCCAGCTCAATTAAATTATAGCTTTAATTTCCAGCAGAGTCGAATGGCTGAATTATTTAGGACACGATGAAGTGTCTCTCGATGATTGTTCAACAGACTGATTATGTTAGTTTTTGGTGAACTTGAAAACATATTTATTTACCACTGTCTAATCTAGTTGATGGAAATGGTACTAGCGACACACCCATTCTCCCAAAAATTCGTTTTGGCTCAAAATTTTTGCACCACCTATGCAAGAAATTCAAGATTAACGTAGCACGAAACTCTTTCAGAATGTTGTAATACTGAAAACGACCTAGTGGACATATTAACTCTCATTAAAATATTTTTACCTTCGTTTATCTTTTTGCCACTTGCTAGATGGGACAGAACCCTAGACATTAATGGAATCCTTGTTGGTAATAATTTATTAAATCAGTCAGTAATTTCTTTTCGTCTACTCGTAATGACCTGGTGACAAGGCTTCTTAGGGAGCGTGCATAAACCACGTAGCTCCATTTTGGCCTCCTTTGAATCCCCCCCCCCCCCCCCCTCACCTAGCCCTACGTGGCTTTTGTCTCTACCCCCCCCCCCCCCCCGCCACGTAGCACGTAGGTTTTTTCCATTTTGATTCCAGAAGACATTTTGTACTGTTTTCTCTTGTCAGACTATTGTAAATTACATACAGAGATAATTAACTGAGGGAAATAGATAGTCACATGCTGTTGTGAGTTCTGTTCCTCATTTTAACTGCGAAAAATGTTACGAAAGGAAAGCTACGTGGTCTGGCTCGGAACCCCCTCCCCCACGTAGCCCAGCGTAGCCTTCCAGCCAACCCCCCCCCCTCCCCTGGACCGAGCCACGTAGTTTGTGCACGGTCCCTTGCCTGCTGAGCAATCCACCCATATCGTAGTCGCCTTGATTAACCCGACAATCCTATTGCATGTAGGGGACCCACAGTTTAGCGCGGAATCGTTGAAGCGTTCTGGTGTACTCCACATTGCACAGCAAGCTGTTCCAGAGATGAAGGTTGGGTTAAGGACCTATGAAAATCACCGCCGAGGCAGGGATTCCAACCGAGTAACTTGCGATCTCCCGTCAAACGCCTTATCAGCACCCTGCGCCGCTAAGACCAGTTGGTGAGTTGCACGTATCGCACCTATTTGTGCCGCATGCTGTTGTGTACGTTGGCAGCCTCCCCTTTACGTAAGTGTCTCGAGTCCGGATAACAAAGCCCCGCCTAGGCGCCGCCTCGCATTGCCGACACACAGATAGCCGCCGGCTAATTCTCCGATAACCGGCCGCAACAAAGGCCGTTCTGTTCTTTACATTTCCTTTTTCTCCAACCGGCACAGGAAGCCATGCCTTTTCTTACGACTCGCTTAGATTCGGGATGAACAACACTGATAGTTTCGCCTGCCACCAAGGTGGGGAGCCATACTCTAATTACGTACATAAGAGGCAAACTCATTATTGACTCTGCAGTACATACCAGAAGGTACTGGCAGTTAATTAAGGGAACTGCAGAGCAGAGAAGAGCTATTAGTGATTACGAATGTTAGGGAAAAAAAAACGAAGTTCTTAAGATCATTGAATGTAGATGGTGTTAGTATCAGAAATTGCCAGAAAAATATCGAAAATTTTGGAAAAAATATCTGAAAATATTATTTTACGAAATACATTTCTATGTCTCAATAATAGAACTAATCTTTTCTTAGATCGTTTATCCTGCGATCACATTTTGAATGACTGGCGTAGAAAAATTTCATACCATTGGATGATTTACAGCGAACTGTAAAGAAATACCCCTGAATTTGGACAAAATGTTTGAGTTATATGACGACAGAAAGAAGCTGTCCCGTAGGGTTATAGAAATTCAGCAAAGACTTATAACAACTTCTGCAATATGGAGTAAACCCTCCTCTGTTCCACCACCATACCATGCATGACCTAAAGAACTTAAGTACTCATATGACAAATTCATTGCTTGACATCACTGAATGTTATATTTCACCTCAAACTCCATGTGAAAGGATAGTTGAATACAAACTTTTTAATATTTTTAAAAATCTTATAGTGTTTTAGAAATGTTGTCAATAATGTGCCCTATCCGTTGGCTCAGTTGGCTGTGGCACCGTGATGATATCAGGCGCTGACACGGGGTTACCTGGTTTGAATCCTGGTGATGCAAGAAATTTTCATCATCATGATTTGGCCGGCAGATATTCAGAGGTTATGGTGCACACTGCACAGTCTCCGATCACCTGTGGTCCAAAGTACTGGGATACGGCGCTGTTGCTGCTGATTCGTCTGTCTGGCGGCCTACAGGTCTCTTTCGAAATAGTAGGCCTGAATGCGCCGGCACCGGGTGTCACCCTCCCCCTTGTTCATCTCTCATTACAAACAACACTCTATACTCAACGCACATACTATTGCAGTCATCCACACTATCACAATGGGGAAGACAGGGGCCAGTTCATCTCCCCAAGAGTGGTCCCATGCAGTGCTACAGCCACCATGGTATCCGCCGGAACGGGCTTGGCACCATAACAAGCTAACGATGGTGTCGCGTCCGTTTGGAATTGGTTCTTCCTTGGTGTTTCAATTAATTAATTCATTACTCTGCGACATTTACGGTATTTGCAAGAAATGCTATACGCATGAAATCTAAAATTAGAAATTATTTAACACTACACGATAAATACTTGCCTCTCACGTGATTTGTGGCGCCTGCTTAGATTTCTATAATCCTGCGACGTTTCCACCTACATTAATACGAAGAATACGACTATATATCAATAGACTATTACAACTAATAAGCCTGTTGCTTGCCGCAGGGCCAAATGAGTTTTTTTCATAAATCATTTACTCATCCAAAGTAAATTTGGGAGAGTTATGACAGTGTGTAATACCGTTACATTAATGATCTGCAACACCCAAGAAGAATATGTCTGACGTATATCTAACGACTTTAAGGAACTGTTGAACTCTCGATAACGTCAAAAATTAAAAAGGAAAAAGCAAATGATAAGCACAACTCACATAGTTTAAACATTCTCACCACTGACCACAGCGAGGATGATTGCAGTATGGAGACGTTGCGCGTAATTCATGCCTTGAGGAAAGTATATAACATGAGCAAAGACGCATGGGAAGTCATTCTAGTGACGATACGTGTAGCAAATGGGAAAATCCGCTGAGATAAGTAACTCTGACAAGAGCAGATTGTTACGGTGTTATGGCTTGACTCCTGGGAACGAGCATTTCGGAAACAGCGAGGCTGGTTGGCTGTTCGTGTGCTACTGTAGCATGGATATATATATATATATATATATATATATATGGCTGGACGTCGAGTTTATTTAGAAGCGGGAAGAGGCTGTGGGCTAGGAACGGGAAGGAATTCGACCATAGCCTTTTGAAGGAAGCATCAGGGATTCGAACCCACGCCCTCCCGAATAGGAGGCCAGAGCGTTATCGCTCACCCACCACGCTCGGTAACAGAACAGAAAAGAAATTGGGAAGGATATTAGCTGAAAATCAGTTTGGGTAGGAAAAACCGGGATGAAAGGCAACCAATTCTATCTTTAATACAGGAAGGGCGGTTCAACAAAAAGAAAGATACTATGATGGCATTAATGGAAGTTAGATAGTAGTTACGTCTAAAATATCGAGATAAAAAAAAGTAATTTGTATAAAAATCGAATGGCTACAATAAAAGAACCATGGGAGACAACCATCAGTTACAAATAGAGTGTGAAAGTGTTGCAGTCTATACCTACTATGATTCACTTTTATTTACAGGAAGCAATCTAGGAAGTAAAAGAGTAATTTGCATGTAGCGTAAGTGTTCTGTAATTCGTTGGTGACATTTTATTATTGTCAGAATAGAGTTATGTTACTGAGAAATTGTGAAATGGCATGAGAAAGAAACAGGGGAAATAATTTAGACTAAACATAAAACTTAATATGACAAAGCTCATGAAATGTAGATGACATAGTCGTCGTAACGGTATACCAAATATAAAAATATGATCAGATATGACAGAAGAAGTAAGAAAATTCTATTATTTAGGAAATAAAATTACAACTGATGGCCGATGTCAAAAGCAAAATATCAATAGCGAAAAGAACTTTATTTTTTAGTGTCATAAATTGATCTAGAACTCAAAAAGTTCAACACTTCTTGGAAGCGAACCTTGAAGTGTGGGAATACCGGAAAAAGAGAAAATTGAAGGATTTGAAACGTGGTGCTATAGAATGGTGTTCATAACTGAGTGGGCGTTTAAGATTCGAAATGAACGTATTTTGAAAATGATGGGCGAGGAAAGAAGTTTGTGGAAGAGTATCACAAATGAACAGAGAGATTATGGGCTACATTTTAAAACATACCGGATTGGTTAGCTTCTAAGTTGAAACGTAAGTAAAAAAAAAAAAAAAAAAGAATTGTAGAGGAAAACAGAGATAACGTAAATCAGATAACTGAGGACGTGGATGTAATGGGAACGTTGAAATGAAGAGATTAGATCATGATAGTAAGTTTTGGAGAATTTCTTCTGAGCCTTTTAGAGTGCTTCTTTACAATATCCGCATGGTCCAAATTTTACTCTCATACATTAAGAAAATTGCATGAACTCATGAAGCTCCGTTTTTGTCATGCTGATTTTCTTTTATATTTTCCCTCCTTGGCCCATCATGTGATATTTAATCCTTAAATAATTCCTTCAGTACATCCACTCCATCTGCTTTTAATATTTCGCACACTTAACGCAGTTTTGTTTTGTTTATTCGAAGTTGTTATTCCAACACATCTTTGGTTCCATTCCTCAGCTCCATCCTGTATCCTGAGGGTTGAGAAGAGGATATTAGCTTGTCGTGGTGTGGACTGGTTATTTTTTCTTCGCTCCCGGCGTCGACGGCGCAGACGTGCACTGAAGGCGTGCGCATTCCAGCGGCTGACGTCACATCCCGGCTCGGTTACCACACTTCCGGCCGCGCGGCCCGGCAGGTCCTTGGCCAGGGACCCAGCGCCAAACACTGAGCGTAAGAATCATGTTACACGCACCCAGCCCAAGGTTACACAATACCGTGAATACATGTCATCGACTAACCAACCTATCTAACAACGGGAAGATGGCAAGCTACTTACTCCTTAGATCTTAAGAATAGAGTAGTAGTTCAATGATAAGGAGTTTACCGATTCGAATACCGGTCACAACTGGAATTTTTAATTTTTTTTCCTATTGGAAAACTTTGGAAGTCTTTCTTTAAGTTAAAGGCCTGGTTAGTAAAAACAAAATTGTACAATCCTTTGAAAATTACACGTAATTCTTTCGTATATTTTAATATATTGAAAAAGATTTAGAATAGTTTGGAACCGAACTTTATTTTGCTGCTGAACGAGTAATCTGAAACGAAGACGAACGAAATTCGTACTGTGAACAAGTATTTGTGCAAGGAAGAGACGCCACCAAAGGACGCTGATGAGTATATGGTGGCAACATTAATTGAGCGTGTCCCTGTAGACAGTACATTAAAATTATGTGTGTCTCTACTTAAAAGGGGCACAACTGGCACTCGAAAAATATTCATAGTGTACACGAACTGTTGGTGACAGGAGAAGGTTAACAGACCGCCGCAAGTGATCAAATGGGGGCCTCTCAGAAGCAAATCCGTTAGATTTTGTTGAACGAATTGTGACTAACGGTGAAATCTCAGCACCAGAGTTAAAGCAGCGTTCAACACACTGGAAACGCACTGGTTCTCCACAGCCAAAGAATATCAACGCTGTTGCTTCTACAGGGAACTTACCGAGCGTGGTGGGTGAGCGGTTACATTCTCGCCTCGCATTCGGGACGACGCGTCTTCGAATCCCCGTCCCAGCATCCAAATTTTAGTTTTACCTGGTTTCTCTAAATCACTTCAGGCGAATTCCATGGCCGAATTCCTTCCCGTTCCTTGTTCCCAATTGTTTCCTTACTCTATTGACTTCGACATCGTCGAGGCGTAGTCACAAGAAAAAAATACTGCGAAAGTGATGTGGTTGGTTTTTAAAGGATTCTTAACATGTACTTACTACTGCCAGATACGCTGGAAAACGACGAAACCATCATGGGGCTTGTTATTTTAACCTTGTGAAGCAACTGTGGGTAGATATAAAGCAAATGAAAAAAGGAAATTCGCAAAAAAATTGTTCTCTCGCTTAACCTTCTGATTACCATGACTGCAATTGAAGAGAATGGGTTTCAATTGGCACTGCATCCTCTCTGTCCACCTGATCTAGCCTCCTGAGCTTAAACCTTAAAAATTGTTCTCTCGCTTAACCGTCTGATTACCATGACTGCAATTGAAGAGAGTGGGTTTCAATTGGCACTGCATCCTCTCTGTCCACCTGATCTAGTCTCCTGAGATTAAACCTTAAAAATTATCTGTTTGCCACCAATTCCAAGTACTGTAATACGATGACGTTATATGCGCGGCCAACTCATTTACGCTTGAGAAATCCTAACACGGATGCATAAAATTATTGGTATGTCCTATGAGTAAGCGCAGAGGTCTTGGCTCAATGGTTGAGGCGTCTGCCTGGAGATCGAAAGGTCCCCGGTTCGAATCCCTGACTCGGGGAGAGGGAGGGGGGGATTTTCAAAGGCCCTTCACCCGACCTTCACCTCTGGCAAGGCTTGTTGTGTAATATGAAGGCTACGTTAAACCGTCGGTTCCCTTTACCAGGTTATAATTACCGTGTTATGTTATGTAAGGAGGGAAGGAAGCAGCGATCCTATCTCCAGTACCAGGCCAACTGTACCGCCCTTGGGAAGGTCCTACCAACCATCGAGATGAATAGCAAGCTTCTCTTTACTTTTTAATAACTGTATGCAGCCCCGGAAAGATTATGTTAAAAATAAACCATACCTTTTCTTTTAAATCGTGTACGATAGTTCCAAGCCAACAATTTACGAGACGTCTCTCATAAACTACTCTAGAGCGCTCCGTAGTTCGAATTCAAAATTAAGCTATAGGTTCTCTTCACCTAATAGTATTAGCAGGTTGAATTACTCTAAGACGGAATGCGGGGTAATTTAAATCCGTTGACCAGGTCATTAAGACTACACGAATTTTACTTGCTTTTTATAGAAAGTAGGTGTTACAGTGTCCCTTACATCAACGCGATATTAGTTTAAAGAAATAATGCAAGTTGCTGTTGACTGTAGACTCACAGTTTGTTACTACTTTTCCAAAAATATGTTACGGAAAATTCAAATTTTATTTACTTTTAAAGTAATTTCAGTACAGTAAGAAATGATGCATGAGGCTCGATAGCACCCGTGGAAGATATACTCATTTGGGTCATATGACATTACCTTCTTTACCTAAGTAAGCAACGAAACATCACGCTCCTAACGAAAGAACTTATGACATCTTATCCTGTCATGAATGATGAATAATGCCAGGTATGCTTAGAATGATTAAAACGCAACAATTACGTCGTTGACGCGCCTTAAAGCCACCACAACAACTTGATGACACCTGATTTAGCCCCATAACACTTCTACCTATTCCCAGTCTTAAAACAAAGTTCGTATCTGGCACCTATTTCAAGCAAGATAATATGTCGTCGACGACGGATGTCCGCAATTTCATCCTCATCATAGTCCTGAGCGGATCTGAATTGCCGCTCAAAATGATCTGCCAGTGCATTTGCTTTGTCCTGGTCGCTAAACACTATGCCCCTTTCACCGTGCAGCGGTGGTATTTTTGTTTTCCTCTTGGTGAAACGCCTTGTTTCTTTCCATAAGGTACCGTCACTAATTTGGAGGGTGGCTAAGCGTGCGGACCACTCTCTGTTGCGGTGATCTTGGATCGCCACACAGTGGTCTGAAATCCCGAAAAGCTGGCCAAAAGTCAAAAAAAAAAGTTACTATTTAGGATCTTTCACTTTACTAGTTCCACAGAGCGGTATTTCTTTGATGTAAATCACGTGTCGGTTTCGCTTTGTGACTCATGCAGAAGGGCATATACTCGTTTGAAAGTGCCGACGCGACGTGGCGAGAACATCTGGCGAATTGTAGCTCATACCGAAGATAAGCGATTAGTTGGAAAGTAACCGGCGAAAATTTACAATTCTTTTAAATATAATAAGTCATTGTGTACAGAACGACTTGGTGTTGCGAACATTTGAATTCGCAAAATGGATTCACCCCCTCAATCCAAGTAAAATAATAATCTACATTAAACAAATTATTTAACTTTAAAGTTGAAAAAAGTTTGTGTGTTCTGTCGTGTTCGGTCGAATCTCTTATGCCACCTTATAGCCTGTATTGTATTTGATATTTATTTTAAAAAATTGGCTGCTACTAGCTGCTATTCTGTTAATAATATAATTTTTTGTGTTAACATGCATAACGACAAAATTGTTGATCAGGTAAATAATTTAAGGTTTGCAGACGGCCTTGACTTTTCGCGTATTTCGGTGATGCATTCAGGTTCCAGAGTATTTAAGGACTGGTTTATCAGAATGGAATTTAACAGAATCATTAATAAATCGATTAAAAAATTAAAATATTCTGAAAAGCTCATTGTATGGAAAAATCCGCGACCTTCGTCTCCTCGATACTGTAGACCTATTCGTATTCAATTTTTAAATGAAAATGTCGAGAATACGTTAAAAGAAATTAAGTTTATACAAGACCAACAAAAAAAACTTGTCCCATATGAAACAGTTATTGACGGGAAATTGATAACTGTTGCTTACCAACTTGCGTTGAGCATGATTGATGGCAAAGTGTGTAATGCAATTACTGGAACATCTTCCTCTCTACGTTGTAATATTTGTGATGCAACGTCTAAAAATTTTAACAATCTTGATGATATTTTAGAAAAACAAATCAAAGAGGAAAATTTGCAATATGGCATTTCATCATTACATGCGTGGATACGATTTTTGAATGCTGCTTGCACATAGCATACAAACTTGACATACAAAAATGGAAGGCGCGTACACCTGAAGAAAAAGCATCAGTTGAATTGCGGAAAAAAAATATTCAAATAGGCTTTCGTAATCGACTGGGTCTAAACGTTGACCTACCAAAACAGGGATTAGGTAGCTCTAATGACGGAAATACAGCTCGACGTTTCTTCGTGAACTATGCTGTATCGTCATTGATAACTGGTGTCAATGAAGACTTGATCAAGCGGTTCTACATAATATTACAGGCAATTTCATCTGGTCACGACATTAATCTAGTTCGGTTTGAAGAATTTACAGTTACTACTGGTCGCAAATTCGTGGAGTTATACCCGTGGTTTTACATGCCAACATCCGTGCACAAAGTTCTCTTTCACGGTAAAGAAATTATTTCTTCTGCATTATTGCCAATAGGCCAAATGTCTGAAGATGCGCAAGAATCGTGCAATAAATATGTAAAAAGGTATCGGGAAGATTTCTCGCGAAAATGCAGCCGCCAGAAAACGATGGAGGATGTATTTTTGCGACTTTTGGTTTCCTCAGACCCCTTTATTACGAGCCTCAGGAAATTGCCACAAAAAAAGTTGAGATCGCTGTCAACAGAGACATTAGAGCTACTCAATCCGCCAGATATCGCGACACATTGCTCTGATCTAACTGATTCTGTGACGGATGAGTCAACGACAGATTGTTGTGATTCCGATAGCGAATGAAATGTACCTTGTTATTTATTAAACAATCGAATTTTTGTACAAACAAAAAATGTTTTATAAGTAAAATTGTATAAAACTATTTTTCTTTTTTCTTCAATAATACAATTTCAGATTATCAATAAGTAATTTTGTTTTTTTTATTTTAAAAATGAAATATAGATTTACGTCCTCGTAAGTCCCGTTTCACTATTTATTTTTTAAAAAATACTATTTTTCTGTTTGTAAAAATGTCCACCACAATTGCTTTGCCATTTTTTATATTATAAGAGCTAATTTTAATCAGTATTGACAAAAGTCGTGATATATTCAATATCGTATGACATATTGTTTAATTTTTTTTAATATCACCGATTTCATATACTTATAGGATATTTTATGCATTTAACACAATTTTTTGTACTAGCATCCGCCATTTTGAAGCCACCATTTTGTTTTTTTTGAACAAATAATGTCCTGATTTCTTATAAGAGATATTAAATCACCCCATATTTATACTATTTTTTAGATAATCTGCCGTTTTAAATATTTTCCGCCATTTTGGAACCGACATTTTGTTTATTTTTTATTCATTTTTTATAATTGACGTAGATATTCGTTATCAGCGACCTAGACAGATCATGTATACAAATTTTCAAGAAGATTGAACAAGTATTTCTAATTTTGGCCAGCTTTTCGGGATTTCAGACCACTGTGCGCCACCTTCAGCTCTCGCTGCAGCCGATTGAGTAGGCGTCTGGTGTCGGGACGTCTGGTTAGGTGCCATTCTCTGGCAACTCTGTTTTTGTGTCGGATCTGCGCCAATAGGTGTGGAGGTAGTTGGCGCGATTGACTTCTGTCGACCGCTGGAGGCGTGGCTCTGTTTGCAGTGTCTAAGATGGTTTTTGTGACCTGTTTGATGGCTGACTCAAGGTTCATGGCGTCAATAGGTCGCAGTCTTATCATGGATTCCGCTACATCTGCTCGGAAGCTGTCCCAGTTGGTTGATTTGTAATTGGGATGATTATAGTGGCTGGTCTCCAGGGGCCGAGGTCGATTCAATTATGACCGGCGAGTGGTCTGAGGATTAGCCTGTTCATCGTGGTGGTGGAGACGTAACCAGTGATTCCTCGTGTCATAACGATGTCCAGGACGTCCGGTCTACCACCATCCAAGGATGATGTGTAGGCTGCTCTGGTCCCCAGACTAGTAGGTTGTGCCGACGTGCAATTCTGTGTAGTTGCTGCCCTGCAGTGTTGGTCACTCTGGAGTTCCAGTCAGTGTGTTTAGAATTTAAGTCTCCCCCTATGAGGAGTTTGCCTCGAAAGTTTAATATTTGGGTGAAGTCATCTTCGATTAGTCTTCTGCTCGGTGGTCTGTAGGCAGAGACCACCGTGACTGGCCCGCTACTGGTTTGCACCTCGATAGCCTTTGTTTCCAGCTGCTCTGTCTGGGGCGAAAGCAGCTCATGATGAGGGATGCCGTGTTTGATGTAAATTGCAACACCGCTCCGGCTGTTGGTCGATCTTGCCGGTATCAGCAGTAGTTGGCCACTGTGGCTCTGAGGCCATGTTTGAGATGTGTCTCAGACACGAGGCATATGTCTATATCCTCGTCTCGTAGAAATTGTCTGAACTCACCAATTTGTGAGTGGATGCCGTCAGCATTCCAAATGCACATGGTTAGTCCTTGTATATGCGTTCTAGCCATTGTGGGGAGAAAGGTTGCCTGGGTTGTCGGTTGTTAGGGCCGTCTTAACTGCGGTTGCTATGTCCGCGGCTAGTTGGTCGAATTTAGTGAGAAGCGTTGTCACCATGTTGAAAAGGTTGCCTACTATTGTTAGCATTTGGTCCATCGTCCCTCCATTCGCAGAATCAGAAGAATTACTGTTGTGGTTACAATTTTGGCATTGTTGGCCAGGTTTGGGATGGCTGCTCTTGTTGGCTGCAGGTTTTTGTTTCCCTTGGTTGACTTTGACCAGTGACGGCTTCAGCAAAGGAGGTGATTTCCGAGTGGGTCGATTGGCATTTGTGCCTCACTCTTCTTGCTTCCTTTTTGCTGGCCTTTGCCATTCTTCTGAGGTGGGTTCTGGGCGTTATTCTTATCTTCTCGTTGGCGCCTGTGTTGGTTGGTAGCTGATGATTCCTGGGCAGGTGTTTCTTCCGCCTTCTTCTCTGCGTTCGTCTTCTTCTGCTCCTTGTTTGTCTGGGTAGAGGTGACACCCCGTTGTCTATCTCGGGCGTTTGAACGCTGGACACCCCTTATAGCTCGCGACATGGCTGCCTTTGCAGTTAGCGCATGTCGGGGCGTTTTCACCCTTCCTCATGGTGCAAGCGTTGGACAGGTGCGCCCCTGCGCACTTGACGCACACTGGGGGCATGTTTGCAATGTCTCGCAACATGCCCCAGGGCCTGACAATTATAACATTGAACTGGGCCATTGGAGGACCTCAATTTTTCTACTTTAATCCGTAGGGACATCAGTACTTCCAGTTCAAACACTTTCCTGTTTTGAGGCCGATCTGGAAGCACCACAAGGAAAAGAGGCATTACTTCAGAGCCGCCAGGTCTCTTTAGTTGTGTTACTGTTCTTATGTCGAGTCCCAGCTCCTCTAATTCTTCCTTGATATCTTCCGGTGGCATGTTCGAGGGCATGCCACGGACGACGATCTTCAGTAACTTTTCCGCCGCGGACGGGAATGTATAATAAGGTATTTTCCTCCGCTGCAGCACTGCGGTGACGTCCAGGTAATCTTCAGTGTTGGATAATGTCAGTTTGACTTTAACTCCACCGGCGGACTTGGCTTGGAAAGGCCGTCCGTTCAGTGTTCCTTTCACCATCTGGTACAGTTCCTTGTATGTGTTGGGGTACTGTACCACGATGGGCGGGATCTGCTGTTTGGAGCTCTGCGGCTGCTGTTGTTGTTGCTGCGGCTGCTGATGCGGCTGCTGTTGTTGCTGCTGCGGCTTCTGTTGTTGCTGCTGTTGCTGCTGTGGCTGCTGTTGTTGCTGCTGTGGCTGCTGGTGTTGCTGCCGTAGCTGCTGTTGTTGCTGCTGGAGCTTCTGCTGTGGCTGTGTTTGTTGCTGCTGCTGTTGTTGTTGATGATGCTGCTCTGGTTCTTCCTGGATCAGCACGTCATATGGGTTGCTGAGTTCAATTCTGCCAGGGTCTAGAGTAGGCGGAGGTTTACAGGTGCGACGCGCCTCCGTGAACCCTGCACCGTCTGTTTGGTCCCCAGCTGAACTTGTTTTTCTGTTCTTGTTCGTGGATTTACCGCGAAACGGGAAAGTGGCGGATGGTTCCGGGAAACTGAAGGCACCGATGACTTTCTTCTTTCCCGACTTCTTGTCTTTGCTGGTCGTGGCGAGCTGCGACACAGGGATGCTGAGTTTACTATGGCTGGCTCTCTTCTCACTCCTCGACATCTTCGCTTTACCACCGAGGAGCGGTGAGGTGCATCGTTTAGTTGCGCGGGAGTCAAGTCCGTGGGCAGGCCCGGTTGTCGATTGCGTTGTGTGAATGGTCCCAGTAGTATCCATATTCGAATCCGAGTTCGGTTGCCAGGTTGTCGTACCATCTTGCGTAGCCGTCCTATTCATATCCGTTGCCAAGTCCGTTTCCGTTAGCCGGGTCGTCAACGTGGCCGCTACTGCCGCCGGCAAAGCCGAGTGCGGTGGGGCAATCGGCCCGCCTGGCGCGACAGCGCGGCGAGCACTTTCCTCATCGCACATCCTGACTAAGCGAATGCCAACTCGGAACTCGCCGCTAGATAATATGTCAAATGTGCCGTCAGTTATAATCACTGTAGAAATTCCACCGCGCACCAATGACAGTGTTTACTTGGTTGTAAAGTCACATCAGGCTCACTTTATAAACATAAATTTGCAACATTTCTTGGTTACATCAAAAGTAAACTACTGGTAACAGAAAACCACAGCTCCCTCGACAAGCGGGGCGGTGTAACGGTTAGCGTTCTCGCCTCGCATTCGGGAGGATGGCGGTTCGAATCCCCGTCCGGGCAACCAGATTTGGGTTTTCCATGGTTTCCCCAAATCACTCCAGGCAAATGCCGGGATGCTTCCTTCAAAAGGCCATGGCCGAATTCCTTCCCATTCCTTGCCCCCCATCCTTTCTCGTCTCTAAAGACCTCGATGTTAAAAAGGTAAAGCAGTTACAAAAAAAAAAAAAAAAAAAAAAAAAAAAAAAAAAAAACTCCCTCGACATAATAGAATACAGTGTCCATGATAAAACGACTTTTGTAAACAGTTGTAATTCTTGATATACTTTCCCTCGATGTTCAGAAATACAGTCTGCATTGAACAGGTCTCAAATCCTGTATACTCATTCATTCTCTTTACTTTAAGCCAATTCACTAATCCCTTGATTGTATATATGTAGCGACCGAGATTTCACTGGTGGCAAAATGTGACCACTGGAACCATGTTGGCTGGGGTGATTACTTATGTAATATAAGATGGCTTCATGGTGCAGCTCTCACAAACAAGTTGCTGTCCTCAATTTCGCGTAACTTAAGTCAGACAATGCAAGAAAAACAGCGACGAATATTTCACAAATATTACTACCACGAGAAACAAGTGCTCAGTAGTCTTGCGAATCTAGGAAAAGA
This sequence comes from Vandiemenella viatica, assembly GCA_031002005.1. NCBI lineage: Eukaryota > Metazoa > Arthropoda > Insecta > Orthoptera > Morabidae > Vandiemenella > Vandiemenella viatica. The sequence continues at coordinate 141,724,401 of CM061920.1, read as the reverse complement.
TCAATTAGGAATCATTAAATTATAGACAAAATGTATCCACCTGTATCAACCCACCCTGACATCTATTCCTCCTGTAAGTTGGGGGCAAGAAGTAAATTTTGAAATTTTCATTCGGGATACTCTGACGGAGCGTGGTGGGTGAGCAGTAACGCTCTGGCCTAGCATTCCGGAGGACGAGGATTCGAATCTCCGTCCATCCATCTAGATATGGGTTTTCCATGGTTTCCCTAGATCACTTCATGCGAATGTCATGATGGTTCCTTCAAGAGGCCATGGCCGAATTCCTTTCCGTTCCTTGCCCCCAGTCCTTTCCTGCTCTAATGACCTTGACGTCGACGAAAGCGTAAACCTATAAGAAAAAGAGAAGGGAGAAACTGTTTCTAAGCCGTTAGAGACTTAGAGATTTTTGTTTTACATGGTTTTACGAATTCAGTCCAGGAGAACAGCGATAATATGCACCATGGTCTATTTTCTTCAAGCAATTCTCTCCTCGGATCTAATGATTGCGCTGCAGAACATAGGTTTACACTCCACGATAGTCGGATTTATGTATACTTTAACAAGCCTAAGTGCCTCTCAATTAAGTATAACAGTTACAATGCGACAACTTACCCTCCTTGTGGTAGAACTCATATCTACTTATAGTAGGCCTACTAATCTTAGCCATTCTTTGAAGTAAACTACTTCTAATGTTTTAAAAGTGAACATAACATACAGTCTGCAGCCAAGTAAAAAATTTCTTTTCCTCCAATTATTGACAACTAATCTTTCGTACCCATCATTTTAGCTGAAGCAGTTAACAGTTCGCCCCACTTCCTACGAAGCGAGTTTATAAACAGTTTGACTGCCTTCCAGCCAAATGGTGAAACGGTACTCTCAGGAACACAGAATAAGACGCACAGAATATTAGCGCTTGGCAGCCAGATGACAGCTCTCATTTCCCTACATTAGCTTAGATCATATTTAATGATCGCTCAAATGCCGATAAAATCGTGATAAAAGAACTTTGCCCGACCTATTCTAATTTATGCATTGGTAACTACAAGTGAGACATCAAACACAAAACATGTAGCTAAAATACAGTAATTAGTGAGTTAAGAAAAGCTGCAAAAAATCAATACGATATATGGAAGCATATGAAAAACAGAAGGCAAGTTTACAACCAAATTCAGATCGAATAGTAATAAAAGAGAGAAATTAAAATCTGCAGACACAAAATATCATGCATAAGAAGATGACCTGAAACACTGAGTAAAAAATACTAACATGGTATACAGCTGTGATTATATTTAAGCCTTCAAAGAAAAGAAGAATTGTTATTTACGTGATAATTCCAATTTTCATCCCTGTCTGCCTTTGTTCCTCACTAGAAGTTTACCCTCACAGAGTTTAGAATTCGCACCGCAGAATTAAACCTAAAATAATGATATAAACAAACAGAATTTTATTTTTTTATTGCTAGAGTCAAGATTGTAAGAGTGCATTGTCGTTCATATGTGGAAATGAGGCACTCGCACGAAGATGGGAACTTAGGAAAGAGAACACGTTTATATGTAAGATAAATGAGTATCGTTTCCATTAACAGAAATACAACGAAGTAATGATTCTTACGTTTGTCGGCAGATGTCTTTTCAATATACGAGCACTACGAAGATCAGATGTAATTTTAGACCTACTGCTATTTAGTTATTAGGCAATTTAAGTTCTTGAATGAATGAAGACATTTGGAAACAAATGATATTTAATCGTTGAATGACTGAAAATATTATTCTGCTGCCAGCTGTACCCGGCCACGCGTTGCCAGGGGCCAGTATTGTTAAATGGAAAAGAAAGAAAAAAGAAAGCACTCATTTCTAATATGTTTAATTTCACAATGCTTATAGGTATACAATATTTTTTGTTGTTCCATTGTGTGTGCAGATGTAGATATTGACTGATTCGCCAATTTTAGAGCACGCAACATTTAATTGTCCATGTGAGAAGCAATCCGTGTCTAGATCTAAACCACATAATTTTAGCGATTGTTGATAGTGACTGCAAACGCCAAGCGAATTGGGAATTGCAATCTCCGAAATTGGAATAGCATATCCGTTGGAATCATAGTAATGCGAGGAATGAGTACTTCATCACCTTTGAAAGGTGCTGTCAAGATTGTTGCTTCTACGAAATTGCTCATTATTTTTTTTTTATTGTAAGCCGCGTGCCGTTGCAAATCTTTGGCCGGTTGATATTTCGCTACATGATTATTAGCACGCCAATTTTCAGTTGCAGTACGTGCGGTGGCATCCCTGGAAGATCGAGTGAATTCGAAAATTCTGTTGGATGATTAACCGCTTCATCTGCTTCCACAGTAGTGTCGACGGACTTGTGTCTGACTGCCTCGCTTTGAATGTTAGACTGAGTAATATTGATAAGTTAGTAGACGTCTTTGTACTTAGTGGCAAGAATAACCACTCAACCAATCGTGATCCTCATAACTGATTTGAATTTTGAAAAATACTTTTTGAACCAGTTCTTCTTTTTACCTTACTAAATAGCAGAAGTGAGAAAATTCATCCCGAGGTCAGATCAACCGGCACCTTTCCGTTCCCAGTTTCCAGCAACTGATGTGAGAATATCTCAGTTGATCGATCGTTTTGCAGCAGAACACCCATATTCGTAGTTAATTTCAATGTTTTAAGGGGTCGCTGCAAAGTAGATTTACACAAATCTTGCAATGATCAGTCAAGAGCCTCGAGCGATTTTTTGTATGCCATTGACATTCGTCCCAAATGATAACTTTGCATTTCTGTAATACTTTTCTCCTTTGAAAATGTTGAACCTGAGAGTTTCAATGAATAACAATTGCAATTTCAAAGCGGAAAGAGAAAGGGGGGAAAAAACAATAGAATAAAAAATAGTAATTAAATCAAAATGAAAATAAGAAAACAAATCACACCAAATCACTGGAAAAAATAAGCTAACGAAAAATTAAAAATTGAAATAAAAAATGCTACGAAATAATTGACATAAAAACATGTGCGAATTAAAAGGCAATTTGTCAAACTTTCAAAGCAATCGGTGAAGAACTTTCGGAGATTAAGATTTTGAGGAAAAAAAAGAACATTTATATTTATATAGATGGATAAAACTGTTTATAAAATTTATTTTAGTCCCAATAAAAAACATTCGTGCTACTGATAAACCGTAATCGACATCATGCGATATAGTTTCGATGCGTCAGTTTAGATACATTTTCTATTGTGAGTTGCCCTTGAGTATGCTGTTCAACTTCGTATTAAAAACGATATCACAAATGGTGCGGAACGCTTGCGAAAGACATTTTCCGTTCGACGAATAAGTTTTTTTGCCACCAGTGGCGCAGATGTTGCTGCCACAGGAAGCCTTAGTACCGTTCGTGTAGGTCTTTTTCTTTTAAAAAAGAAATAAATAAATACGACGTTGTCAGGGCCGCATTTGTACGAAGCCGCTTCCGGTGTGCGCGGATGCGATAGTTATAAGGCATTCTGACAGCGTATTGGGGAGTCAGCCAAGCGTCTCCGTCGGGAAAAAAACAGCGCCAAGCGGGGGTCACGATCAGTACTGGCCAAACACCTCACCAGCATTCACAACTCTCCTACTGCACTGAGGGGCCCTTCCCATAATCACACGGGCGAATCCTGCGATAGCCTCGAATCTCCATCTCATAAACTGCACATTACAAAAACACAAAAGCTGCGATCATATAGAATAAGAGAAGATGGGAAAACTCCAGAGGTGGAAGACTTGTCATGCACCACGATACCGAATAACTCTCACGTGGTTCACTGTCAAACGAGCCATAAGCTGATACATATATTGAAAAAAAGGGCACTCACTTTCCATTTTCCATAGCTCCCCTAAATTCACAGCCGAATATCGAGGTAGTTATTATTTACTTTCCGCCTCCAGCAAACTCTTTCCGGACGTTTCCAACCCCTGACACTCAATAAATCAAGAGCTTGAATTAAAAACCAGCCTGAGTTATTAATATATTGCCTGGATCACAAGTGAAAATAATGTCAATCTAAGCAAATTACATTATTTGTTTGACATAATTCGAATGACACTAGATTCTAATGGTAATAGAATCTAAGTTCTACGGATTCTATTTTTGAAGTAGCAGAGTAACTAGCTTACGTAAACTTATTCTACCAACCGACTACTGTAGTAGTGCGTGACACAAAAAAAGCGCAGATTCCAAAGAAGCTGAACGGTACAAACTGAACTGATTCTACATGGCTGCACTCTAGTCGAATGCCTGGATGGTTCCTTCAAAAGGCCAATGCTAAATCCCTCCCTGTTTCTTCCAGCCAGTCATTTCCCAATTCTAAGATCTCGCCGTCGACTGGGAATAAAGCCATAAGAAATAAAACCATCCCTGACTTCTCAGTTGAAAAAGCTGAGCTTGGTAGTCGACCACAAGATTGAATGAACTCTCCCGAAGGAGGTGTAAGTAGCGTAGTATTGGAGGTAGGGTGCCCACCAATGTTGCCACCTTGGCGATTTTGTCGCTAGATTTAGTGAATCTCGAAGCTCGAAAGCGATATTCTTAAATATATTATCGCTAAAAAATATTTGGTGATATTTACTGATATTCAACCTAGCAAAATTTCGAGAAACTTGATTGGAAATGGGGAAGGTATTGTCTCTGTCATGACTCGGATAAATAATGGCGTACATAATACATTGAAAACGGAATATAGCTTACCCAATACATGAACGCTGCTGGAATAAATGCCTTTCTGGAGTTATCTGATTTAGGCATATCCTATCACCTTCTCACTCGAATGCCGCAGTAGAAATGATTTTCAGTACACTGAACAATATGAGATATAGGATAGCTGTAAATACTCTTGGAAGCATTCTTTTTATAAGGAATCAGTTAAAAGTTGTGAAAAAACGTAACGAGCTTCCGGCTGATGTGATTGCTGCAATTGATAAAGATGCTAAATACTCTTTTAAATATAAGACTGACGATTCATCTCATCCTTCCACATCTGCAAGTTCTGTAAACTCCAACGATAGACAAAGATGACGAAGAAGAAATACCAATTGAAGAAATTTTTAATACAATGTTATCTTTAATTTAATGAAAATACTGATTATTAAAATATTTTTATAATACTTACCTCATCATTTGCCTTTATTTTATTTAGCGATTTCTAGCAAAGATTTTAGTTCTAAATATCCCACAATCTAGTGACTTTTGAGACCAGGTCTAGCGATTTTTGTTTTCTTAAGTTGGCAACACTGGTGCCCACATCCTTAAAAACTCAGGCTGGTAGTCTTACCGGGTAAAGGGGACCTACAATCCACCGTGGTATTCGAACCACAGAAGTTTTATGGCTTATTTCACATTACACAGCAAGCTGTGTCAGAGGTGAAGATCGCATTAAGGGTCTACGAAAATCGCCGCCGTGACCGGGATTCGAACAGCGGACCTTTCGATCTCGGGTCAGACGCTTTAGTCACTGAGCCGCCAGGCCTCTGGGATGTATTGAAACGAAATTCGATTGAATCGGATAGTACGAGGTAAATCTGCTACTAAGAGTTTGGTAAGGACATTTGCAGGTCCCCGAATCTAGCTACAACCTTTATGGTTCCCTAATCAGACCTTTAGCTCCGACAAAGCTTACTTCGTGAGTTTCAAGTACGGCAGAACACTCCATTCTTCAGATTCAATGTTAAACTGTAGGAAAGCATCTGACCGCCTTAAATCGCATTAGAAATTTTTAAATTTGTTTTCTGAGATAGTTTCCAACCGACATTTGAGTTGTGGATTGTGTTATGTTTCATATTTGATTTTTACCAGATGTGCGCTGATTATATAATCACAATAACTGGACAATTAAGACGTCTAACACAGGTGTACAGATTTTCATATCAACCTTTTGTAATAACGGAATGAAATAAGAGAATATGGACATTAAGATGAGTAAAAATATTTCTCCCCTTTAAATAACATTTCATTGTATACTAGTCGATATGGACATGTGGGGATGTTAGGGACTCTGAATAATCTAGGGTGCTAATGACCCGGATTTTGACGTCCCCTTAAACGCCAAAAACAGCAACAATCTGAATGTCATCTGCAGAAGAGAGGCTTGAACTCTATCTGAAACAAAGCTCGAATAAACCTACACACCAAAACGTCATACTTATTTTTCCAGATCTGATGATCATTGTGATAGATTATACTCTAATTAAGCTCGCTATGGAACATGACTTTTTTAATTTCAATGATCTTTTTGCCATCACGGCTGACTTCTGAATCGATTTTAATAACAAGTGACAGTACCAACAAATGAGCTTGTGAAAAGCCCATTTAACCAACGGAGACAGGCTATATAAACGGAAACAAATTAGCTAGCGAAATAGACATATCGGCAACCGTCATAATATTCATTAATACCTAAAGACTTATGACAAGAAATCTACGATCATGTTTTGTAACGAAGACGAAACAGCCTTCGTATAGTTCCCGTATTGGTACACCAAAAAGGAAGTCCGACATTATGGTTAACACGACATAATGGCCAAAATTAAGATGTTACAGAAAATGTGTTAAAAATAAATGAATAATGAGTGTTTTAACTTCCAGCATCGTTTGTTCAGACGACCAATGTGCGAAAGACTTTCTTCTGAAGTTCCAGACAGTGGAAAAATTGTTGGGTTAGGAATGTAGAAACAAAATGTGCCAACTTCCTAGAAGCATAGGATTTTTTAAAAAAAGCAATTTTTACCTTTTTGAGAGTAAAAGAGCTTTAAAAAAACACACACACACAAAAACAAAACAAAAACGCAGTGTTACGAAACTGTTTACAAATACATCAAAGAAACAACAAAATTCTGTTATTTTGGAATTAAAATTATGACAAGCAGGAAAAGCAAGAAAAGTATAAAATGCAGATAAGGATAAACAGCAAAATTTTTAATATCAGGTAATGATCTGGGAGAATTTTCTATAAGGATATGGAGCATCACAGTCTATGAAAATAAAATACAAATGATCAAAAGGTAAGAAATAAGCATCAATGGACTTTCTAAAATGCCCATTCCGCAAGAGAATGATGAAAATTTAGTAAACCAATAAACTTAAAAAATAAAAAAAAGCATAGTGAACTCTGGAAATGGCTCCTTACTGCGTGTTTGACGCGGCGGTATAGTCTAATCCGACAGCTAACAGTAGAATCCTTAAACAAAAACTTGTAAAAATATCGGACAGGAAACAACATCCTTGATTGATCCGTATGTAAAGAAGAGCACAGTGAAAGTGAAGCAGGTGTGTACACTGTGGAGCAGAGGATGTGGAGGTTTGCATTAAAGTGGTGCCACGCGAGCCGGATGACTGCTTGTGTTCTGTGATGGTCGCCTATTCCCGGCGCGACACGTGCGCTGCGGAGGTCACGTGCGTGGGCGGACGCCGGTCTGTGTACCAACATTGCGCGACAGAAATAAAGACTCCATCTCACCCCACCAGGCCTTGCGCAACGGCGTCGGCATTGTCAGGCACAGTGAAAGCGTAACCTCAACAAACCCGCTCGTCTGCTGATTCCTCCACAAACGGCTAAGAAAGTGTCATGGATGATCTTAAATTTCTCACTTCAGACTGTCGCTTACGTGCTTTCTCTTTAGATCGACCGTACTGTTTACAACCTCCTCTTGCGAAGTAGTTTTTTCAGTCATATTCGCAAGTACGGAATATTCAGGAAAAGCCGGGATAAATATTACACATCGAAACATATTCTCATCTCTAGTCATTCGATTATTTCAATTATCAAGTAATTGTAGCAAGACAATCAGAGTCTAAAATCAAATGTCTCCGAGAAAAGAGGAAAGAAAGGATAACTGAACCTCGCTGACAGGGTAATTATTGGAGGTGCAATGAATGTTTACTTTTAAAAGAGAACTTGTGAACCCGGGTCTAAAATCTATACATTGTCTGTTGTCTGTTCTCGAAGGAAGAACTTGAGTACTCATACACTGACCACAGTTTTGATCTTGTTCATCTGATACCCAACATCTCCTTCACTGTTATCATTTTTGTGGATGTCGATGTCGATGTCGATGTCGATGTAGATGTCATTAGAACCTGCGGAGGATTGGGGGGGGGGGGGTATGCAAGAAACTGTAAGGAATTCGGTTATAGTATGTACCCGGCATTGGCCAGGTGAGATTTGGGGAAACCATGGAAGACAGAAATCTGTCTGGCCGGAGGAGGATTCGAACCCACTACCAAGCGTGATGGGTGAATGGTAACGCTCTGGCCTCGCAGTTGGGAGGACTTGGGTTCGGATCCCGGTTCGACCATCCAGATTTGGCTTTTCCATGGTTTACCAAAATCTTTCTAAGCGAATGCTTGGATAGTTCCTTCAAAAAGGCCATGGCCGATTTCCTTCCCGTTCCTTGGCTCCCGTCCTTTCCTGCATCTAAAGACCTAGACGTCGACGAGGCGAAAAGCCAGAACAAAAAAATATCGATTCCGCGACCTCCCGAATGCGTTATCGCTCGCCCACCATGCTCAGTTGTGGTTATCATGTATCACTGCGTTACAATCTTTCTCATTTCCTAAATCTGTGTTGTTCCAAATAAATAGGTCATTTTTTACAAAAATTGTTTACTGTGAAACCGTGCGAAATCATTCATGGCTCTAGTACAGCCAGATATTAGAGACGCCGGTAAGTTGTACTGAGAATCTCCTAATTACTCAAATAGCATTAAAAGTTCGTATAATTTACAAATATTAAATATGCTCTTCCAATAAATTCATAACAAGGTTTTGGACGTTAAACCAAGGATTTTTCAAAATATTTTAATAAAACTCCACCTGACTACCTTAATTAGGAACGTTCTGAGATAAGTTTCTCTTTCATTCCACTTTTTCATTCAATTCTGTAGAAGTAATTAAGATCTTTTATATATACCGCAATCACATAATGGACATGTCGATGCTAATTTTTAATCTAGCAAGCGACTAAATCTCCTAGGTTCGTAATAACTTCTTCCATTTTTTTTTTTTTTGCTGCCGTCAGTCTTTTGACTGGTTTGATGCAATCTCCTCCATCCCACGTCCTCAATTATCTGCTTGATATATTCTAATCTCTGTCTTCCTAAGACAGGAGGAGGATGAGGAGGGTCATGGGAGTGTACAGGGCATATACTGGCGATGAGGCATGGAAAGATATTGCAATAGGTATGAAAAGTACTGCATGGAAGGGAAAAGATGACCATGACCACAAGCTGGCACTCGATTTCAGGCACAAGAGTGTGGGAAGATTCTATTTTTTAGGTAAGGGTGTCAGGGATTGGAATGAGTTACCAAGAGAAATGATGAATAATTTACCGAAAACTTTTGAAAGAATTTAAAGATAAATTTGTAGAGGGCAAATATAGGTAGGTGCAGGATAGGGGAAGATGGGTGTGTAGGGAAATTGCCACCGGAGCCTGTGCTCCATTCCAATTAAATTAAATTAAATTAAAGTTCTTACCTTCGACTGTTCCCTCCACTAACAAATTAACCAATCCAGCATGTCTCAAAACATGGCCTACCAGCCTGTCTCTTCTTTCTGTAAGCTTCTTCCACAAAGTTCTTTCCTCACCCATCATTTGCAAAGCATTTGAAATGTGGTGCTACAGAAGAATGTTGAAAATTAGGTGGACAGACAAAGTACGAAATGAACGAGTTTTGGAGTTCCTTCTATAAATCTGCTTATGAAACGAATGATTTTAAAATGGGATCGAGGTACCATCGAGTGACTGCGAGAAAAGCTTAATCAAGGTGGCCTGTGATTAGCTGAGGCAGTGGTATGCCCCGTAGTCAGCTATGCGGCTAGTGCCCGGGCTGTTGTTCCAAGAACAATATTTCGCGTCAAGTGATTGCGGTCATGGAACAGCTAACTCACACAGGATGTAATCGATATCAAGTTGAAACTCTTCCGAGAATCCCCTGGTGCCCTGGAAACCCCATGGATGGAGTATGTTCTCGTAAATCGCGTTAATCTCTAAACCCAGTTGTTTATGTTTTCTTAGTGACCGTTTATTAAAAAGATGTTTCCGTGAAGCCAGTGTTTACGAGCGTGTTCTTTGGAACTCGCCGACCAGCTGGGTCTGGAACGGCGTGCGGTTTATCAATCGCAGAGCGAAGCGTAATTACAATTCACACAGCATTCTCTAAATAATCTTACATTACTAGCCAAATATAACACAGATAAAGCATATGTAAGCGTGTAAGATAAAAAAAAAAAGTCATTTTAGACTACACTATGCATATATGGGTATGCGAAGTGTTGTATGACATAACTTCAACAGAAATTTGATCGTTATATCAGCAGTTGTTGACCAACTCCACTATATAAATAGTAAAATATAGAATGTATTAGAAGCCTTTATGACAACAGAGAAATTATAATTAAACGTCCAAAATTCAAGACAGATGGTATTGCTACCATTCAAAAAGTGAAACAAATCTCCAATTTATCTTCAATGCTTTTTAATCTATCTATACCTACAAAAGCGCAAGTCTTGGTCATGTTGCAGCTGTCACGCCATGACGTCGCACTATGACGTCACGCTTTTCGTCTTCGTTCTCCAGCTTACGACCATTGTGTTGTTCTACGTTATGCACGTTATTTAATAACAGTTCTATTTAGCTACGCATCCACAAATAAATTAAGTCAGAAGACTGGAAGAAAAGTACTTATTTCGTTTGAACTGATATAATGATTATTAGTTGCTTACATTTATTTAATATTCGTTTGATGTAAAAGTATTAGTTAAAATACTTGGCAATAGCAATGTAAGGTAAAACTTTTAATTTCGATTATCAATGATTAGATTTGTTAGATGTAAGAATACGTAAAGATTTTGATCAAGTTTATATCGTGATGCATGATGACATTGACATGCGATACAGGAATATATTAATTTGCGTGTAATTGAAGCTTTCATTTTCTAGCGGCAATATTACCGGAGATTGTAGTTACGCTGAAATATAACCTGGACCAAATTGATAACTAAAACTTTTTGCTGCAGCACAAGCGGCGAGAAATTACATTGAGCTTTATTTTATAACAGTTCTATTTAGTTAAGCAACTGCAAAGAAAAATAATTGCCAAAACACTCCTTTAAGCCCGTCATTTTTGACGGGCTTTGAGGGTATTCTACATAATTAAAAATGAAATGCTGTTCGTTGGTAACCACATCACTTTAAACGGTTGGACCAATTTGGCTAATTTAAAAAAAAAAAAAAATCTTTATAGTGCGAATAAAGTTTTTAGAGAAAGAAAAATTTAATAAAAAAATTGGAATATATGGGAAAAACTAAAAGTACTTTCTTCTATGGTCCGATTTAATTAAAAAAAAAAAAAAAAAAAAAAAAAAAAGTTCGTAAAAGCCCAAATAAGGTTTTTAGAGAAAAATAAATTGGAAAAATTTCACGAAAAATTTGAAAATTCGGGAAGAAACTGAAAGTCTTTTTTTTTTTCTATTGACCAAATTGGCTAATTTTTTAAACATTTTCGTAATAGTCCGAATAAGGTTTTAAGAAAAAGAAACATTGGAAAAGTTGCCAGGAAAATCAGAAAAAACTGAAAGTACATTTTTCTACGGATCGATTTGGCTATTTTTTTTAATTGTTCGTAAAAGTCCAAATAATAGAGCGGATATAAACTACGTGGCTCGGTCTAGGGGAGGGGGGAGTAGGGGGGCTTTGGGTAGAAAGCTATGCTGGGTTACGTTGGGGTAGGGGGATTTCCGAGCCACTCTGTCCACTACCACTCATCTCTTCCTTTATGAATGGACATATCCTGCTATTGATCACTGTGTGTGGTTTCGCCGTATTTGCTACCTGTACAGACCTGACTTCAATTTCGATACAAACGGTAGTGTTTGGATGTTCTCTTCAAAATTATATACAAAAGAAATGCAGTTCAATTTTGCGCTGCTAAGGTTGTCCAGCTGAAGCTTAAGGTCTCCGTCACGGAACGACCTAGAGTACATGCAAGCAAATAGCCAAAGCCTCGTACAGTAAAAATGAGGAGGAACGGGTAGGAGATGGCCGCTGAAGGGGGATGATTCAGACATAATGAACGACACTAGGCAACAAACCAAGCGAAACCACTGCATTAGAACAATAAAAGTATCCCTGCGAAAATACTTCTCTAAAATATATTGCATAGCTTCTTAATATGGATAAAAATTCCTTCAGAGGATTACTAACTGAAGTCTCTTCAGAAAGCAGTAATCGAAAAAACGACAGGAAAGTTAATCTTCACATAGAAAAGTGCAGAGAGGGTTTAAAGGAGGAAGTTTCTTCATCCTACATGAACATTATTTTTTGAATTCTTATTAGCGGTCACAAGTGTTCGTAGTACTGTGAACGCTTTATTTAATTGACTGAGGGCCCATTGTAAGAAAGCGAGAAGCCAAGATGGGTTGGTGTTACGTTACATTCGGTATTGTGCGACGGGCTGTCACGTTACCGTTTAGATCAGTTGAATTGGGTACCATAGCAACCTCTCTAAATGTACTGGAGAATCTAGGTAATGCCATCATGGTCCTAGATAAGAAGGGAAAACCCTGATATTCACATCCGCGTGGTAGGGAGGGAGCAACGTTTGTCTATGTTTTACATAGGCAAGCGTCCAAAGAATGAAGGGACCGAATATCTCCCGGGATAAGGAGACCCCTTCCACCCAATGGTGGAAGGTAGGGCACTCTCTTGCCCTTGGAGTGAGAAATCACTCCAGAAGGCGGATGTGCCACAAGTGGGCCAACGGCATGAGGATGCAGAAAGCAACGAGAATCTACTGCATTAAAGATCCATTGGATTCTCTTGTAACACATCATGGCAGTGTTCAAAACTAAATGTTCCGGAGCTTCCATCGGTGAGGGGACATCCATAAATTACGTGAGGTGAAGTAGGGGGGGGAGGGTCCGGCGTAATCTCACCAAGGAAGGGGGGGTCTACACAAATTGAGTGAAAGTCGATTTTGGGAGGGGTATTTCGTTGAAAAGTGGGGGTGTAACCAGATTTTGAAGGGTGCGACATAAAAAAAGGTCTCAAAAAGTTTCGAGGGCGTTTCTAGGGGGGGCTTTCTCACGGACCAGATCTCACCAGAAAGGGGGGGGGGGGTCCGGCCAGATCTCATGAAATCTCACCAGGTGGGGTCCGGAAGTCCGGAAAAACACCTCACGTAATTTATGGATGCCCCCTGAGGGCTTATTTGACCCAAGTAGGGATTGTTCGGCCGCATGTTTGGCAGATATAAATTGCCTGAAACTTCCACCTCTGCAATGAACACTAGCATAGTGTGCAACATTTTTTTTTTTTACTTATGGCTTTACGCGTCATCGAGGTCATTAGAGGTGGGATGGGATTGAGGACAAGTAACTGGAAGTATTTCGGCCATGGTCTTATTTTTTTTGTGAAGCATTCGTGTGTGAAATGAAGAGCCAGCATCCGTTGTGAAAATAATGTGGGTACCGAGGACCGTCTCAATAAGCACTTAGCTAGGCGGTTACGGAAAACCATCCCTGCATGCGGCTATGTGATTGTGGGAAACCTCCCCAAAATCGTTTTTGTTGTTGTTGGTGATGGTTCCTTTCCATTATGACTGTATGTCCCAAGGTCATAAGAGGCTGGAGAGGATTGGGGCAAGGAACGGGAAGGAATTCTGCCATGAACTTTTTGAATGCACCATCCCAGCATTAGTTTGGAGTGATTTCGGTAAACCATGGAAACCCGAAATATGGATGGCCGACGTCAGTAATGAGGATGGCTGGTACGCCGGGTCGAGGTTTGGAACCTGTCCACGCAGAACCTCCCCAGCCGAGTCTGCTGGCGCTTTAACAAACAGTCACACTACCGGATTTATGTTCAATTAAGAGAAATTACAGGAACACTTTTAGCTTTTTGCGCCTAAGTCTACATTCTGCAGTTCATACAAGTGTGGGTGCCACAGGTCCCTATGCGCCGAATCCATTCTCTCCTGTGGGTATTCCAATCCCTAACAACATCAGAGAATAAAATACAGACCGACACGACAAAAGTCATGTGGCAGCAGGACACAATTGTACAGATGGTTCACACATTGCATCATGAAAGTATACGTAGAGAAATACTTGAGGGTAGCTGCAGAGGATATATTAAAAATAAAAAAGCACAAGACAGAATTTTAGGAATGCGTCAATCTATGGACCTAAAACAAAAAAACAGCACTAATTTAACTCAAGATATTGCAACCAAACGTATCAAATATGCGACGTCATTCCAATAATATATGAATGTTAATGATCCAATGATCACATGAGTGAATCCTATGTTCCAGAAGTATTTGTTTTGTCTTGAGGGCTTGATATTGTTTTTTATTGCTAAATGACAAATTGCAGTAGTAACATCGGAAGTTATCCAAGATAAGTCAATGCTAAACCAGAATCGTTTAGATTCATCCCGTAACTGCTCAGTATAAAGTATAACATCGTGTACAAAATGCATTTTGTTGTGATATGTTTGGTTTCATGTGGATTTACGACAGAAAACTGATAGCAGATGTAACACATGCGCTTGCGAAATTGACTCAACCGCCGAAAATCATTTCTCTTAAAACGTTTTAATTATACAACAATATACAAACGCTACAATGTTTAATAGTGTTTATTACGTTTCCTTACAGCTTTCGAATAGAAGGCAGAAATGGAAAGTTGCGATCCAAATGAAATGTGCGCCTTTTTTGGCTAAATGCCTAGGAAATTGATTTATGGATCTCGGAAACATACACAAATCAGCCAGAACATTGTGACTACCTACCTACTTTCGATATAAACCGCTCGAGGCGTTAGCAGCGGCACCTGACGAGGAATGACTGCAAGTCAGACATACGCACCATGCATGTGGTATCAGTGAGCGTGCTATCCGTGTTTACAATGGGGGAAAGCGCACGAATTTGACCGAGGACAGAATGTGATGGCCCGAAGACTCGGCACGAGCATTTCGGAAACTGTACGACTTGCCGGGTGTTCGAGGAGTGCTTTGGTGAATGTCTTCAACAAGTGAAGAAACCAAGGTGAAACCACGTCCAAATATCGAGGGGTTGGGTGGCAACCCCTCTTTACAGATGTAGGATGTCATAGGGTGGGAAGACTGGTAAAACAGGACAGGTGGCGAACTGTAGCGGAACTAACATCAGCCTTTTATGGTGGGCAGAGTACAAGTGTGTGTGAACACACAGTGCACCAAACACTCCTGACGATGGGCGTTCGCAGCCAACTAGTCTTGTGTATTTCGCGAACGAACTAGTTCGGAAGAGCGCTCCCACAGGCGAACTACGCGAACTAGTTCCCAGATCTCTCGCTCGTTAGTTCTTTCGATCCTTTCCCGAAGACCATCTTTTGTTTTAGTTTATTATCTAAAAGGAAACACAGTTCCTTGTGGACACATTTCACTGAAGACACAGATATAAAAATAAAAGAAAAATAAATTGTTCAACATTAATAATTATTGCAGAAGTCACAAACGGAAATTTAACGTGGAATGTGAAAATAAAATACACTTTGATCCCAATATCAATTAAAAGACAACCATCGATAACCACAACTACCATAACAAATAAGAGAGCGCGTGCAGTAGCGCTAGCAAAGCGAGCGAGCGAGCTGTCTTGGAACGACCTAGTTCACGAACTAAACAGAGTGCTCCCGGTCGCAAACTAAAGAGAGCGGTACCGTTCGCGAACTAAACTGAGCGGTACCGTTCGCGAACTAAGCTGAGCGCTGTCGGTCGCGAATTAAACTGAGCGGTACCGTTCGCGAACTAAATTGAGCGCTACCGTTCGCGAACTAGCACCATTCGCCGCTAGGGTTTCCAATATTTTTTCGGTTGATGGTTGTAATTTTTTAAAAAGAATAACCTATAAAATATGCTACACTTCAAAAATATAATACTATACGAAAGAGTAGAAAATGATAAAAGGTATGTTTTTACTATTTCATTTTTTAAGCTATATTTTTTGCACTTCTTACATCTTTAATTCTTTTTTGTCTACAGTAAAATTGTCATATGCTTTATCACTTTCAGTTGTCAAATTAATTTCGAGCAAAAGCTCATTTTTTATTCATGAAATACTTCTCTTACTTTTACCTGGATTTCGTATAATATTGTTATTTCAGAGAAAAGTTTGTTCACTTTGATATTCATTTTTTCTCGTAAATTTATAACCTCTAATATAGTCTCACAGTCATCAAATGAAACCCTGTGTTTTGAATTTAATTTTTGTATTTTGTATAGCCAATTGCTTTCATTAAAATCTAACTATTTATTAAGATACTCCAGACATTTATCAACGAATACTAGAGCATTATTTTTAATATTATCACTTTCTGTGGAGAATTTGGTTTCTAAAGGCTTTTTCTTGTTTTCTTGACCAAAGAAACAGTATCTTTTACATTTCTCTAGCGCTGATTTTAAAGCTGACATAATATAATACTTATCTCAGTCTGTTGGTTAACAGCTTTGTGAAAGTGATGAAAGAAATGACTTGCGAAATTCAAAAAGATTTTAACTTTTGTGTCTTCATCAGTTTCATTCGTCGCCAAAAAATTGTGAATGTGTGTTGGATTATCCTCCCCTTCACTAATAAAATAATAGCTCAATGACTTCCAATTCACTGGAATTGCGCACTTTCGTTATTGCTACCACTTTCTCATGCAAGGGTCACTGTTATTTTTATATGTCTAATTGTTAGGTATCACATTGGAAGTATTAATGTTACTTTTCTTAATAATATAGGTAATACTATTTCTGTCATATAGTATTTAACTTGTAGCCAATAGTAGAATTATATTTTGTTCATGATTTCCAAAACTTTATTTAAATAAAAAAGCCGATTACTTATAAACGGGTATTTTAATTCATCAAAATAAACGCGTTTATAATATTTTATAAGTAATGTTGTGTTGTTGTTGGGGTTTAAGGCGCGTCGACGGCAGGATCATTAGCGCCTTTTATAATTAATGTTTCTTCCATGAACTAATAAACAAATCCATTTAAAAAATTAATATTCTACGAATGTATGTAAAGATAATAGTAAAAACAGCACAATTATTCAATTTACCCATTTGTGTAAAGGATAATGAGCACTTTGGTTTATCGGCGCCAACTGTTCATGCTAATGTCATTTGAAAGGGCTATTATTAAGCAATAACTTTTGTTAAGAAGGTCATATTAAATTCCATTTAGAAACGACAAAAAAATGATTATGTCCTAATAAAACTGACATAACAAACAAAATAGGGCGTGCAGTAGCGGTAGCAAGGCGAGCGAACGATCTGTTTCTCTGAATTCTAGACGCGAACTAACGAACTAAAAGAGCGAACTAGTTCGCGAGGGAGCTGCGAACCAAACTGAGCGCTCCCCTTCGCGAACTATTATGCGCAAGTCTACAGCCAACGACCCATATATGTGCCAATGTTAACACCACGACATCGGCAACTACGACTGAAATGGACACGTGACATCGTCACTGTACGTTGGCGCAATGGCAGAGCGTTGCATGGTCTGATGAATCCCGATACCTTCTTCATCATGCCGATGGGAGGGTGAAAATCCGTTGTTTTCCAGGTGAACAGCTTGTTGACACCTGTACCGTGGGACGGAGACAAGCTGGCGGCGGCTCAATTATGCCCTGGGGAACATTCACATGGGCATCCATGGGTCCAGTGGAGCTCGTGCAAAGCACCATGACGGCCGATAAGTATCGTACACTGAGTGCAAACCACGTACACCCATTCATGACGACCATGTTTCCCAACGGCAACAGCATGTTTCGGCAAGATAATGCGCCATGTGACAAGGCCAGTAGAGTGCTGGAGTGGTTCGAGGAACACAGTGGCGAGTTGCAATTGATGTGCTGGCTCCGCAACTCACCAGATCTGAACTCGATTGAACACATCTGGGATGTGATTGAACGTGGCGTCATAGCTCATCGCCTCCCTCCCCGGAATTTACGGGAATTAGGTGATTTGTGTGGTGCCAACTCCCTTCAGCAACCTATCAAGACCTCATTGCTTCCACGCCAAGACGCGTCGCCGCTGTAATCAGTGGCAAAGGCGGACATACCGGCATAGGTAGCCATAATGTTCTGGCTGATCAGTGAGATTCAGTGAAGAAATACTCTAACCTAGTTTTATTTCCCAGGTTCTTCTATTACGCCTACTCCGCCGTTAGGCCATTTTCTCAGGCGTTTGTTTCCAAATGCTTCATGTGCTTTGTACGGGATAGTCTACAGGACTGCAATATACTACACAGAAAAAAAAAATCTTTTCGTTACTTCCAGAGGTTGTTTATTCGAACTAAATGAGTTCCCTTCATCATATGAAAAAATATATCACTATCAATATAAACGTATATAGTTAAAAACTTTATCCTCAGTTCATCTTGTTATAAAAATGTATTTTTAGAAACAAAACCAGTAGTAACACGTTTCATAGTAAAAAATACATTGGAAGAAAAATCAGTAACTGTAATTACATCCTAACCAGCAATATGACTACATAAACCACTATAATCACTTCCCTGCCAGTAATAGACAGATTTTGATTAGCTCATCCCAAAACGTAGATCTTAATTTAGTATGATAAAAACAAACATTGAAAATTAAAAGAAACTGAATAAAATGCGTACCTTACATCAAAATTTAGTTCTTATTCACATAAAGGAAAACTGCCAACGAGCCACCTACAACTCAGAGTATGTAACTTGAATATTAATCTTTTGTGATCAAGTTTGTAAATCTGACGTCACAATTTTTTCATTGATATAGATATATATCGTACATGAAATCAGAAGAAAATTGATTTTAAATATTAAATTTATTTTGTATTTGGGATCTCGACTAATATTAGTTTTAACATTTATATGTAGGCCTACGAGTTACGCAATGAACCCATGTACTATTATTGGTCATTCAAACTACAAGAAATTTTTTTCTGTTTCAGCAGATTAGATGATGCCATAAATTTATCGATTGAATATACATATATATAATTACTGTGCTTAATTTTTGGAAGTTATCGTAACCGATTTACATGATATTCGATAGTCACATCGGTCAAAAATTGTTTGCTCATCTCGCTATATAATCCAAATATCATAGTCAAGATTATAGAGAATTAAAGAATGCTGATTGGTTTCTAAATTGATTAAATTGAAAGTATCTTAGAAAATCAAGTTGGAGAATTTGCGTTTGTTTTCAATTATACGATATTTATTAATATGAATCACGCTTAGGTTAAATCCATATGGTACTTGCAAGGAGTTGCCAGCTAAGTGTTAAAAAAGATTGTCCTTAATTTTTTAAACTATTATAACCGATTCACATGGCGTTCGCTAATCATATAAGCAAAATATCATTGTCAAGGTTATAGAGAATTAATAACGCTAAGAATATAATTTATCTTAAAGAATACTGGTGGATTGCTACCTTTAAGAAATTAAAAGTACCAAAAGCGCGAAGAAACTGCATTTCTTTTCAATCACACGATATTTCGTCAAAAGGGTCACGCGAAGCCTAGCCGTATGGTGCGTGCTAGGCGATCTATGGCAAGTTGCCACCTGGTTCCGCGCTCTGAATACACTATTCATCCGCTGCGTGCAATGATGTATGCCCGACGAAAACTGTTCATTGACCAGAGTGCTCATAACACTTAGTACGATAATAACATCAACACATGTTTTTCTGCTGAAAGAAACAACATCGTAGGGAGGATATTGGTCAATGATGTTTATCGCCGTGTAGCACGTAGTGAGCTGCCCATTGCGACAGAGAAATCGCTGCATCTATCTGCATTGCGTCACCTCTTCTATTAATGAATGAAGCATGCTGTGTCATGTGTACAAGTTTCTAGACGTAAGAGTCGCAGAGGTCTGCGACTTTAGCAAGCCAGTCTTGCTGACCTTAACAGCTTACTTTTCTCCCGAACAAAAGACGAGAAGCTGGAAGAAATATTTCTTTGACGTTCAAATCTTCAGACCTGGTATACAATTTCTACATACAATGTATATATAGCATTTATTATTCCTTTCTGTATATAATTAAGGATATATTAGATATCTGGTCTGTTCTTAAAGCACGAATTTCTTTTGTAGCTTGATAACTATTTGTTTGTATGAAAAAATTACTCGAAAAATCACTTAGTTTATTTTTCTTTCAAGGCATCTTATCCATCCAAAGATATTAAGAACAAACATAAACAAATCTTCCAGCGATTAGGCTCATACACTTCCCAGAACTAATGACTGACAACAATAATCTGCTTGCCATCTCCGCGCGCTTAAATAGACACTTTAGAAACATCCAGAACTGTTAAAAAAAACACCCGATTAACGTTTCTCGAATTCTAACGATAGTTTAACAATTAAATCCATACAAAACAATCAGAATTAATACAAAATCATTCGCAATACTCATGAAAACGTGGAAATGAAAATTAAAGATATTTACAAGTATTTAAATATACAATTATTTACATAAACCAGTCCAAACCGTTACAACTTGTCCTCTAAACATCGTAGCTCACATCAAAACTTAGAATTAGAAATTTTTAATCAATGTTTCACATCCATAATACTGTCCTTGAACATATTAAATAGTATTTACATAATTTCTTTCCATAAAACAATGCTCATTTACACTAATTCACAATTAATTACACGGATAATACACATAACCATAATTAATCAACTCCCAGCTTGCTATTCACAATTCTTAAAATCGGTTGAATCTGGGGGCAACTTTTTAGCAACTCACAATTACGTACAAATCATTCCAATTTCCTATTTCTGCTTGGTTTCAGAGACAGAGTTTCTTAATTAATTACGCAGTTAGCTATATATTTAATGTCGACGAGAATAGTCCTATAAGCTGGTGACCTGACACACGAGTTAAAAAAAATCGAGGCCTATTTTTCGATATACTATCCTCTGAGCAACAGCCACTTACTACAATGACCTTCGAATGCCTTTATTCAAATCTCATAAAGGAGACCTCAGGGGTGTCAAAAATGATCGCATATATCACCTCATCATCTAACTTGAAATGGCTACCAAATTGCAGCCACGGTAATGGCAGCGTTGTTATTAGCTGATAATACAGCACATTTTCAGTTACTTTTTCTGTTCCTCTTTATAGCTCTTAACACTTACTTACTCGGTAGTGCGACGTAGTGTGCTGAGGCGCCGCGCACTGGATCGGGGAGGTACAACGGGACCGGGCACGGCCCTGGGCCCCGCGTATCAGCTCTCATGACTGAGGACATCAAGGCGAATACTCGGATAATCTCCAATCTGCTCCTCATAAACTACAAAAGCACTGCTAGAAACTAAAAGATATTCTCCTTTAAAGAAGGGACTCTCCGTTGCGGTTAATACGGATTCGATTTAGTACTTTACCAGTCATCATAGTAATTTTACTTACTGAGTATTGCAATAGTCGTGCTTCTACAAAATCCTGATTCTATTTTTAAATTTCATCTAATGTTACTCTTATTATTTCTGCTATTCACATGGTTTAGTCTAATTGTAGTCCTAATTCTGCAAGGGTTGCTTAAAATGCTTAAAAAAATGGTCTTCGCTCATTTAGCCAGTTTATATTGAATTGTGTATTGTATCAAATTTTGCCTTTTAATTTTGAAACGCCATTGAGGACTACACAAGACGTACACAACACTTAATTAAAAGCACTCGGCCTGAGGCCGGACTCGAACCGGGGACCGTTATAGTGAGATGCTAGAGGCCAGGTCAAGCTAAGCAGTTTCTTAGCATTTTTTACCTTATTCCTGACAGGGAAATGTAATAAGACAATCGCAGCACACTTACTTTTTTCCTTCGAAAATATAACACTGTAATTTTTTATTCCTTTTCTTTAAGTGTTTCTATTACACACAAGGGGTGTAAGGGTTTGGGAGAGGCTATACTACTCTTTTCCAACCAAATGTCAACCTCTCCTTCACGTGGTGCACCCTGTTTGCACGGACGAGGCTCTGGCGACTGAAAGATTCCCGGTATAAGGAGTCACCCACTGCTTGCCAACGGCCTCTAAAAGGAAGGCGGAAGAGCGGGGAGCGGTTCAGGGCACCCTCTTGGCCTTGGGGTTGGAAACGGCCCCTAAAGGCGGATGAATCAGAAATGATCAACGGCATGGGGATGCAGAAGGCAACGGGAAACCACTGCATTAAAGACCCAAAGGGTATCCCGAGGACATGTAATCCTCCCATAGTCCCCCAATCGGATCTCCGGGTGGGGACTGCTCAGGGAGGAGTCATCAGAATGGATAGAAACATTCTACGAGTCGGAGCGTGGAATGTTAGAAGTCTGAATAGGGCAGGTAGGTTAGAAAACTTAAAAAGGGAGATGGAACAACTTAAGTTAGATGTTGTTGGGATTAGTGAGATTAAATGGAAGGACGCACAAGATTTCTGGTCTGGGGAATACAGGATAATTAGCACACAAGCTATCAATGGAGTCACTGGTTTAGGATTTATAATGAACAAGAAAGTAGGGAAACGGGTGAGTTATTATGAACAGTTTAGTGACAGGATTATTTTTGATGAGGTTAGAAACTAAGCCCGTCCCAACCAAATTAGTACAAGTATATATGCCAACGTCACAGGAAGATGACGAAGAAATAGAAAAAATATACGCTGAAATTGAAGAATTAATCCAATATGTGAAAGGGGAGGAAAATCTAATAATCATGGGTGATTGGAATGCAATAGTGGGAGAAGGAAAAGAGGGGAATACTGTAGGAAGTTTTGGTCTAGGAGAAAGAAATGAGCGAGGAAGCAGGTTGCTAGAATTTTGTGAAAGATATAAGCTAGTAGTGGCGAACACACTGTTTAAGAACCATGCAGGAAGAATATACACCTGGAAACGTCCTGGGGATACAGGCAGATGTCAGCTAGATTATATCATGGTCAAACAGAGATTCAGGAATCAAGTTCTAGACTGTAAAGCATAGCCAGGAGCAGACATAGACTCGGACCATAATTTGATAGTAATGAAGTGCAGCCTGAAATTCAAGCGAATAAGGAAACAGCAAAAGCAGAACAGACTGGAAGTGAATAAACTGAGATAATCTAATACGAGAGAAAAATTTGCAGAAATGGTAGACTTAGGCCTAAGAAGTAACTCTGAAAGGAGCCCAACCGAGGACGAATGGAATGCATTAAAGACCGAAATAATGAAAGCTGGCAAAGAAACATTAGGCTTTAGGCAACAAGCTGCCCGAAAACCTTGGATCACATAAGAAATTTTGCAGCTGATCGATCAGAGGAGAATGTACACAAATGCTCAGGATGAAGCAGGAAAAGAGCAGTACAGGCAATTTAGAAATCAAATAAATAGGAAATGTAAAATAGCAAAAGAAAAATGGCTACAAGAAAAGTATGAAGAAGTAGAAAAGGAAATGGTCGCAGGAAAAGTAGATGTTGCATATAGAAAGATCAAACAGAATTTTGGAGAAATGAAGAAAAGAGGTATGAACATTAAAGCTGCCTATGGGAAACCTCTGTTAAGGTCAGAAGATAGAGCTAACAGATGGAAGGAATACATTGAGAAACTGTATGTTGGGGACGACTTGAACAATAGTGTATTGGAAAAGGAAGGCGATGTCGACATGGATGACTTAGGAGATCCTGTTTTGAGGACAGAATTTAATAAAGCTCTGAATGACTTGAAAACAAATAAGGCAGTTGGAATTGATGAGATCCCTGCAGAACTTCTTAAATCCCTAGGAGAGGAAGGAATCGAAAGATTATTCAAGCTGATATCAAAAAGTTATGAAACAGGAGAAATTCCAACTGATTTTAATAAAAATATATTCTTCACACTTCCAAAGAAAGCACAAGCCGACAAATGAGAGAATTATCGCACCATTAGTCTAACATCACATGCTTCAAAATTACTGACCAGAATAATATACAGAAGGATGGAAAGGGTAGTAGAAGAGATAGTAGGTGAAGATCAGTTTGGGTTTAGGAAAAATCGCGGTACAAGGGAAGCAATTCTGTCTTTAAGATTAATACTTGAAGGGCGGATCAAGAAAAACAAAGATACTTTTATGGCGTTTGTTGATTTGGAAAAAGCTTTTGATAATGTTAGGTGGGACAAGATGTTCAAAATTTTAAAGGAGTCAGGTCTAAAGTATCGAGATAGAAGAATACTCTATAAACTATATAAGAATCAAGTGGCTGTAATAAAAGTAGAGAATCACGAGAGACATGCATCAGTTAAAAAGGGTGTGAGACAAGGTTGTAGTCTATTCCCGTTAATCTTATATCTTTAAACGAGCAATTCTTGTATATATATATATATTTCGGATTTTGGAAACGGCTGTGACGATTTGGATGAAATTTGGTATTTAGATAATGTTTTGACTTTTAAGATTACCTGAATAGTTGTCTTCCCTACTAAAAAGCGAGTTTACAAAATATGAACAATTTTGTCACTCCGTATATCGAAAACGGCACTAGCGCCATCTCGTAGACATTTCAGGTACCAGAAAGCCTACAAATAGAGTTTCTTTGATTCCAAAGAATAAGTAAACGAACAGTTCTTGTATACTGGCTGACCCGTGGAAATATTAGCACTGCAAGTTCAATTGAAAAACATTTAAAAAGAAAGATAATTAAAAATTTATCAATGGTTTTATCAGAGGTGATAACTTTACAGAAACTTCTTTGAAATTAATATTACCGGTACCAGTTATAAAGTAATCATCGTTTACTTTTTGACTATAAATAGTGGTTGTTAGTTAGCCATTAAATACTACCACCTTAATTATAAAATATCTTTCGATTTCTGTTCAATATACAAGATTTCGAGTAGAGTTTGATAATAAAGTGCATAATTAAATATTAATACATCTACAAATTCCTGAAAAGCCGCGTGCGAGTGCACATACGAAAAAACGGGTTCTGATAAATAGAATCTTGCCTTTTGAATCGTCTGACCTTGTGCTTTATTGTTTATAACGAAGGTTACTTCTTATGGGAATTGTTTTATTATCATTTTGAAATGCTGATCAGAAGATGTGAGATTACTGCGAGGTATGAGCATAGTTTTATCGGAGTGAATAAATATAGCACAGATGATGTTCTATTGACGTCACAACCTGATGATGAATTCTCATAGTACTCGATGAAACATATCGAAAATAAATAATAAATTTTCTTGGTTTTCGAGATATAGCATGTCAAAAATCAGTTATAGGTATAGTTCCTTGTGCTTTTGGCGACGTTTCTTTTGGTCCAGGCCGTATTTCAACCTAACAAAAACCACTAGGTACAAAATAAAACATTGAAAGTACATTTCCACCATATAGACATAGTGCTTTTGGTGGATTTTTTTCTGGTCCAGGCTGGAGCTAATCCTAACCTCTTCACTTTTGAGATATAATATCCCCAGAACTAAGTGAGATATCAGAAAAATAAATTCCTTATTTTCGATTTGTCTCGACGAGTTTCATACGAATTCATCAAACTTGGCTATGGCGAAATTTGTCTTCTGGTCCAGGTCGCATTTCAACCAACCACGTCAATTTTGAGATACGATATCTCGAGAACTAAGCGAGATATTTAAAAAATATATTTTTTACCTTCAATTTTTCTCGTCGAGTTACATAAGAATCCATCATCAAGGGTTATCGTAGAATCCTTTGAATTACCACAAATCTTGCACCATTAATTAATACCAAACTGGCATTAAAATTTCTGTTTAACATATTAATAGAATTTTTTTTTTTTTTTTTTTTTTTTTTTTTTTTTTTTTAAAGCAATTTGTGAGGCCGTCTCGCAAATGGATCTAGCGATTTGGATGAAATTTCACATGTAGATAACGTTTTGATTTTCAAGTTTTTAACACGATTTTTTTTAAAAAAAAGGAGCAACTTTTGTATTTGGTTTCTCGAAAACGGCTCTAACCTCATTACGTAGAAGGTTCAGGTACCAGTAAGCCTACTGATGTTAGTTAAGCTTCTCTTTTGTTAACTGTGCACCTCAAAACGCCTAGGAAGCCTTCAATCCTTATACTTTAATCAAACTTTACTCGAAATCTTGGATACTGAACAGAAATCGAAAGATACCGAGCGAAGATCGGTCACCCAGGTACTATTCAACTTGTATGTAGAAGAAGCAATGAAGAAAGTCAAAGAAAAATTTCCATGTGGCATAAGTTTACAGGGAGAAAAAATCAGCATGCTACGATTTGCTGATGACATTGTCTTCTTAGCAGAGAGGGCTGAGGATATTGAGAAGTTATTGAATGGCATGATCAAAATACTGAAGGAAAATTTTGGACTGAATATAAATCAAAGTAAGATAAAAGTGATGAAATATAGCAGAAATGATACCAATACTAGCAGATTAAATATAAAAATAGGATCGGATGCAATAGGAGAAGTGAGTGAGTTCTGTTACTTGGGAAGCAGAATTACAACCGATAGCCGAAGCAGGAATGATGTTAAAAGCAGAATAGCACTAGCAAAAAGAGCCTTCATGAAAAAGAGAAACCTTTTAGTTTCAAATATTGCTCTAGGAATTAGAAAGAACTTTTTAAAACTCTATGTGTGGAGCACAGCACTTTACGGTAGTGAAACATGGACTTTAGGAATACCGGAAAGAAAGAAACTTGAAGCATTTGAATTGTGGTGCTACAGAAGAATGCTGAAAAGTAGTTGGACAGACAAAGTAAGAAATGAACAAGTTTTGGAAATGATGGGTGAGAAAAGAAGTTTATGGAAGAAGCTTACAGGAAGAAGAGACAGGCTGGTAGGTCATATTTTGAGACATGCTGGATTGGTTAATTTGTTAGTGGAGGGAACAGTCGAAGGTAAGAACTGTAGAGGAAGACAGAGATTAGAATATATGAAGGAGATAAATTGAGGACGTGGGTTGTAGGGGGTATGTAGAATTGAAGAGGTTAGCACAGGATAGGAAGGGATGGAGGATTGCATCAAAAAAAAAATTACACACAACTTGAATATTGGAGAAGATGGACTCCAGTGGTATGGACATATAACAGGATTGGCGGTTACAGATGAATTAAAGAAGAATAGACCTAGAGGAAGACCGAGGGAGAGATCCCGGGAGGAAATGAGTGAATCGGACGAAAGTGACAGAAAGAGAGGAAGTGGATGGACAAAGCACGATGGTGCGGCTATGTTCCAAGCAGACGCAACCCATGACTGGAACCTGCTCTACATGATGTGGATAATGTCATATGTTTTTTACAGGTTTTCAGACAACTGCAATATTTATCAGTGTACGTACATCATTGATCAAGTATTGTATTCACAATTACGTGACTCATGATGGATTCAACGCTTACTTGAAATGCCCCTGCTAAGGCTCGACTCGAATATGCGTCCACTGCTCGAGGCCAAAATTTTAACCCCCAGTAACGTTTAAAGTGGTGCATCTACAGCTGGCATTCAAGTTCATCAGAAAGGATTTTAATTCCTGTGTTATTTTTTAACGTTCCGTTTATAAGGTAGGATGTGTCTCATTTTTAAAAAGATTTGAAAAAGAAAAAAACAATATTAGTAAATTTGACAAATTATTTGTTTTTAATTAACTGAAACAGAATTCCTACCATACTGTTTCTTTATTACTGGTAAAAACATTTTGTAGGTGTTCAAGATATGTTAGCGATCTGTATTATTTAAATCAGATCTGTGTCTCTTCATTTGGTTCTTCACTCTGTAGATAAAATCAAGCCCGCTTATCTCTTTGTGACAGAGCTTTAGAACATGATCAGTATCTTAGATAAGAGAGTCAGGGACTCGAATAATTTACCAAAATCTCTGGAAGAATTTAAAATTAAAATTCGTAGAGGGCAAAAGTAGACGGCTACAAGGAAGGATAGAAAAATGGGCGTTTAGGCAAATTACTAACGGAACGTGCACTCCGTCGCAATTAAATTCTGCAGGAGTGCCGTAACACTATCTGCTTGCTCATCGCGTTAGCTTGAAGCAAAATTTGTCGTGTTTATGAAATATTGAGATGAAAACCGGTTACTAACCTGTATGATAGCGAAAAAACGTTTTAAGTGGAAGCAGGATGTGAACACATTCCTCCCGATGCGTTGTGGCCACAAACTTGTTAATACGTCTAGTACGTTAATTATACATGAAATCATTCTTAGCAACTAACAGCACATGTAAAAAAGAGATCGGTGATTGCATTTATATTAATAAAACACTGATCTTGGTCAGTGTGTCTGTCACGCTGTGACGTCACCAGCCAGCCTTCGCTGGTGGATTAACAATGGCCAGAGATACTACTGTAAAGTTATAAGGTATTTAATAACGGTTTTATGTAGTTAAGCATCCACGAAGAAATAAGTAACACAACACTGGAACAGTATGTATGGTATTGCATTTAAATTAACATAATATCATCAGTTGCTTTTTATTTGTTTAATTCAGAAAGAACTTTTTAAAACTCTTTGAGTGGAGCACAGCACTTTATGGTAGCGAAACATGAACTTTAGGAATACCGGAAGCATTTGAAATGTGGTGCTACAGAAGAATGTTGAAAATTAAATGGACAGACAAAGTACGAAATGAACGAGTTATGGAAATGATGGGTGAGGTAATAAGTTTGTGGAAGAAGCTTACAGAAAGAAGAGACAGGCTGGTAAGTCATATTTTGAGACATGCTGGATTAGTTAATTTGCTGGTGGAGGGAACGGTTGAAGGTAAGAACTGTAGAGGAAGACAGAGATTAGAATATACGAATTAGATAATTGAGGACGTTGGTTGTAAGGGATATATGTAGAAGAGGTTAGCACAAGATGGGAAAGGATGGAGAATTGCATCAAACCAGTCGAAAGACTTATGACAGCAAAAAAAAAAAATTGTTCAATGTGTATTACTTCGAAAAATTCGTAACCCACAGATACATAATATAAATGTATTAATTTTCGGGCAAGAATGTTAGTGGATAATTTGATTAGATTGAAATTTAGCGCGGATCAGAATGACAAATGGCATTTGACTTTACGACAAAGGGCATTATGACATCTGCAAACAACTTAACTTCGTATAGTAAACCATCAACTTAAGGATTCATTAAAATAATGAATAGTAATGGTCCCAATACGCTACTCTGTGTCACTCCAATTTTAACTTCCACTTATTTTGATACAGCATTTCCTACCGTAACTTTTTGCTGTGTACCTTTTAGGAATTGAGTTGCAGAGCTAGTCAGGTATTGGGATGCTGGTTGGTGAGTTGGGAGGTCCAAGATGTGTGTGTGGCGCGCGGCGGCAGGAAGTGGCCACCGGATGCGACCATCTTTAGAGTGTGCACTTCCGGTTGGGGCCGCCTCCCCTCCTGGGAACTCAGCGGCGGCAATTAAAGGAGCCCACTTCCAGGTGACAACACTATAAGTCTGCTCACAAACCTATGCGGCTATTACCTCTCTGATTTACAATGAAGGTGTTGTTTTACAGTAACCAGCAGAACTGGTTGTGTTATAGATACAGGCATTACAGAAATGTTCGAGACGAAATTACGAACTAAACATAATCAAATACAAAACAAGAGTTAGGCGCTTAGCAGAAATAATTGTAACTGCGTGTCCACTCGTTGCTTAATTTTTTTTAACTGCTTTACGTCTCTCAACTGCGAGGTCTTTAGAGACGGGAAAGGATGGGGGGGGGGGGCAAGGATTCGGAAGGAATTAGGCCATGGCCTTTTGAAGGAAGCATCCCGGCATTTGCCTGGAGTGTTTTGGGAAACCATGGAAAACCCAAATCTGGATGCCCGGACGGGGATTCGAACCGCCGTCCTCCCGAATGCGAAGCCAGAACGCTATCCGTTACACCGCCACGCTCGGTTCGTTGCTTAAAAAGTGATATTAAGTTAGATGGATGAAGCAGATTATGCGTTGGCTAAGATAGGCTTTGAAAAAAAGAGAATCATTTAGGCATCAGATAATTTAAAACAGTACATTATCACCATCGTAATTATTTTTTGGACTTGAAATCTATTCAGTAAGACAGTCTTTCTTTCACTTCTTGACTGCTAGCTATGACCGCAAGTTGCTAATACACTGTCCTACCTTGTTAACTGATGTATTTTGCTGCTTTAATCTCACACCGAATTATAAGTTATTCTTCTGTCTCAGTATATTGGTCCCGAGCCTCAAAATTTTTTGAACTCCTTGTAATATTGCTAAATTTTTTCTCCTAGCTTGAGAACGACATTAGTGTATCCTGTATTTTCTTCACTCCTGTTTTTTTCATTAATAGCAACAATGGAATAACTTCTCTTGTTACCCAGAGTTTTTCCTAAACCCAAATTAGTGTTCGTCTAACCTCTCTTCCATTTTCTATTTTGTTGTAAACTCTCGATCTTGTGATGTCAAGGTATAGTACGGTAGTTCTCATTCTTTCAGCTGGCAGTTCTTACGTCAGTCTATCTATACGATAATTGATAGTGAGGGATGTACAAAACATTAAAATAAAGGAAGAAAGGTAGTACTGAATTTTTCTAGTCTAGGGAGATTGGCAACCGAAAAAGAAAAGTGTATGCTTACAACTGTTAAAAAAAAAACATGAGTTTCAGATTCATATTTATTTTATTAATAAATTTTCCCATTTTGTATAGTTTACATAATTATTCCTTCCAATTATCCACTATTTCTTCTTAGTATAAAGAAAATATTCATCGATTTGATGATAGCACAACTATTTCTCAGTACACTAAAATTATTTAAACTTCCCGTTTGTCAATATTGCTCAACTATAATCATTCTGTATTCTTCACTCTTTTCTTGATTTCAGTATACATCTTTTTCTGCCTCCTTCATTATATATATATATATATATATATATGCCTTCTTTTCTAATAGTTTCAGAATGGTCTATGTAACTCAATTTTTCCTTTGCTTCCTTTCTTGTGCTCAGTTATTTACATGCCTTCATAGTCATTTTTTTACAATGTTCTTCAATTGAGATTCCTTCGTAGTCTTATCTAAGCACTACATTTATAATTTGCATATTCATTTCGTTCAAATTTCTTTCAGCTCTTCAAATTCAACATTCACTTTATAAATCTCAGAGTGTGTTCCTTGTTCAAGGTTATGTCTTACAGTCCAAATCTTGATTTATAAATCCTTGTCTGACCTTGACTCTACCAAGAAGATATTCTTCCTTCTGCGTTTCGACACATACATTCGTCTTGTTCTATGCTTTAAGGAGAGTGCTTGTTATGATTGCTTTATATTTTTCACTACAATTGTCCTTTTCGGACAAGAACCAAATGAGAAAAAAAATCAAAAATAAAATGACAGCATTAGCGACTCTTTATGCCGGGAGATTTTAGTTGTGGAACTTCGTGAATAGAAACACGATAGAGAGGTGAGGTGATTAATGGAAAACAGAGATTAAAGTATTCAGAACCATTCATAAGGCTTAAAAGTGCTACTCACATGTCCTGACTAAGTGAAGGCCTCTTGCAGGATTTACGTTAGAAGAAATGTCTTCATATTGTGAGCTATCCACTCAATTATGGTGGATTATTAGTTATCTGCCGACAAACACAAGACAGCTATCTACGGCACACGCAGATCAACAGCATTTTCACTCCAAGGGGGGTAACAGCATGCTATAGACGAGAAAGGCCCAATCTCGTTTCTAACACAAGCTAACTGCAGCTCAATTCTGTTTTAATTACTTGTAGACGATAACTTATAATCTCTCAAAAATAATATGTAGGCTTATTGTTGTTAACTTATTAGAAATGATAATCACAGTTCTGTAAGAAATATCACTTGATTTATTTAGAGCAGTACTTGAAATCAACTTTTAAACACCCGTGTTGCATTTCAACACGCCCCTAATACACTTAACATTCATATTACAGCTCCCTTAATGTGGGTAAAAAAAACGCGACATTAGTTATTAACAGACAGGGCGCCAACCATCAGAGACAATATAAAGCATGCACTGTGCCCGCTCAGTTAATGCTAGCTAACGATATTAAACATACGCTATTCAAAGATTACACAAAACCCGCCTTATGGAACCCTGCAGGCCTCGGTAGCGTAGGGGCTAGAGTACTGGCCCCACGTGCCGAAGGTCGTCGGTTCGAGTCCGGCCGAGGGCATGGGTGTTTAAGTGTTGTATGTGATTGTGTTTGTCATGTCCGTCCTGTTGAGTGTCTAGAATTACTTGAAAGAAAATATACACATGGAGAAACTGAAAGCACTGGATGAACTAAACTCATACTTGAGTTGGGTGTTTGGCTTAAGGAAGCCAAAGGCCATTAAAATTTTTTAAAAAAATGGAACTCTGCAAAAACACAAATCAATTTACAACTATTAGTACAGTTATTCATAACACTTACAATCAATCACAGAAAAATAATGTAATATGAATAATAATAATAATTGGAGGGTTGTGAGATTGTCACAATATGCAGAAAGATTTGTTGCTTTTTGAAATAATTTTAATATTTCTTTAAGATGCATTCGGTCTGGAAGTTATTAAACGTGATAGATTGACACCTACTGGATCTAAATCAAATATGATACAGTGTTAAACGGATGTGAATTTTGCGTTATTTTAAATCTCAACATGAAATCTGCCAATAATGTAATTTAAACGTTAAAGGACGTGAATTTACCTATTAAAATTCATAGTTGGAACCGGAAATCGAACTGGAGACTTGTGGATCCGAGTCATAGAAGTTACCACGGAGCCACTATACCAGTACGACACCTTGCATTTGTTATTATATATTGTTACATCATACTGTTAATTTTTAACTCTATGCTTTATTCAGAGACGCAAAGTATCATATTCGATCAGCATCCTATAGACCCTATTATTATTATTAGTCGCGATGGAGCATTTGTATTTCATCTGGAAATCTCGCTATACTCCTACTTTTGCAATGCATCAATTTCCACTTCAAATTTTGTCAATGTTTGTGCTCATTTTATGAACATATCCCATACCAGTTTATTCCAATGTCTGATTCCTTTTTCCAAGTACCTTATGCCTGAAATCAAGCATTAGTTTATAGTCATGGTCATCTCCTCCCTTCCACATACGTCTGCTCATCACCAAGGAATGCCTTTTTTCTCACATACATTCCCGATGTGTTTTCATATCAAGCTCCCCAGCAATCTATTCCCTTGCCTCCTGTCTTCCCTTGAATCCCAACTCTTAAATAGATAATTATGTTCTACGGTAACTTTTACAAGCAAGAAATAATGTAAATAGTATAGCTAGCCGTTTTAAAGATCATGCTATGATTTTAGGAGGCGACTTCAATCTGCCTTATATTGACTGGCGTAATTACGTTCACATCACAGGTAGCAGGGATAAGGCAGCTTCTGAAGTAATTCTCGAGTTGTTGTCAGATAATCATCTCGAGCAGCTATTTAATGAACCTACGCGGTGTCATAACGGTAGCGAAAACATTTTAGACTTGCTGGTTACCAACAGGCCAGAAATATTCACCGACATTTCAACGACCACAGGAATAAGCGATCACAAAGCGGTAATTGCGACTATCAAATTAATGACCAAGCGAAAAAGGAAAAAAGGGCGGATTGTATACAGATTTAGTAAGGCCTCAAAGGAGTGTTTTAGAACCTACCTGAGGAATAATTACCATAACTTCAAGTCAACAAAGTACACCGTTGAAGAGATGTGGCATCGTTTTATACATATAGGCAGGGAAGGCATGGAAATACATATTCCAAAGCGGACAATAAAGGGGGAGAATGATCCACCGTGGTACACATGCGAAGTCAAAAGATTAATCAAAAAACAAAGGAAAATACACGCACGCTCAAGAAGGAAGGGGTGTCGCAGCGATTTAGAAACCTTAGCTGATTTAAGAGGACGTATTAAGAATGTAATGCGCGAGTCCTTTAACGATTTTCACTCCAAATCTCTCTCTAAGAGTCTCACAGAAAATCCAAAGAAATTTTGGTCGTATGTACGTAAAGTTAATTGTACCAACAGCAATATTCCAGCACTAATTCGTGAAGGTTCCGAGGTTAATGAAAGCCGCGATAAAGGTAACGTACTAAATACTGTATTCAAAAATTCATTTACAAATGAACATAAGGATAGTATTCCCGTTTTCCCACGCCGTGGCGAGTCGGTGATGGAATCATTACAAATAGATACTGCATGTATCATTAAGCAATTAGAGCTCCTGAAGTGGGGGAAAGCACCGGGCCCGGATGGAATTCCAGTAAGAGTATTTTCAGAGTATGCGGCGGAAATCGGGCCATTTCTGTCTGATATATTCAGTAAATCATTAGAAGAGCGAAAAGTACCTTCAGACTGGAAAATCGCGCAAGTAACTCCGATTTTCAAAAAAGGTGATCGAAGTGATCCTGGGAACTATCGTCCCATATCTATAACATCTGTTTGTAGAAGAGTTATGGAGCATATTATATGCTCGAACATTATGAATTTTCTAGATGATAATAATTTGCTTACAACAAATCAACACGGATTTCGGAAGAAAAGATCATGTGAAACACAGCTGGCCCTATTTACACACGACGTAATGAAAGTTATCGATGCAGGTTCACAAGTAGATGCAATTTTTTTAGATTTCCAGAAAGCCTTTGACTCTGTGCCACACAACCGCCTTTTAGCGAAGCTTCAAGCGTACGGTATATCGGATCAGCTTTGTGAATGGATCAAGTATTTTCTAACAGGTCGGTCGCAGTATGTCGTCGTTGAAGGAGAAAGTTCTTCTAATCTAGACGTTACATCGGGTGTACCTCAAGGAAGTGTAATAGGACCACTTCTTTTCTTAATTTTTATAAACGATCTCGGAGACAAAGTGAAAAGCCTTTTTAGATTGTTTGCTGATGATGCGGTTATTTATAGGGAAGTAAGAAATTTGGCCGATTGCTTAGAAATTCAGCGCGATCTGGATGTTATTTTGGTTTGGTGCACTGAGTGGCAACTTACTCTAAATTGTAAAAAGTGCAAGACAATGAGCATAACTAACAAAAAGAATCCAATTGTACAGAAATACGAGTTAAACAATACAGTTATTGATATAGTCGATTCTATGAAATATTTGGGAGTAACAGTGCAAAGGAACATGAAATGGGACATACACATTACTTCGTTAGTAGGTAGAGCAAATTCTAGGCTGCGATTCATAGGTCGAATCTTGAAAAATTGTAATGAACAAACAAAGGAGAGAGCGTACAAATCTCTTGTGCGTCCACATTTGGACTACTGTTGTGCCATTTGGGAGCCGTTTCGTAAGGGGTTGATTGAAAGTATAGAGAAAGTACAGAGAAAAGCCGCTCGATTCGTGACCGCTTGCTACAGTCCTTATGAAAGCGTCACAGAACTGATTAGTAGACTAGGTTGGGAGTCTCTGGTAGATAGACGACACACGTTTCGTTTAAACTTATTGGTAAACATGCGTACTCCCACTTTCACTTTAGAGTGTAGTGAAATACTTCTTCCACCAACCTATTTGAGTCGGAAGGACAGGAAAGATAAAATTATAGAAATAAGGTGCCGGACTGATTCTTATATGAATTCTTTTTTCCCTCGTACGATTAGGGATTGGAATGCACAAAAAAAGATTAGCTTTGGTGCTGAGCACCCTCTGCCACCCACAATTTTGTGAATTGCAGAGTATATATGTAGATATGTAGATGTAGATGAAGTATAGCAGCCTTTCTTTACATCCCCTTCATATATTGTACGTGATATCCATTATTTGTGATTCATATTTCCACACTATTTACAAGCAAAGGGTTTTGTATTCCAGGGTTCTCATATGCTTGGCATATATTCTCATCCATTTGGTGTTGAACTCCGAAACCTCCATCTACGACTTAGCCCGTGTGTTCTGACAAACTGAGTTCATTATGAAAATTATATACAGTTTATGCCTTCAAACAAGAACTATACAAAACCTAATAGATTGACTGTTTGCGGCTTTACTTTTGATTCCTTGCAAAAAAAAAATGGCATTCGTTTATTTATTTTTTTACATATTTTTTTACGTATTTTTTTACATATTCTTTTTTTTTACTTATGGTTTTACGCCTCGTCGACGACTAAGGTCATTAGAGGCGGGATTGGACTGGGGACAAGGAACTGGAAGGAATTCTGCCATGGCTTTTTTGAAGGAAGCATCCCGGCATTCGCCTGGAGTGATTTGGGGGAACCATGGAAAACCCAAATCTGGATGCCCGGACGGGGATTCGAATCCGCGTCCTCCCGAATGCGATCTGTTATTTAGGCCTTACAGCCAGCTCAGGTGAGATTATTATGCAGCTTCCAGTGTTTCAGTTTCTACAGTACATTATTTCCACCACTGAGTATTTTCAATACAGGACGGGCATAACATTAACACATGCAACACTTAAACACCCATGCTTTTGTCCGGACCCGAACCGGCGACTTTCTACACGGGGAGCCAGTACTCTCGACCTTACGCTACCGAGGCCGGCATTCATTTCATGTTGCCGCACAAAAATGTCCAGATGCCTCCGCAGCTATCCACGATACTCTGTCTTATTACTCCTGTTTATACAACGGTATGTCATTCGCAAAATTTCTGACTAAACCACAAACATACAAATTCATTAGAATAATGAACAACAATGTTCCCAATACGCTGTCCTGTGACACACCTATTCTCACTCCATCTTTTTTTGTAATTGTGTTTCCTACTTTCACCTCTGAATAATTCCTCCATATTTTTTATTTCCCACCAAGTGTTTTGAAATTCTTAAATGTGGCTCACTCTGTTATATGCCTTGGAGCACTGGTTCCCAATTAGGGATACGCGAGGTAATCTCTTGGCTAAGGTAATCACAAAATATACTAGCTCAATCCACAACCCAAAGGTTGGTTGGATCCTTCCGAAGGAGGCATACTAATCCACTGTGTCAGAGGTAGGAACGGCCGGTTCCTTTCCTCTGGGACCTACAGTTTAACGTGGAATCCGCACCACGGAGCGGCCTGGCATATGATCAAACACAATTCTTAAAAATTTCTGCACCTGCCGGACTGGAACCCGGGACCGGAGCAACGAAGTTTCTGAAATCAAACGCCTTAACCACTTTAAAAAAAAAACTCTAAAAAATTATGCAAGCATTAATAATTTCAAGTATATTTTACTGATATTTGTTGATTTTTTTGTGACGTTTGTCATTGGATTAAAATCTAATAAATTGCGAAAAATAGGTTTTGTTTTTTATTTATCAATTTCAGCTATAAGGAGTTCGCGAGGTTGATATCTTTCTTGAAGTTGTACTCGGGAAAAACAAATCGGTAACCACTGCCTTAGAGGAATCTTGTGCTACACTTACAGTTTGATTTCACTTGTCCATTTCATCAGCAATATCATGCATATAGCCCACTGCCAGAGATTAATATCAATAATAATCTTTCCTAAGCCAATTGACCTCTGATTTTTACCCCTATTTGTCTTCGATCTTATATGGACCGTTGCTATTACGATACATTAACAATCCTCTGACACGCAACGGATATCCAGATTCCATCTACATTATATTTCAAGGTATGGTACCTCTATCGTTAATACATCTGTGGTATTATCAGCCAGCGAGTCGCTTTACGCTTCTTTTTTTTTATCTTACCTTGATCCCTCACAATGTCTTGAAAATCTGCTTCTAATTTTTTGGTCTGCTCATTTCTAGTCGTACGGAGAGGTTCTTGTTTTGAATTTCTCCCTTCCATCCTTTAATGAAAGTCACTAATGGTTTCATTGAATCAGTTACTTAGAGCTACAGCTTTTTCCATATACTCGGTAACTTCTTCTTCATCTTTATTTACAATTGTCTCAATACTTTCTCTTTCCCTCAGATTTCTAACATAAACAAAGAAATTCCACTTGCATCAGTTCGTGATACCACGCCGGACATAATTTTCTTCATGAACGCATCTTTAGTTTCCATTTTGCTGTTTTTAATTGCTTTTTTAGTTGTTTCCGCTTCCATAATCTGTTGAGTTGTCTTCTTAGCAACTTTACATTTCTATAGCAACATACAGTTTGTTTACTTATTTTTGTTTCTATATTTGGATTAAACATTACCACCCCCCCCAATTCTGATTACCTTCTTGAACTCTTCCCTCTTCCTCTCCACTGAATTGGTTTATTTAGAGGCTTTAACGACGTTAACATAACGTATTTAATAAAACGAAAATCGGACTACAGTTAATCATAATTAAAGATTTAGTAATAGAAAATTGTAGGATGGAAACTGTGCAAAGCGAAAGTACGAATAGGTTCGTTAGTCAGTGTAAACGTGCTGAACTAGTTCATAGAAACACCCAGTTCAGCCGGTGCGGCGCCAGATGTCCGTTGCTAGATGCATTCCAGGCAGGGGTTGGGAAACCCCAGGAACCAACTGTCTGAAAAAGTGGGAAGAACATTTTTCCTTCCATACTGTTTTGCAAGAGAAAGTTGTTAAAACTTCAGCAACCTCTCTGTCCCGAATTGTATCCCTCGATTTAAACTGAGTTATTGGTCGGTTATCCGACAACGTGGATTGGAAGGTTGTGCTGGTTTTGGGGATGATTGTATTTTACCCCGATTTGGGCAGCTGTTTTCTGTACACGTATGTCGGGTGGAGCAACATTCGAAAGAACTTGTACCGAGCGTGGTGGTGTAACGGCTAGCGTTCTGGCCTCACATTCGGGAGGACGGTGGTTCGAATCCCCGACCGAGCATCCAGATTTTGGTTTTCCATGGTTTCCCAAATCACTCCAGGCAAATGCCTGGATGCTTCCTTCAAAAAGGCCATGGCCGAATTCCTTCCCATTCTTTACCCCCCATCCTTTCCCGTCTCTAAAGACCTCGCTGTTAGAGAGACGTTAAGCAGATAAAAAAAAAGAACTTGTAGCACTAAACCAGTGTTGATTTTAGTGATCCAGGTATGGAAGCTTTTCTACCAACTGATGCTTAATATTCTGCTTGTAGGCACACCAGTGATAGACTTGCAATTCCTAGAGCGGCTTCCTGTGCCACCGCCCACCCCCCCTCAATTTTTTCAGCTACTTTTCTCATCAGATTGTATCCGGTTTTCAATTTTTGTGTTGTTGCTTCAATATGTTTCTTGTAGGACAGTGACTCTTAGGAATTCCGGAACGAAATTGTGTTTGACTTTCTTCTGGCGGAATGTAATGTTCAGTTAATAGCACAAAATTCTATATTTGAAAGGTTAGAAGGATGCATGTACTACTGTTCCAGTGTATCCACCTCTCTGGAGTAAAATGTTTGCTTTGATAGGCTATTGGTAGATTGTGTTGACAGTTAAATCTTTGAGAGACGATATCAGGCGTATTATTTACAAAAAGATGTAAGAGTAGTGAAGCCAGCACAGATCCCTGAGGTATGCCATTTATTATGGCTCGTTGACTGTCCGAAGGTGACCCTATATAGCAGTCTCTCAGAATGTTTTCTAGAAGTTTCATTAATTGTGTATAGTGAATCCTTAGTTTGAGCACAAGCGTGACTAACCATATAGTGTCGTACGTAGCTGACAGATCCGTGAATGCTACAGATGTTTTACTCTGGAAGCCTGATTATATGAGTGAATTTAGGACAAGTACAGGGCGTTCGCCGGGAAACGCAACCCACTGTTAGCGCTACAAGGAAGAAACTGCTCCCGGCGAGCGAGCGCTCAGTTTCCGGCATTGTTCGACCGTCGGCCGCGGACTATTTCATAATAATTACGCTTCATAAACTTCATAAACTTGTGTGCTAAGCATTTAAATGTGACGTAATTCATTAGCTTACCTTATAAAAGATGCTGGAAGTGTTGACCCTCTTGTGTAATGCACATTTCACATCTTCTGAACATATTTCGAGACACACGCTGCCCTAACTGACTTAATGATTTTTTGGGTGACTGTTCTAGTCGAAAAGCGATATCGTCAATTTTCTCCTCTGTGAGAATACGGTTGACCGACAGTCTCTTTTTGTTAAAAAATGAACCCGTTTCTCTTACTTTTTTAACCAGACGCAGAATTGTTGATTTAGCTGGCAGTAAAGCGCCAGGATATTCGCGACGAAATTTACTGCGACACATTTTAAACGACTTCTTCTTCACATATGTATCGTAGAGAAATATTCTTTGTTGCAAACTGTAACGTACCATAATTTTACTCACACTCAAACACGGTACAGATTAGTAAGAGTATGAAGCCCTAAACCAGCCAAACCGCAAAGAAACGTTTATTCACAACACTGATTAATAAGAGACTGAAGTCACAAACTAGCTACAATGCAAAGAAACCGTTCTTAACCATGTAAGGGTCCCATTATAATGTGCTACTGCACTGTTGGGGCAGCGGAGGTGTTAAACAGTGCGGTGATTCACGGTATCGTGTGGCGGGAACCGCTGGCCCCGCTGACCGAGCAAGTTGCCGACGGCAACAGACTGGGAGGGTTGCGTTTCCCGGCGAACGCCCTGTTCTTGTTCGCAGCAGCTGCGGCTATTTTTTTTTTTTTTTTTTTTTCCTGAAATCAATTTAGTACGATGGCGTGGATTGGCCTGTGATGGCACAGATTCAATTGTAGATCAGGTTTCATGCTGCTAATAGCATGTGCTTAGAAGTGGAATAGTTCTATAACTAGCTGGATCCGCAGGTAGTTTATTATGATTAAGAATATTAGCGATATGTGATAGGTTGAACTGCTACGGTATTCTGCATGAACGTAAGATATTGTATAAGTTGCACATGCATTTTCTTGCGTTTTGGCCAGGGTACTTGATGAATTGTGGGAATTTTCCATCTGGGCTAGCTTCAGATATTTAATGTCAGAAACTACTTCCGAATCAGTAAACGGTATTGTTATACTGTGTCTTCAAGACATTAGTTGTTAAGTAGTTTCTTTTCAACACTTATCTTTATGGGCACCTTTTCAGATCGTTGCATTTGTGGAGTGCAATCTTCGATGGTGGTATTTAAGGCTACTTGTTTGGTAAGGGAGTAGCAGGTCTTATCATTCGAAGGAGGATCAACTTTTGCGACTGTAGTGTATGAAATTTAAGTCTGCTATTGTTCTTGACCATCTCTCTTTGCTCGTTTTATGGTTGAAGAATTAATTTAAATACCTCCGCGGAATATTGCGTTTTGCAGCTCCTATAAAAACGGCTACAAACCTTTGGTAGTTATTTCTGTTTGGTGGTATCCATTACAATGCGGGAGTCTACTTCTATGGAAAATCACTCTGGCCTCGCGTTCGGGAGGACGGCGGTTTCCCCAAATCACTCCGGGCGAATTCCTTCAATAGGCCATGGCCGAATTCCTTCCTGTTCCTTGTCCCCAGTCCTTTACCGCCTCTAATGATCTAAACGTCAACGAGGCGTAAAGTCATAAGTAAAAAAAGAAAGAAAGAAATCCATGTAAAATGTCATCTTGTCAATTCTACGGAAGTTCCAACTAGATTTTGGAGTTGATTTAATTAATAGTACATAATTCCAATATTTATTAAAACTGGGTGGTGTTCACTTCGAGGGTAGCAGGGTAGTTCGAAAAACATCCTTAGTGATTAGGCATAAGTAGGATTACACTCTTTTTACCATCGAGACGAATGTAACGTTTGTAAATTCTTGGCATCCGAGGCAAGCTGGAGCATGGATTGCTCCATCCACTTTTCACAATTTTTTTCATCGGCTTTATAATCCCAGCCAGATTGGTTGTAACTGAAATCGCCAACGTAAATCCCTGGATAAGGTATTTTGGCCAGTGCTGGGTTGTACCACTGAGCTTTTGGAGGCTTTTATATTTTAACCACTGTTGTTCCTGCGACTTCAACAGTGAGGATTTCGATGTCGTTATCTATCTTAGAGTCAGTCCTTCTACAGTTATCAATATCATAGCGTACACACCATGCTGCAGGTGTAAGGTGTACTGCGATGTATTCAATTTTTGGAAAAAGATGGGCTACGTTTGAATGATACATTTCTTGTAGAGCGATGGTGTCAACACAGTTATCTCTGACTAGTCTGCAGAGAAGTTCGCCTTTGTCTTCTGATAATATTTTTATGTTGAGTTGCAGCACCTATAATGATTTTTGTCTATGAGAATAGCCATTTGGTTTGGTAGAGTTAGACTGTGTTTTAGAAAGGCTGGGAGAGATGTGGGATATGGTCTGCTGCTTCGTACGTATATCGAAAACCTGTATTGATGTTCTCATACACAATAAGAACTTCTCGCTGAAATATTTCTTACAACCATATATATATTTGTAAATAAAAACACCGTCTATTAACAACTGGTTTTATTGATGTAAGCTCAGACGCGTTTCGCCCTTGTGGAATGGGGCATCGTCAGTGACTGTGGATGTATATACAGGTTGGTGTTAACAAAATTACAATATTAATATACAAAACTAACTAATAATAAACTACATTCTACTTACGACTTATGGTTGAGGCAGTTACATGGTGGTCAGGAATAGCTCCATTTGCACTTTTTTGTGACGTGTGGAACCATAACGACAGTTCACGTCACAAAAAAGTGCAAATGGAGCTATTCCTGACCACCATGTAACTGCCTCAACCATAAGTCGTAAGTAGAATGTAGTTTATTATTAGTTAGTTTTGTATATTAATATTGTA
Source organism: Vandiemenella viatica (assembly GCA_031002005.1). Lineage (NCBI taxonomy): Eukaryota > Metazoa > Arthropoda > Insecta > Orthoptera > Morabidae > Vandiemenella > Vandiemenella viatica. The sequence goes on along the minus strand of CM061920.1, from coordinate 141,681,723 downwards.
ATTTTGTTAACACCAACCTGTATATACATCCACAGTCACTGACGATGCCCCATTCCACAAGGGCGAAACGCGTCTGAGCTTACATCAATAAAACCAGTTGCTAATAGACGGTGTTTTTATTTACAATTGTGTAATAAGCAACTGCGGAAGGATGTCCAATATACGATATATATATATATATATATATATATATATTTTATAACTGAAATCTGTAACTGTTATGCTTTAATTTGAATTAACATAAACTACTGATTGCAATTACTTTTTACGTATAATTTATATCTGTACACTTTAAATGAGTTCGATAATTCCGGAGATCGCGGGTTCGAATCCTCTTCAGGACATCCAGATTTTGGTTTTCCAAGGTTTCTCCAAATCACTCTGCGAATTTCGGGATGGTTCCTTTAAAAGACCATGGCTGAATTCCTTTCCGTTCCTTTTCCGCCTCTTATTATCTAGAAGTCTACAAGGCGTAAAGCTAGAAGCAAACAAAGAACCTGAACCTGTTCAACCAAAATGCAACTAGAGAAGTTCGATGTCGACGCTCCTTAAAACCAAAAAACCAGGAACAACAATATATAAGAAATGATGACTGTCTCAGTGAGAGAAAGAGATATTATATGTTACTCCGAAGTGTGGCGTAACGTTTACTGTTGCCCACAGCCGTCCAGATGGCAGCACCGGGAGACTGTTACTATTTGGCGTATTCTGTGCAGCCGCTCGTTGCTAGTGTCGAAGGAGCAATCGTCTCCGCTGTTTATTTCCCCCGTAGGAGAGTTCAGACTTCCGGCCGCGAGCCTTCCCGTTTCCGGTCCGTTCTGCGCTATTTCTGTAGACGAGTGAAACGTAAATCGCGCAGCACACGCGCTGACATCTTGCAGTGGCAACAGGAAGCGGAAATCGTTACTCCACCACAAACCAGCGGTTTCCTCCGTCGCGTCGGCAATCTTAGACAACCAGGATACTTGTTCGACCGTTGCAAACACGTAGTTACTTCGAAAATCAAAAACTATGGGTAAAACCAGATTAAACTCATTTGCATGCATTCATATCCCTGTAATCAAGAGGGCTGGGAAAATATTTACAGACTTGCCTATTGCATGTTATTTCAGTGATCTTGCCCTGATTTCTTGACAAAAAAAGTGTATTCTTAAACAAAAATAATTGACTGCATGTTATTCATTAAATTCTAGTAGAAATTACTTTTTCCCCATCACAACAGGACCTTGACGTACTTTTTGGGTCTGTTATAAACTTTCATAAAGTGCACGCCTTCTAGATATTAATAATCAAGCCCTAACTATACATATTCCTTCAATACCTTAGCAGAAACCGCACAAGCGATTTAGTCCTTGAAAATTCGACCTCCCCTACGATTTCTGTTCTGTGTTAATCTTATGAAGTATTTCATGGGATCAGTTGCTATAGAACAATTTTATTTAAATGCTTCTTTCTGTTCGTCGTGAGAATTACTTTGCAGTGTTTGCAAAACAACTTGTTCAATTTATGCATTATTTTTAAATAATTTAAATGTTTCGTTGTATGTCAGAACTGTCGCAAGACTTTTTTTATTTCTAGGCTGGAATAGCATCATCATCCAGTGAACTTGAACTGCCAAATATGTCTCCAGTACAATATACAGAAACTAACGAATTCGAAGGATCTGTTTCATTTCCGCATATAACATCAGATCCTTCAGTCCCTATCACTTTACGTTGTTACAATATACGCAGGAAATTCATTCACAGATATGACACCAAACTTGATATTTCTTAGGGGAATCAGATCGAATTCTTTCTAAAAATCGCAGAGTTTAGAATCAAAACTTTCAACACGCCATAAATATCAGTTCTATCTGACGTTATCGTCTTTGTTTAGAATTTTATGTGTCAAAAATAAATAAAGTGCCAATGATTTAACTCCCACATTTAATAACCTAACATTTTAGAGGAGTGATGGGTATGTCAAACTAAATTCAACTAAATTCGCTTAATACATACCATGAAACCTGCTGTATTTTACGCTGATCAACGTATGAGTGAAACAAAATGTGGTGGATGAGCGGTAAGGCTCTGGCCTCGCTTTCGGGAGGACATGCATTTGAATCCTCGGACGGACATTTAAATTTAGATTTTTCATGGTTTGCCCAAATCACTCTCGATTTTTCATGGTTTTCGCAAATCACTCCTTCAAAAGGCTGTGGCCGAATTCCTTCCAGTTCTTTGCCCCTAGTCCTTTCGCGCCTCTAATGACCTCGACGTCGACAAGACGTAAAGCTATAAGAAAAAGAAAAAAAAAGTTTGCATGAAATTTGTCACAATGAAATAAAATACAAGTACCTTAATAAAGAATGTTCAACAGCAACTCAAATCTCAAAACATATAGAGCACAGTTTATAAATGCAATACTTGATAATAAAACAAAGTGTGTACCGTGCGATAACTCAAAATAACACTTGATTAGTGTTTTAAGAGGAAGTTGAAACTATCTATTGTGTAGCACATATCTGAAACATCATAAGGTCTGACTCGAACATTAAGATATTTTCCCACCGACTGTAAATGGAGACAAAACTAATATCTTATTCAGTTCTAAATATACCGAGACAACATAAGCAACGGTCCAGGGTAAACTGTATTACCGGACCTCCCTACTTATTCCTTAACTCTCGACACGTAGGCTTAAAGGTTCGTTGATCGTGGAAGAGGCCACTTTGTTCATTCGTAAAGGATGTAGGAGTCATAGCATCCGACAAATACATTTCGGCTAGAATTGAATTGCTTTTAAAAAAATTATGAAGAAATAAAGGGGCCCATTGTTTGGGAAGCCAGGCTCTGCCTGTCACAAGCCAGGACAAAGGGTGAGTGATAGAGGAGTATCCCCTCTTTTTTAAAAAAAAATAAATAAAAAATAAAATAAAAAATAAATAAAACTTCTTGGTCCAGCTGGCCCGGCTGGTAGTTCCTTGTGATGGTCCCTTCCGGGGTTACAGATGACTACTGGTCAACGGTCCCAACAGCAGAGAGAGCGGATGAACCTAATGGAGTTAACCACGAAAAACAATCATTTCAGACTAACAAATCGATCTTATTTTGAAATCTAATTCCCCACCCAACTAAACGCAATTTCAATTGCAGAATGGAAAAGCCGCTGACAGGAAGCACTACACCAGGTGGTAACTCGGATGAGGAATCCACCATTGCTTTATGCAACGCATCGGAAACTAGGGTTCTGGATAGTGCGATGTGGATGAATCGAAGCATCCTTGGAATCCTTCCTTAAATTCAAACAAACATTTTTTGCAGGTACCATAAATGTAAATTCCTTATTGAAAATTGGAAAACAAAAATAATTAGAAATATTTCTGGGGAAAAATGAAATTCAAATATTAGCAGTAGAGGAAACTAGATTTTAGGATGAAAATGTTAAAGAATTTTTAAAGGTAAACCGGCAGTCAAAATAATGAGTGGAATGCCCCTACTATGAACTGCATTTTATGTACATAAACAAATAATATATAATGTAATAGATTTCAAATCTGCCTCTGAAAGAATCTCTCTTCTAACAATTAGGTGCAAAAATAAGAAATACAGCTTTGTAAACTGCCATGCACCAATAAATGAAGACCATAAAAAGAATCCAAATAAAATAGAAGCATTCTGGGATCTTTTGGAAAATGAAATATATAAAATTCCTGTATCAAATGTAATAATATTATTAAGTGATTATAATGCAGAAATAGGCAAATAAAAAATTTACAGAGCAACAGTAGGAGAATATCCGGCACACCAGGGAGATTGCCACCGGAGCGTGTGCTCCACTTTTTAAAAACAAAAGAAAAATTAACTTATCAAATAGTAATGGAAAAAGATTAATCAGCCTTTGCAAATCCTTTTAAATGAAGTTAATGTCAACTTTCTTAAAGAAACTTCCGAGAAAAGCTAAAACATGAAAGTCTCCAAATCGTGCATTGGGTGAATTTCAATTGAACCATGTGGCAATATCCCAAAGAAACATGAAAGAAATTATGAATGTCAAGGTGATATGAAACGGCGAATTTGACTCTGATCACTACTTATCAAAGATTAAACTCAAATTACATCCACACAGAAATTACAAGAAAAAAGAAAGAGTATTGAAATATAACATTGATAAATTAACCATTTCACAAGATACAATAAACGCATTTCAGCAAGAAATTGAAATAACACTATCCCAATCGACAAGATTTATCTGCTGTAATTAATAATGTAGCACAGAAGACATTTGGCACTGACAAAATGAATAGTAAACCTTAATGCAATAGAACCTGTGAAGATGCATTACTGGTAAGAATAAAACACTGGACAATATGGAAATGTTCTAGACGAAGTGACCATTAAGAACAATTAAAACAACAAAGGAAAGACACAGCAAGAATAATAATAAGAGGAGTAAAAAGATCTTTTCAAAAGTCACAGCTTCTTGAAATACAATATAGTTTTAATAAAAATAACTTCCACAATTTTTATCAGACTTTTAAGAATCAGTTGAAAGGCTATCAAGTCCCAAGTGTTTGTTTTAAGAATAAAAATGATAAACTTGGTTTTAACAATACTGAAAACTGTGACATACTTGCACAGCATTTCGCTCAACTTTTAAATTGCCCAGAACCAGAACATAAATTAGAATTTCCGGAGGTAAATGAAAATCAGGAAGACGATGTACTTCCCACTGTTGACGAAATTGAATTAGCAATTGACTCTTTAAAAAATAATAAAGCTAGTGGTAATGACTCCATAACATCTGAGCTATTAAATGGTCCATAACAAAGGTAGTTAAATATCTACACTTTGAAGATATTTGCAAAACAGAAAAGATCCCGAATGAATGGAAGGTAGCTTCAACACACCCATTACACAAGAACGGTGATAAACAAGAGGTCGATAATTACAGGGGTATATCCCTTTTGCCAGTTGTTTACAAAATATTCTCCATAATTCTGCTAAAAAGATTAGCGAAGACCCTCGACAGTCATTTAGGTGAATACCAAGCTGGATTTCGAAAAGTTAGATCTTGTTCTGAGCAGATTTTTAATACTCCATCATTCGTCACAGACATCTGACCTCCAGAGACACAATCATAACATTTATAGACTTTAAAAAAGACTTTGATTGGTGGATAGGGAAACCTTAGATAAAGTAATTCGGGAACTTGGAGTTAAATCAAAATTGGCAAACTTATTACGTGAAACCCTCACAGATAGTATATCAAAAGTAAAATTTATGGGTGAAATGTCACAGTCATTCAAAATAAATACAGGTGTATGGCAAGGTGATGGTTTATTTCCCATTCTTTTCAGCTGTATTTTGGAGAAAATAGTAAGGATTTGGAAGAAAAAATTCAAAGAACTTGATATTCCACCAACATCCTTGGGGAGAAAAAACAAAGGATTCGAAATAAATTGTCTGGCATTTGCAGATGACTTCGTTATCCTATCAGAAAGCTTAAAAAATGCACAAACACAAATTAATCTCTTAGAAGAAATAGCTAACAAAGCAGGTTTGTAAATCTCAGTGGAAAAAACTAAATTCATTACAAACATAAAAGATTCTTCAAAATTTTTAATGACACATATTGGCCGAAATGAAAAGGTAAGGAATCTCAAGTATTTAGACGAGTTAATTGAAGAAAATGGATTATAAAAATTGGCAATAGAAGAAAGGATAAGCAAAATGGAAAGAGCGTATGGTATTACTCAGAATTTTTACAACAAAAAGTGCCTGTCTAAAAGCCTTAAAATAAGACACTACAATACAGTGGTGAAACCGGAATGTCTCTATGCAAGTGAATGCCTGTTATTAAATTATAAACTGGATAAGCTTGAAGTATTGGAAAGGAGAATTATAAGGAAAATTTTCGAGTAGTCTACAATGGAAGTTAAGAACGAATGAGGAATTATATTATAACATTGAAAGAAAAAATACAAAACAGAATCAATCAGAAAAAGAAGAATGATATTTTTGGACACGTCTGTCGCATGGATGATACCAGTCAAACAAAAACAAAAAAAATAATTCAAATATTTTTGTGAGAAAAAATCAACTATAACCTGGATTCAAAAGGTTATGAAATATTTGAAATGATATCAGTGAACAGGATGCTATGGAAAGAGAAAATTTTCTAATGCAGATTTCGAATATGGCAGGATTCCAAGGTAGAGAAGAGAAGAAAATGGGTGCAAAGAGAAAGCACAGTGCAATAATAAAGGAGTACAGGAAAGGAAGAAAGAAAAAACAACAGGATAGGAATTGTAATTGGCACGTGGTCCTTAACTGACAATAACGAAAAGAAGAATAAAGGGTTTCTATACTAAGCGTATCTACTATTAAGTTTCTTAAATTTATTTGTCATTACAACAAAGAATCCATTCACAAGCATCATTTACACCCTTCGCCGTCAAGTAATGCATGGAAGAGGAAAGATGACCATGACCACAAGCTGTCACTCGATTTCAGGCACAAAGATGTAGGAAGATTCTCTTTTTTGGGTAAGGGTGTCAGCGATTGGAATAAGTTACCAAGAGAAATTATGAATAATTTACCAAAAACGTTGAAAGAACTTAAAGTTAAAATTTGCCGAGGGTAAATGTAGGTGGGTGCAGGGAAGGGGGAAGATGGTTGATATGGAAATTGCCACCGGAGACTGTGCTCGATTGCAATTTAATTAAATATTATATTATTACTATGTAAATTACCTCGGTTTGAGCAGATCTCGTGTGTTGAGAATTTCTTAGCTACATTTTATGACGTACAAAGAGGGTTCTAACAGCAAATTGTCTGTTCAGTCACAAAATGCCTCTTGCACTGAAATTATCTATCCTTCAAGGCGACAACAGGTACTAGTATTTCTTTAACGGGAACCAGAAAAACGTGTGGTAAATATAGATCTAGTCATTAATAACTTTTCATGTAGACATGCTGATTTTGTAGAAAAAATCCTTTTCGCAGAGAATATTACTGTGTACAATTCTTCTTGATACTCTGTTACTACTTGACAATAATTATACAGGTTGTTTCATATCTGGCATATTTCCATTGTACATGTACAAAATTTACGTAGTATTTTTTTTTTTTTTTTTTTTTTCGTCTTATTATCATTCGTTTTTCGCCAGTCGTGCTGCTAAAAACATTGCTAGCAACTCCACCATTTCCTTTGTGTATTCTAAATTTGTTTTGACATGACTGCGTCATATCGACTTTGGAAAAATATTGTTTTGTTCATACGAAATATGCTAAGATTCTCCGTGGTTCGAAATCAACGTAAAACTGTAAGTGCCGTTCACACAGTAGGACTGCAGGGTTATGTTAAGCCACTACAAAGGCGTAATGCGCATCAAACACAAAAACTATCCCTTGGCAACCAAAACCATATGCATTTACTGTTATTTAATTCTTTATTCTAATCAAATTTAGAAAAAAATCTGGATTTCAATTTTTTTAAATAGATTATTGTGGATGATAAATGGTAAAACAGAAAATGTTTCCTTCGCAAGATGTGTAAGCCTGGCAGTAATATTTATTGTGTTATATTATTAACCAAAAGAGTATTTTCAATGTAGCTTGTGAACCTTTACAATTGAGAGAAATCTTGATCGAGAAGACAGATTCATCAGTATTTAAACCAAAGCCAGCAGAACTTCCACACCACCTATTAATGCGTTTCGACACAACCAAATTGAGGTCTTGTTAAGTCTATGGAATGAATCATTTTGCGGCATATTTCTTTAGTGTGTGACATACTTTATAAGGATATTCTGTAGGATTTATTTTTATTTAGATTTTTTTATAACTTTATGTACTTTCGGCTCAATATAAGGTGCTTGGGTGGCAAGGAATAAAGATTGCCAGATGTTTTCAAATATTTCTTTCTCACCCCTCTTTCACCAAACTTTTACGTATTCGAGTAAAGCAGAAGCATATTTGTTAATGTTGCAATGTTCTCTTCCTCACAGTTACGAACTGCAGAGTGTCAATACAGATGTAGAATACCATCCTTAGTTTGCTTTGGTCAGTCGACTTTAGGGTCACTGATATTTGAGTTTAGGAGAAATGCCTAGAGCGTGTGGAGAAAGTAGTAATATGTGTGTACATGTTATCGACACGCGCGCCTTGTGCACGCTCTCCGGATGCTGCTTCTGCTGGGGACGAGAATAGAGGCGGCCGGAAGTGAGGGCGAGGTCGTGCCTGAGTCACGCGCGCAAATACACCCGCGCGCGCTGCCCGCATTACGTAACGGGCTTCGAACCCCGCGCCGCGCCGAGCCAAGGCGCTCCTAATGAATGGGCGATCTTGTCCGGGGCCGGCGCAGCCAGGCCGCCTTCAAAATACCGCCCACAGCCCGCGCGGCCAGCCCGGGCATCACGCGCTTGCCATCTGGCGGCGGTGCGCGGCAACTGCCGACCAGAGATACTGCGCAAATGGGCACGCAGGTGGGGCGCGCCTCTACGGCAAGGACGCGGCGCGACCCTGCCCGTACTGCAATCACCAACAGCCGTTAGGAATCCCGACGATACACCAGCGATATTAGTCTTGCAGACTAGCCGCTATGCCTTAGGTTGCTTATAAGGTTCACAAGCATTGAAAACTGGACTACTTTCTACATTTATATCTTTGTAGATTAATAAATAAATCTGTATTATTGTATTTGTTTTATTTTTAACCGTCCCCCATTTAATACGATTCCTTAAATGCACTAGATAAAAATGAAAGTTTGGATTATTGAAGTGCAAAGCATGTATTGTATTCCTGAATTCAACGATATTAGTGACAAGCAAGGAGCTTACAATTTCTATTCAACATGCGGTAATGATTTACGCAAAACAATGGAACGGCAGTTAAAAGACAGACTAAGTCATAACAGAAAATGTTTAAAAATATGATTTAAACAACATCAATGGCAGTGAAAAAAAAAATACTCATTATAATATAACCTGAATATTTCCTCTGAAGTTTCCGTTTCCTGAATTGTCTTCATACCAAGCTCAAAAAAGTGGTTTGTTTAGTATCGTATAAAACAATGAACTCTGATTTTGTTAATTCTGTCACTGCCTAATGGTGCACACATTTTGCCAAATGTCACTAAAAACTGATTATCTAATTCAATTGCGTTGTAGCATACGCTCCGGTGGCAATTTCCTTAGACACCAATTTTTTCCTTTTCTTTTCCCACCTATTTCTTGCCCTCTACTAATTTCAACTTTAAATTTCTTTGTTGATAAAGTTATACACAAAAGAAAAATTATAATTGAGAGGGAACTTTATAACTAAAGCATTACACATAATAGTAATAATGAAATAGGAATGCTTTCGGGAAGTGAAAATAATAAACAATAGGGAAAAGGAGGACAGCGATTAACACACAAAATATATTATCTCCGATAAGTTTGTTTTAAATTGCTTCATGTTGCAAGCTATCTTGCCTTAAATGGTTTAGCTAAGATGATTCTTCTTGCCTGCACTATAAGCAAATGATACAAATGAAACATAGTATACTGAAGAGCCAAATAAACTGGTATAGGCATGCGTATGCAAACACAGAGATATGTAAACACTCAGAGTACGGCGCTGCGGTCGGCAACGCCTATATTAGACAAGAGATGTTTGGCACAAGCCTTAGATCGGTTACTGCTGCTACAATCGCAGGGTATCACGATTTAAGTTATGTAATTGTCGGCGCACGAGAGATGGGACACGGCATTTCCGAGGTAGCGATGAGGTGGGGATTTTCCCGTAGGACCATATTACGAGTGCATCGTGAATGTCGGGAATCCGGTAAAACATCAGATCTCCGACATCCTGCAAGAACGGGACCAACGACGACTAAAGAGAATCGTTCGACGTGACAGAAGTGCAACCTTTCCGCAAATTGCTGCGGATTTCAATGCCGGGCCATCAACAAGTGTCAACGTGCGAACCATTCAACGAAACATCATCCGGTGCCGAACGCCCATTCGTATACCTTGCTGAGTGCACGACACAATGCTTTCCGTCTCGCCTGGGCCCGTCAACACCGACGTTGGACTGTTGATTGGAAATATATTGCCTGGTCTGACGAGTCTCGTTTCCAATTGTGTCGAGAGGATGGACGTGTACGGAGACAACGTCATGAATTCGTGGACCCTGCATGTCAGCAGGGAACTGTTCAAGCTGGTGTAGGCTCTGTAATAGTATGGGGCGTGTGCAGTTGGAGTGAAATGGGACCCTGATACATTTAGATACGAATCTGACAGGTGACACGTACGTACGCATCCTGCCTGATCACCCAAATCCATTCATGTCCATTGTGCATTCCGACGGACTTGGGCAATTCCAGAAGGACAATTTGACACCCCACATGTCCAGAATTGCTGCAGAGTGGCTCCAGGAACACTTTTCTGAGTTTAAACACTTCCGCTGGCCACCAAACTCCCCAGACATGAACATTATTGAACATATCTGTGATGCCTTGCAACGTGCCGTTCAGAAGAGATCTCTACCCCTTCGTACTCTTACGGACAGCCCTGCAGGATGCATGGTGTCAATTCCCTCCAGCACTACTTCAGACATTAGTCGAGTCCATGCCACGTCGTGTTGCGGCACTTCTGCATGCTCGCGGATGCCCTACACGATATTAGGCAGGTGTACCAGTTTCTTTGGCTCTTCAGTATATAAAGGTAGTTTAAAAACTTCAGCTGCAATTTCTCTAATAAACGCAATGCACATATTACCAGCAGCAAGTCAAAGAATATGTGTGATTTGTACTGCCTTCGTACTCCAGTCTATTTTGGGTGTTTTACTACAATTGATGTATAATTGGCTGCTGAAATTAGTATTTTTTACTGTTGCCACAAGTAAAACAGACATCTTTTTCAGAAGCAGCATTACATCAACACTGGAAGTTAATGGTCGGTAAGGAATTACAGTTTTTGGACTCTCTAGTGCAAGTGTAAATTAAAAAGATATAAAGTAATTCAAAGTTGTAGAAAAACTTCTCGGGTTTCAAGCCGTAACAAAGTTGAATCGTCTGGCGTTGTTTCGGAAACTTGCACCGCTTCCGAAACGTATCCAGATGAATCAACTTTGATGTGGCTAGAAATCTAAGAAGTTTTTCTACAGTATTTCCGCCGCGAAAATGAACATAATTATCTAATTCAAATATAGACGACACACGGATAATAAATAAGAATGTTGATACTTAACGTGAAGATGGTATTTTTTACTTGAAAGCAAAATGATTTTATCATTGAGGCTGTTAAGAGACTGTTTATTAACATCCACATTATGTATGTTAATCGAAAAGTCTTGATAAAATACGAATTTTCCATCGTTTTTGCCTTGTAAGTTTATACGTCAACAAGATAAAAATTAGTAATAAAAATTAGGAACATTTATTGTTCATATTTTATTTTATAATATTTCTGCTCACGTTTATCTCTTTTTTTCCAACGCAAAGTGACCCTGTGTTTATAACAGACGAGGGTATTACTGGAAAGACGAAAGTTAGTGCTGAAAGTATCACAAAGCCAATGATAATAGTGTTACTGGTGAACCGTAGATGTATAATGAACAAAGTAATAGAATTTGAAAACTTATTAGAGATGTATGATTATAGGGGAAGAGTCTTGGCTAACACAAGGAGTACTAGACAATGAAGTTTTCCCTGATGGTTACGGAGTGTACCGCAGAGACAGAGGAGCAATTGGGGGAGAGGTAGTCTTGTTGGTTAGCAAAGATTGCTACAGTTTTCTGGTGTTCATAGATCATGATCATAAGTTATTAGTAGTGCATACCTGGATCGATAAAGAAAAATTCGGATTCATGGGTGCTTACCGTATTTGAAGAATGAATGATGAAGATGATGCGCTTGGGGAGAAAATAAATTCGTATTAATAGTTCAGGTGTGAGCGTAGAATGATTATTATTGGTTAGGATTTAAATTTACCAGGTATTAACTAGGAAGGAAATAAGATTAATAACACAAGGGAAAAGAAATCTGCAAATAGCTTAATAATGGAAGGAGGCTTTACACAAGTGGTAGAGCAGAACACAAGGGAATCAAATGTGTTGGGTATCTTTCAAATAAAACCTGATTAATATCTTATTGATTGTCAGGTAAAAGAAGGAATAAGTGATCACAATAACGTTCTGATGAATATTGGAGTATTTTTTTAAACAAAGGGAAAAACTGAATGGGGAAGTAGTTACAATTATAAAAAGGCACAAATTTTAGAATTAAAGAGATATTTCAGGTAAAGGTTCATGATGGCACAAGTACAGTGGCGGCGAAGTGGTAACAGTTCAAGGAGATAGTAAAAAAGGATGAGGAAATATTTATTCCAAAACAGAAAATAAAGAGTAGTACAGAGCCTACTAACTATAATAAGGAGGTGAGGCGGTTATGAGAAGAGAACACTACAGAGATAAGAGACAGCAAGGCAGTAATAAATATTTAAGACATCTAAACAAGCAATTAATAATAGCAAAGAGGGAAACTATAGATGATTTTTTGAAGAATATCATTGGAGCTGGGTGACCACTGAACGATGCATCTAGAAATTTCTATAGTTAAGTTAGAAAACTGAATGGAAGGGCAGTGCATAACTATAGCGTTGAGGCCCGTGGTTAATTCATCAGATGGGGTCTGACCCTGAGTGTCAGATGGAGGAGGGGGGGGGGGCAAACCGAAGAAACCCAATTTAAGGGCGAACTTTTTCTTTTTTTTTAGCTCTACTACTGCCCCAGGCGGCGACAACGGGCGAAAGCTGTAGAAGGGGATGGCAGCCTCTCTCGGGCCTCTGGGCGGGGCCTCTCCAAAGAGGGCCAGGGGTCCCTTCCTGCTGGGGGCCCGTGTCATTTTACCCGTCCTGCCACCCCATTCTTATGTCACTGGGAAGGGAAAGTATTCAGAAAATTGTAAGTAAGGGCAGAGAAGAAGTTACTGGGGAAATGGAAATATTGAGATATTGAGTGACTGGTTTAAAGAGACTATTACGGACTATCTTACTGGGATGGAATAAATCAAAAGAGCGTCTGCAAGTAGAAATGAGGAAACTACAAATTTCGAAATAGATCATCAGGAAATTATGAACGAAATCAGAAAACTAAAAAAGCGCGAAGGGGCAGGTGTAGATAATAATAGTACAGATGTATTTAAACTACTTGGACACAATTTTGCACCTTGCCATGAAATTTTATTTAAAATGAGTCTGAAGCCCCGATGCTTACCACCGGAGTGTTAAAGAGCGATAGAAGTGCCGGTTCATAAAGGAGGGGCGACAAATATAGTTGGTAACTACAGGTCGATTAGTTTGACATCAGTGATAGGCTAAATGATGGAGAGATTGATATGCTACTACATCAGAAATGTCTGTGAGGAAAGAAACTGGTTAGCAAATCGACAACATGGTTCTAGGAAGGCATATTCGTGTGAGTCAAAGATGGTGGGCTATAGTCAAGATATCGCAGGTGAATTTGACAAGGTACGTCAAGTTGATAGTGTAGCAATAGAACTTTCCAAGGCATTTGATAAAGTGTGCCTTAAAATCGTATTAGATAAGTTAAAAACTATTGTAGTTGATGTGAAAGTGCCTTTCTGGGTAGGCGAATTTTCTAAAGGTGGGAAGCAAAGCGTTATAGTAGGAAATGCAGTATCAGGGGAGATGGAAGTGGATATTGGAGTGCCACAGGGTAGTGTATTGAGGGCACTGCTGTTCATCGTTCTAATGAATGATTGTGTTTATGGTTTACAGTAAGAATTTCGGTTTTTTACAGATGGTATAATGGTGTATTAATAGGATCAATACGAGAGGAGACTGCGAACAGCTGCAGGGTGATGTGGCTAGGTCATCATGGAAGGAAGTTAATTACAAAGAAGTGTCAGCTTATTAGGTACACAGGTAAAAAACTAAACGTTGTATATGATTATAGGGTGGGGTCAGAATTGCTTGTTGGAGGCTTGAAGTACAGGGCGTTCGCCGGGAAATGCTACCCACTGTTAGCGCTACAAGGAAGAAACTGCTCCCGGCGAGCGAGCGGTCAGCTTCCGGCATTGATCGACCGTCGGCCGCGGACTATTTCATAATAATTACGCTTCGTAAACTTGTATGTGCTAAGCATTTAAATGTGACGTCAGTTGCGGATCAACACTGCCATCGTGGACACCATGCAGGTACCAGTTGCAAAATCTAATCCTAGGCCCCTGGTCTATTTCTGTAATTTTATGCACCACATTTGTTTTGTACGGCTTTAAGTGAACTAGCTTTGTTACTTTCCAAGCTGACGTCTTAGATACGCCTGCCTGCTGCCCTAACTGACTTAATGATTTTTTGGGTGACTGTTCTAGTCGAAAAGCGATATCGTCAATTTTCTCCTCTGTGAGAATACGGTTGACCGACAGTCTCTTTTTGTTAAAAAATGAACCCTTTTCTCTTACTTTTTTAACCAGACGCAGAATTGTTGATTTAGCTGGCAGTAAAGCGCCAGGATATTCGCGACGAAATTTACTGCGACACTTTTTAAACGACTTCTTCTTCACATATGTATCGTAGAGAAATATTCTTTGTTGCAAACTGTAACGTACCATAATTTTACTCACACTCAAACACGGTACAGACTAGTAAGAGTATGCAGCCCCAACCAGCGAAACCGCAAAGAAACGTTTATTCACAACACTGTTGGGGCAGCAGAGGTGTTAAACAGTGCGGTGATTCACGGCGCCGTGTGGCGGGATTTGCTGGCACCACTGTCCCAGCAAGTTGCCGACGGCAACAGACTGGGAGGGTAGCGTTTCCCGGCGAACGCCCTGTATAAATCTTGGCATAACATTTGATAATAAATTCAACGGGGCAGTACACATTCGACAGGTGGTAGGAAAAAGTTAGAAAATCCTTCATTTACTGGAGAGGGTGATGAGAGGATGTACCAGAGAAGTTAAGGAATTGGGTTACAAAACTTTGGTCAGACCATTACTTAAATATAATGGTGTAGTTTGGGGCCCACATTTTGGCTATCATACACAGGAGTTAGAGGGCGTGCAAAGGAGAGTAGCTTGGGATTTTTTGTGGAAATTACCACAAAACCATCTCAGTAACTGATATGTTAAGGAGCTGGATTCAGAGCCATTTGAAAGCAGGAGCAGGGTGAAGAGAGTGCTGGCAGTCTACAAGGCGTATGTTGGTGGTGGGGGTAGGTAGGATATTTGTCAAAGAATTAGGAGTAGTGCGTTGAAGGGAATAGATGACCATGGGCACAAGCTGCCACTTGATTTTATTTATAAGAGAATGGAAAAATTTTCTTTTGTGGGTAAAGCGTGCCAGGGATTGGAATAAGTTACCTAGGGAAGTGATGAGCAAATTTACAAAAAACGCTGAAGGAATTTAAAATTAAAATTCTTAAATCGCAAAAGTAGGCGAGGGAGGAATTTAACACTGGAATAATAATAACAATAAAAAAACTAAGACACGTGTAATTAGATGATTAGGGAAATTGCCACCGGAGCCTGCGCAATCTAATTAAATCCTGTTCTGTTTCTGATCGTTAATTATAATGTTGTTTACATAGAAGATATGCTGGTTGCGGCTTAACTATGACAGATATCTCTTTTGACAATTGCTACGCTACTTGCCACAGTAACTCTTTAACGCCTAAACGACTTGTTGACAGTTTTAACGTGGTACGCATTTTCACCCCTCTAATAATGATATTCAGCTGAAAGGGTCTTAAAATGTAACGTGCAATCTGAACTGCGTATCATGCGTTACGAACTTACCGTATACAAAACAAACGAGTAGGCTTTCAGTTCACTTCAAGTAGGTTGAAACATCTTCCAACTACAAACTAATGAATACTAAAATACATCCCATCATTTTAACCTGTCTAGGTATTCAGAACGGGCATTCATATATTTCACTTGTCTTTGCCGTAATTTAGAAATTTATAAAATGGAGTAGGGTGGTGATTGTGGGAGACGGAATGAATAATATCGTTAGAGATGCGCATTATAGTACACATAGTGCCAAATATTTTTTAATTTTTTTAATTTATTATACGTACGTTCACATAATTTGTTCTCTTGAGTCCAAAACGAACCATTGTTTTTCATTTCTATAGTAATATTTCATAATTACCTAAATTATAAACAAACAATCCTACATAATACGTAAGATGATGGTGGACCTAAAGTTAATGTGAACTAGTGAAAATGGTGAAAACGCAAGCACCTAGGTTGTAAACCCCAAATTTACTTTCTTTGTTACTGATTAATTGCATAAATGTGTTACACTGTCGCGAACTTACGAGACAGAATTAATAAACGAGTAATGTTTCCTTATTGAAATGAAAGATGATTTTTTGATATGATGTGTATTCAGTTCAGACACTATCTCTCTCGTATATACTTTTTGAGAGTCATTCCACCTTGGGGGAATGTGTACAGCAGACCATACGTTGTACAGGGATGTGGTGTGTCCCCAGCCTCTCATTAGCACTGAGGGAATCGTCTTACTGACCCGCGCCAATTAGAGAGTGCAAAGGCTCCTTCTGAGAAACACCACTCAGCCACGACGCTAGCTACAACAATTGTGTGTTGTTTCTGCAAACGATGTATACTATCATCTGTCGACTCGAAACAATTTATGACAATGTATATAGTGGCTTTATATTATGTAACGATACTGAAATACGGACCGAGCGTGGTGGTGTAACGGATAGCGTTCTGGCCTCGCATTCGGGAGGACGGCGGTTCGAATCCCCGTCCGGGCATCCAGATTTGGGTTTTCCATGGTTTCCCCAAATCACTCCAGGTGAATGCCGGGATGCTTCCTTCAAAAGGCCATGGCCGAATTCCTTCCCATTCCTTGCCCCCATCCTTTCCCGTCTCTAAAGACCACGTTGTTAAAAAGGGACGTTAAACTGTTTTTTTTTTAAAAAAAAAAAAAAAAAACAAAAAAAAAAACTGAAATACGGGGTAGGTAGAAACGTCTGCGAAAAATATCTTAGAAAAAATCGGTAGAAGACGTAATTAGTTTGGAATGCATCTAAAAACAAGAAGGGAATAAAGACAATTATAACGACGTTAGCCACATTGCAATGTCAGGGCAGCTTTTAAATTAAGTAATTAAAATTTAAATCAATTACTTATCAATATTAAAACGTTAATCACAACGTAGGTGAGTTATAATTGTATATGGCAATCTTACAACTGGAGTACAGAGTTCAGACTGTAAGGATAAGTTTCAAATTACTGTATCTATTGCAGAGAGTGAGAAAGGGATATATAGCAGAGAATTGATGGAATCTTGGTCAGTTCCTTATTTGAGAAGGTTGGGATAGTAAAGGTCGGATTCACCCTACTTATCTCAGAGAAAACACTGATATTTGATATTGGTAATTAACGTAGTCATAGTGAAAATAGGATGTGGGTGAAGATAATACAGGGTACGTATAAAGCATATATTTGCTATGACGCCTGGATTGGGAAACAAACTGGAAGAAATATGTGGAAGGAAAGAGAAGGCCATGAACTTAAATTATTTTTTTGATTTCTGATACAAGAAGTGGGAAAGCTTTGATTTTTAGGTAAATGAATAGAGGAGTGGAATAAAATGTCAAAGTATGTACTGAATAATAAACCCGAAACGGTAAAAGAATTTCGTGCTCTGCAAGGAAATTGCCTAGGAAGCAGAAGCTAAATCGCAGTCAATAACATTCCCACAAGTTTATGAATTACAGAAAAAGTTGTGGTCTATTTTTCAGCACTGTCTGTTCTGATTTCCGGACAGACGATGTTCCAATACATTTGTTGCATCATATTAAAGGATTTTTTTGAGGGTTTCAAAAACGAAATGTCAACACATATGAAGTCATTTTCTTTAAAATAGGAGCCACCCAGAAATTTCAAGATTTGAAATAGATGGAAGACCGAGGAGCTCAGGTCATAAATTACAGCAACAGGAATGTGACTTGTGAGAGGGACTGTCCAGTTAGTGGAGAATATGGTAATGATTGCGGGAGCTGTACGGGAAATGGTGTTGATAGAAATGCGGGATATGGTACAGAGTACGACCTGAGGATAGTTGTGAAAGAGGAACAGCATAACAAAAAGTGACGCAGTTCCTGATTCGCCATGATCGGTTGCAGTTCAGCCCAGGTTTTTTTTTTTAATGGCATTTGGCTACGCGGCCATACAGCCAGCACTATGTAATTTTGTAGTTTGCAACGATGTATTGTATCATTCAATGTATTATAGATTCTACTTGGTATAGACGACACAAGACAAACACAACACTTAATTAAAACCACCCATGCCCTCGGCCGGACTCGAACCGGGGACCCCTGCAAAGCGAGGCTAGCACGCTATCCACTACGCTGCCGGGGTCGCAGTTCAGCCCAGTTGTGAAGTGAATAAACCTAGAGGGAAAGACATGAGGTCATAAATGTATCTATTTCATGTTGAAGGCAGCTGGTAAGGGAATAAAATAGGTGAACCAAGGGATATTGATTACGAATATGAGGTGGGAGAAATAAAAAAAAAATACCAAATAAGTTGATGAATCTCTAAGCGGAGTTGTTGCCATAAAAAGGGAGATGGGAACTGTTGTGATATAAGACCGTTGCTAGTGAACTGTAGACGTATATGAACGTAGTGACAGAATTCGGTAATTTAACAGAGATGCACACCTTACAAATGGTCATTATGGTAGAATCTTGGTTTAAGGAAGGAGCGCCAGGCAATTAGGTTTACCACGAAGAATATATAGTGTAAGAAAGAAATAAAGGGAGAATTGATGTGCAGGTATTCATACGAGTTAACAAAGACTATTACAGTTCACAGATGATAGTCACGAGTTACTAAGGTTAGATTTTTTGCGCCATATGAACGCAAACCGTATGGAAAAATGAATGACAAAGATTCGGAACCCACAGGTAGGAATAGTGGGGTGAGGCGTTACTCAAATTGCTTTACGCCTCGTAGACATCGACTGGGTCATTAGAGGCGAGAACGAACTGACGGTGAGGGAGCGTCCATAAACTACGTGGTTTGATCTAGGAGGCTGGAAAGCTCGAGGGGAGGAGAGCTTCCGAGCCCAGCCACGTAGCTTTTCATTAATATTATTTGTCACAGTAAAAATAACGTTCAGAACAGAAAACAGCATGTGAACAATTATTTACGTCATTTAATTGTCTTGTGGAATCAATAGGGAAAAAAGCTACGTGCCAAGCGGAGGGCGGAAGGGAGTGTACAGGCAAAAGCCACGTGTCAGGCTACGTTGGGGGGAGGGGGGAGAGGGGACGGGAATTTGGGAGGCCAACATGGAGCTACATAGTAACGGGAGAAAATTCGGCTATTGCCTTTTGAAGGAACCATTCCGGGAAACCATGGAAAACCGAAATATGGATGGCAGGTTCGAGTATTAGCGCTCATCCGATTTAGCCATTCTGTCGATAGAGCATGAGACAGCTCACTCATAGTCCCAGAGAATGATATAAAAAAATTACACGCACAAAACTTATATAGGTTAAATTTATTTAGAAATTACAGTATTTCAGTCGAAGAGTTATATGCACGCTTTGTTACAAATGTAGGAACCATACTGTGTGAGACATGAAAATGTGGGAGAGGGCTTCACATTACACCAGTGATTAATATCTAGAGGATTTTTGTTTAATAAAAATCATCATAAGTGAAAACCCCAAGTGTTAAGAATCTAGGGAACAAGATTTCAGAAATGCATTAAAAAATTATTGAAAAGTTAAAATGTTTGCAATGAAAGTGCAGATGTTCGACGCTGAGAAGGTTCTTCGGGCCAATCCTTGAAGAAGCATAAGTCGTTTTAAATGAGAATTATAAACTGTGATGAAACAATCTTTTGAGTAGGCAATGAAACTCGATGTGGGTGTCCTCCTTCACCTCAACCGCAGGGTTACCACCAACCAGCCTTCAAACCTAATACACATGCAATGGGAAACACAAATAACTGTATTATATTTAACGCTGTGAAGTTTTGGAACTACGACTGTCTGATTGTATCTGGCTGAGAATTTGCTTTCTAATGATTATATTTCTGTTTTTATCTGCTGATGATGAGATTTCTCATTGAGGCAGTTGTTATTTTAAGTCTTTATATACACCTATGATTCCATTATTAATTTGCAGTAGTATAGGCAGTAAACAGGGTAATAGTGACATAATTCTTGATAACGGGTTACATGGAAGTGGAGACTTGAGAGAATTTATCTTGAAGAGATTGAGCAAAATAATAATCATTGCAGTTCCTTATATTTGTACACAGTAGTCTCTTTTGCAATGTTTGGTTTAATTACATTTTTTCAGTAAAAAGTACGCAGTTATATCCACAGTTTCCACTAAAATTTAAGTGGATGATAACTTTTCTAGTCACTAAAATTTTTTCATCGAACTTGCTTTAGGTTAGTGCGAGATATGTTGTGATTTGACTGTTATCACGGCGTTATATTTCTACTTGTTAAAGGATCCGTTCCTCGTTTCATTTGGCAGTTTCGAAGTGAAGAAAAAGCTTTTTTTACAACACTCAATATTTTGGAACTCTACTGACGTCGAAGTTATGTCACTTCACAGCATTCATTCGGGGTGATCTAACACGCAGGTTAATGGCTGTCGAGAATCTGCCGTGCCTCAGCTTAGACTTCATTCTAGCGTACGAGGGTGGTCTGAAAAGTTTCCGACCTAACAAAGATACAAGACATTTTTTCTGAACTTTATTTTTTATTTTTCAACATAGTCTCCTTGTAACTCTACACACTTCTCCCAACGATGCTCCCATCTCTGTAACCCGTCCAAATGGTACTCGGCGTTTTTCTCTGCAAAATAATTCACGAAGATGATTGTCTCTTCATTTGACGAAAATCTCTGTCCTCCGAGTGCAATTTTTAGATGAGGGAACAAAAAGAAGTCGCTTGGGGCTAGATCTGGTGAGTAAGGCGGATGGTCAAGCAGTTCAAACCGTAATTCGTGAATTTTCGCCATGGCAACCGCTGAGGTGTGAGACGGTGCCTTCTCTTGGTGAAACAGGATTTTCTTTTTCTGCAAATGTGTCCGTTTTTCCGCAAGTTCTGCCTTCAGCTTGTCAAGTAATGATGCGTAGTATGCTCCTGTAATGGTTTTTCCTTTTTGAAGGTAATCGATTAAAATAACTCCATGACTATCCCAGAAAACAGTCGCCAGCACTTTCCCAGCCGAAAAAACAGTTTTTGCTTTTTTTAGGAGCCGGTTTCCCCCTTTGCAGTCCACTGTTTGGACTGTATTTTTGTTTGGGGCGTATAATGGTGTACCCAACTTTCATCTACAGTAATTAATCGACGCCAAAACTCGGATTTATTGCACCTAAACTGCGCCACCAAAGCGTTGGAAATGTTCATTCGAACACGGTTTTGGTCATGTGAGCAAACGTGGCACCCAACGCGCGGACAGCTTTCTTATACCTAAATGTTGATTTAATATGTGAAATGTTCATAACCTCTGCTATCTCTCTCAATTTAATTCGGCGGTCGTCTAGCACCAATTGGTGAACTTTGGCGATGTTTTCGTCGGTAGTTGCAGTTTTTTGACGTCCGGAACGTTCATCGTCTCCCAAGCTCTTACGGCCACGTTTAAATTCAGCTGCCCAAAATTTCACTGTGGTAGGTGATGGTGCAGAGTTCCCATACACAGAATCCAACTCATCTTTGATTTGCGTAGGCGTATTGCCTTTCAAAAACAAATATTTAATGACAGCTCGATACTCGATTTTGTCCATTTTCACAAAAACACTCACATCAACTCACTCAAACGACTGTTACATAACAACTGAAACTTTGGTGAGTAACTGTCAACAGATAAACAAAGAAATTCACTAGCTTTTATTTACGAGTGCTGCCATCTTCACGTTGAGGTCGGAAACTTTTCAGACCACCCTCGTAAATGCAGTATTATAATAAAGCACGTAGTGGGTGGTAAAAAAAAAACTGTGTAACTCAAATGACAAAGCAGCGACTGTTGGTGTGGAAATACCTGTGAGGATTGATTTTCCTTCCGAGCAGCCCGTAGTCAAACTGACCTCAAGGTGGGTCCAGACGAGAGCTACATCTCAGAATTCTTAAAAAGTAATGCAGAACTCAACCTATGTCTACCTCGCTCTGAGATCGTTAAACCAGTTGTGGTACGTCTACAGTCGAGTAGGACCAGATTCACCTTTAACATAGCTATAAAATAATCCTCACTTCCGGAAGCCATGTGATACATGATGTCAAAACGATATGTTTTCACACCATTCGGCTGTAACCCATGAAGATTACATTAAAACAATGGGCCGGGAAATTCTTCACTCACACAGCTTTTAAAAGGGGGAAAACCAGGTTTTAAGAATAAGATTCAAGAAAACTCAGAATGATTTCAAGGAAATATACACAAAAAATGTTGCCATGCTATTTGATGTATTGATTCACGTTTTGTTATCTCTGGCAATTTCCCATAAATTTGAGCTTCAATCCTCAGCTTCTAAAACCCAGATAAAAACTTCAGTTTATTATTTATTCAGAAAGTAGCATAAAACAAAAAAATTATATATAGTTATTTTTTTCTGTGTAGTCGTTTTTCTCTTCATGCACTAGCGGCGTCTTTTTGGAAGCGTAATTATTACACTCTGATCGTAAAGAATATGGCTCACTATACACATGTTTTCTGAAATCTTCACTCCATTTGTAGACGTTTATCCATGACAACATTGCATCCCTGAACTTTCTTCTAACTATTCAAAAAAGTGGTTAATTGTAATGGAATCTTTCATTTAAATTTTTCTTCGATATTAAGTTGACAAATGCGTAGAGATGGTCCAATTCTACGAGCTTGTGGATCCTGGAAAGAGCCTTTGGCTGAGAGGTCTATTCAGACAGTTCGGTTTCATCTTATCGCTGTTGCTTTCTTAGCACCACCCAGGGCATCACATCTGTTTAGTGAACCAGAACTCCAACTTTTCTGATGCAGAAACAACTTTATCAGCTGATCTGGAAAAGTTAAATGTATACTTCAAGAAACGGTGCTCCATCTAATCCCTCGGGAAACAGTTATATCGACAGTTCATATACGCAACAGACAATCGCACTATAAACCAGAAGTCAAATCCAGAGGCCAACTGTTGCGGTATTGCAGCACACCAAAATATCAGGATATAACACTGGACAGAACTCTAACATTCAAGAGGCATTTCTCAAACGAGGCTACCAAAGTCAAAATAATATTCTTCAAAAGCTTGCAGGTACTTCGTGTGGAACCTGTGCTCATGTTCTAAGATCCACAGCCTTAGCTCTGTCACTCTGTTGCTGAATAGTGCTGCCCATCCTGGATCAATAGTGCCCACACAAAGAAGATAGATGTGCAATTCAATCAGGCAATGAGGATAATTACGGGATGCATTCGGAGTACGAACACCAGATGGCTTCCTGTGCTATTTAACATTTCACCACCATCAATAAGAAGATCAGAAGTTCTCTTAAAAATCTGGAAAAATGTACTGAAGAGCTCTCAGCTGTCTATTCATCAAGACATTATTCAAGCAAATCACCAACGCTTAAAATCAAGAAAGCCGCCATGATGCACAGCAATCAACCTTAAATTTCAATATCAACAGTCTGTGGACAACTCAATGGGAGCAGTCATCAGTACCCAATAAAAATCTAGTTGAGGACCCCTCAGTACAAGGTTTCGATCTCCCCACGAGGCAATGGAACATCATCAATCAAATTCGAACAGGACTAGGTAGATGTGGCTACTTATTATGCAAATGGGGCTGGGTAGATTCTGCAAATTGTGACAGACAGTCAATCACATCATTTTTTACTGTTCTCTTCGAGCCTACAAGGGAACAATAGCAGAAATACATGATACGTCGGTCAGTGCAGTTGACTGGATTAAAACATTAGATCTAGAGATATGACATTGTACATGCTAACCTATTGTGTACCTTCTTAAATATCATACGATAAATAAAGACATTTCAATTTTAACCCACTTCCGGTCGTCAGAATTGTTTGACATTTTGCATCCGTATTAAGAACCGATAACAATACAATAATTTTACAGCTATGTCCTGTTATTCTCTTTACGTTAAAAATAATAACAGACAAGTTGTTGAACGTAATGGAATCTTGCAATCGAATTTTCATTCACTTCCAGGCATCCGAATGTTTGAAATTTTGCGTACGTGATAATAACCGGTGAAAATACAATCATATCGTAGCTAAGTCCTGATATTCTCATTACTTGCACAGTAACATAATACTTTGATGTAAGCAGCTACGATAATGAACGCAGTCACTTAATGTGATGTTAAGCAGTGAGTATTCGCTACTCGTTTTGAGTTGGTTCGTTCTATTATAGAAGAGTAGTCTTACGCTGCTGTCGAACCTTTGATAGGGTTGAACATTTAACTGCCCGTTACTGGTGGGAATAATAATGAAAAATGAAAGTACAATACAAAGAAAAAGAGAGATTGGCGAAGAGAAAGCAAACAATAAGAAATACGCTTTAACTAAAAAAGTTAAAAATGAATTAATAGTTTAAAAAAACTAATTAACACACTTTTATAGCAATGTGAGCTAAAGTTAAAAATAATATTTAAATATAAAGATTTTGTTCAACAGCGATAGGATGTCCCACAGTATAATATAAAATAATTTTTGAATAAGCTTAAAATAAGAATAAAATGTATAAAATTTTCTCGCCAGAGGTGGTGACAGCCGAAACGTTGTATTTCATCTATGAACTAACTCGGCTAGTTAGCCAGAAAATTTTATTCAATTTCAACGCCCAGAAAACCTCCAGTCTTATAAGAATAAAATCACTGACCAAAAATTAATTTTAATGTTAAAAAAAAGCGTGGTGGTGCTCTCTATTAATCCATAATAACAACCTTTTCTAACAGCTAGCGATAAAAAATATAAGAAAACTTATACCTAGCACCCCACACCTTTTTTACATTAAAGTTAATGTTTTGGTAAATTACTTTATTCTTATTTAAAGCTGAATCAAAAAATTATTTTATACTGAATTGTGGGATATCCTATCACTGTTGAACAAAATGTTTATTTCTAAATATTAATTTTAACTTTTTAGTTCACATTGCTACAAAAGTGATCTTATTAATTTTTAAATCATTATTTTTTTAAATCCTTGCATAAACTCGTTTGTTCATTAATCACGAGAAAATATTCATACCATATGTAGCTACCACACATGTGACGCAATGTGCTTTTCTAACACCCAAGGCCGTGGCCAATTTCCTACCCGTTCACCAGGCCTCTCTCTTAATGAGCGCGACATCATCTAAAATCAAATTTATGAAGCTTCTTTTTTCACTCGTGTCCTTTAGACTTTTTTTTCTAAAAGCAAACTGCACCTTCTACAGAACAATCGGATTAAAAAATATAATTACTAGTGAACCATACGTGAATGTTTGATACTACAAGATTTCATCTTTCCACAATCTCATTTTGCTAGTACGCATGTGATATTATCTTGATCTCTCTTTTAATTTTGTTCTATGGATAACGAAATTCTGAATTCTGTTATACTTTCTGTTGCATCTGTTTCAGTTTCGACAGTTACTATACTGTTATATTTTCATTATTCGATATGTGCTTTGATTAGCGTCCCTTCCCCCCTCCCCACAAGGATCACGTAGCACCGGCTACCTGTGTCCAGTGTTACTCATGAGACGAGGGGCCTCTGTCCTGCCCGAATTCAAACCGTGTGTGTTAGACCCAGCGTAGTTAGGAGGAAACTTTCTGCTGCTATCTGTATCAGAAACGCGTAACTTTGTGTGTTCTGTATGATAAGTGTATTTTTGCTTGTGAAGTGTGTTGTTTATGAGGAGAATTCGGCTAGATGACCGCGGGAAACCGCAAACACGACGGCTGTGCAGGGGGACATGGGCTCTGATTGCGGAGCCTTGACGCACAGAGCCACATCGAGGCGTCCTATTACCTTCGATAATCTTAATTATACTAGGCAACCATATGTAGCTATGTTATTTTGGATGGATTCTGTACCTGCGCTGAATAACACGTGCAGATGTTTAATATACTTGACATATCAACTTCTTCCCAGTTTCGTTTGTCTACAGTCGCTGTCGCATTGTCCAAACGATCCATGATTTCTAGGTGTTCTCTGATAATGGCTGCCGAATGTTGGAACCTGCAGCATACTTTGGGTTGTGTTTTGTTTGGTTGCACTAGTTAGAGTAATATAATGTTGTTTGCGAAAAGACGAAGTGATTAGATGTTTCTTTTTTTTTCTTAAAAATTGTAACCAATAACGAGCAATCTTGAGTCCACGGTATTTTTGCTGGCTACATATTTTCTGTCATTTTGCAGCGCACTTGAAAGGATTTACTGACCGTTCAGGTATTTTTGTTCTTCACGTCGGTCCATTTAATGTGAAGCAGCCCCCTAGACATCTGCACATTGTGCATTAGATTTTGAAAAACTTGCAGGACTGTAACGTCACCGAGAATATTATGTAAGAAAATGTTTCTCAGAAATGTTCTCCAAACTTTTGTTTAATCTGAACGAGGATGGCTAATAGAAACAATTATTGCCATTTTTAATTAGAAACTAAAGAATTTTTTTATCTTTGGAAACAACTGAAATTTCTACTGAAATACTATTCATACAATACTACACACTAAGAAGGTAATTATTATTAGTGAAAGGAAGGAAGACGGAGATCTTATTTCCATCGCTGGATTTATGCTTCAGCAATACACTGAAGTGAGATTAGATATCTCCTAGTTTTGTGTGGAATCCCCATTTGCCCGGCGAAGTGCAACAACCCGATAAAGGTCATTAGAGGCGGGATGGGACTGGGGACAAGGAACTGGAAGGAATTCGACCATGGCATTTTTGAAGGAAGCATCCCGGCATTCACCTGGAGTGATTTGGGGAAACCATGGAAAACCCAAATCTGGATGCCCGGACGGGGATTCGTCCACAAGTAAAGTATTTTCGGTTCATGAACTGATGTTTCGATCATGTCCCAGATATGCTCTGATTCGTGTCTGGCTATCTAGGTGGCTAAATCATTCGCTGGAATTGTCCAGAATGTTCCTCAAACCAATTGTTCCTGGTAACACGGCGCATCGTCGTCCTGGAAAAGTCAATTGTTGTTTCGGAACATGGTGACCGTGAATGGCTGCAAATGGTCTCCAGATACATAGGTGAACATGAGTAACCATTTCCAGTCAATGGGCTGTTCAGTTTAACCAGATGTTCCATTCTATACCACATAAACACAGCCATACCAGCCACCACCAGTATACACAGTGCTTTTCTGACAGCCTGGCTGCACGGCCTCGTGAGGACTAAGCCACACTTGAATCTTACCGTCAGCTCTTACCAATTGGAATCGTGACTCATCCGACCACGCGACTTTTTTCCTGTCATCTAGGGTCCGACCAATATCTTCGCGAGCCCAGGAGACGCGCTGCAGCCGATAGCGTGTCATTAACAGAGGCTCTCGCGTCGGACTTTAACTACCATATCCCATCAACGTCATATTTCGCTGACATGTCAGCATTGACATGTCTTTCGCGCGTGCCACATTGAGTGTTGCTGTTTTTTGTCGTAGTGTTGACGGTCTAACGACACTGACACCTCAATGCATAAGTCGCTGATCTAGGTCATTAAGTATATGTAGTCAGCCACTCTGGTGTCCATGGCGGAAGGTAATGCCGGAAAATACATATTCACGCCACACTCTTGATATTGTGCATCGAGGAATGTTGAATTCATGAAAAACTTCAGAAATAGCTTGCCCCAAGCGCCTAGCGCCAACTACCATACCGCGTTCTGTTTCTGTTAATTCATTTCTTGCGGCCATAATTACGTCAGAAAACCTTTCACACGACTCATGAGAGTACATATGAAAGCCAAGACACCGCACGGCACATTTATTCTACCGCCATTTCCTATCTAGCCACTTTTGGCAGTTCAGCGTATGTATGTTACAAACATTTATCTTGAAATATCGCAGAAATTTGAAGGTAGGAGACTTTCATGTTTGAAGACATCAAAAATGGCACACTTGAAAATCGGTAGACGATCGTAAAAGAACTCTTAAACAGGTATAAGACTTCGAAGGAGCACGTCAATTTGCTGAAATGAATCAGCACATTTATTGTAGGCTCCTGGACCTTACACAGCGCAATAAATTCAACCCGATGTTTCCTATCACGGCTCAAGAGCATGGATGACGTGATATGTGAACTCAGCCATATCAGTCCAAGAAGTTCCTAAGTTGGGTGTGCCTCTGACCAGGGTTTTCCCATATAACACGAAGCTGTGATGGACTGTTTTCAGTAGAGCGTGGTATGTCAACCGTACGAGTTAATGGGTGCTGCTGAAATGGCCGAGGAAACTCACGTTTGAATGGCTGCCAGGTGGATTGCCGTTTCGTTGAGTGTCAGGTTGCGGTGCAGCCGTTTGGTATTCAGCGCATACTGTCGTCGGTACAGTTACGAGGACACGGGTTGCACAGTAGAGGTGGTTGCGACGAGACAGCCAGGCCCTTACAACACTCACATAGACTGCCGTTAGTGAACAGCGTAAGCCAGTGAATGAAACCATATGGCGTGGACACAAACTACTTCTTGGTGGTAGAATGCTGGCAACAACAGGCTAATCGTAATAGCAAGCCACAAGTTCCGTTCATCGAATCGACACTGTGCTGATGCTAATACGAACGACATTTTCTACTTCGGCGGATAAAAAACGAAAGCTAGAAAAAGATTGATAAGAAGTGATGCTAAAATTTACTTGTGCTGCTTAACTGATGGTTCTGATTTACTAACCGATTACTATAAACAAACATCACATATATCGAAATATTCCACAACTGCAAGTGAAATGTAGATTCCGTCGATAACTGAGGCATGTACTTATTAAATAACGTACAACTTGCTGCTATAGCATTCTGACAAGAGTAATTACTGCAACCTACCACCAACTATACACTGCTATGTTATGATGCTCCAGAAAAACCTATCATGGACGACAAAAATACACATAACAATGTTTATTACTATAACGAATGACTTAAAGGCCAAGGCGAAATTCATAATACAAAATTTCCTAGCTATAGGATAGCTGTTTTACTGACAGCAACAGTTTAACTGTAGTAGCTAACCTTAAGTTCCATTCATACAAATGATAATTAGCCAAACTAACTCAATTTACCGCCAATTCTCCGGTTCCTTTCCACGATTTGTTACGAACGATCAAATTAAAGTTCCAGAAAGTAGAGATACTAAATAAATTGCAAAGTCGAGACTGCAGATGTCTTAGAGAACATTCATTCATGTAATTTCATTGTTACTCAAATTATGGTCTAAACAGTATGCGACGCAATGTGAGTACTATGCGTATGCCGGTAAACATTTCGATTGTGATACATAAACTTCCCTTTAAATGAATAACATTTTTATCTTGATTTTTAAATTTTGCTACTTAAGATGTAAAAATACAACTGACGGCCGAAGC
The DNA here is from genome assembly GCA_031002005.1 of Vandiemenella viatica. Taxonomy (NCBI): domain Eukaryota; kingdom Metazoa; phylum Arthropoda; class Insecta; order Orthoptera; family Morabidae; genus Vandiemenella; species Vandiemenella viatica. Next base: position 141,652,159 of record CM061920.1, on the reverse strand, counting down.
AGGAATGGCAGTAGCGAAAAGGGCCTTATTGAAAAAGAGAAATCTTTTGGTTTCAAGTAGGACTCATAAAGAACTTTTTAAAACACTACGTGTGGAATACCCCACTTTATGGCAGCGAAGCATGGACCTTAGGAATACCAGACAGAAGGAAAATTGAAGTATTTGGAAAGTGGTGCTATAGAAGGATGCTAAAAATTAAGTGAAAGGATAAGTACGCAACGAACAAGTATTGGAAATGAGGGGCGGGGAAAGAAGTTTGTGGAAGAGTCTTACAGAAAGAAGAGACAGGATGGTAGGTCATATTTTGAGACATGCAGGATTGGTTAATTTGTTAGTGGAGGAAACAGTCGGAGGTAAAAACTTCAGAGGAAGACAGTTATTAGAATATATCAAGCAGATAATTGAGGATGTGGGTTGTAAGGGGGATGTTGAGATGAAAAGTTAGGAAGGGATGGAGGATTGCATCAAACTAGTCAAGAGACTGATGACAGCAAAAAAAAAATCTTAATTTCTCAGCCTTTTCTACATCACGTCATTACTCATTATCATAGGAACCATTGGGCCCTCATTAAAATCCTGCAGCTTGTTTTCAGATGCATCTAATTCAATGGAATTTGCGAACAATTTGATCTTAATTTCTCAACTTTTCGGACTCACACCATTACTCCTGGAATCATAGGATGTACGTTGCTTGAAACCTCATCAAAATGCAATCAGTAATTTTTCTGTGACTCGTGTGAATCCAGAAAGAAAGACTTACAGATAAGCAGATGGACAGGCTTTTTTTTAAAAAAAATAAAACATGGTAGGTTCTTTCTCTGTAGCTTACTACCAATACCCCAACTCATTTTTTCCCCCAGAAATACTCTAAATATATAGACAATTCTTGCCGTAGTGGAATGATGAGCGTTCGAGATATGAGCCACAGGGAGATAGTGAATGCATATTCAGAGTTCACAGGTTGAGTGAGGGTGTTAATAACAGGTGCAGACTGAAGTATAACAGGTGAAAAAAAAATAAGATAATTGAATCAAATGAACAGATATTTGCATACACCTTAGAGACGGAGACTTTACACAAATGGTAGTTCACATCACGAAGGTCATAACACTTTGAATATCTTCCTCATAAGGACTTTATAAATACAAGGTATTGAGGAAGTACTGTAGAAGGAAAAAGTAACATTGAAAAAGTTGTCACAAATATAAGATGGTTCGGTATACCACTAGCCACAAGTAAAGATGGTGAAGTGAAAGAGATATCATACCTAAAGGGACAAAGCATTGAATCCCTCCATGATTTCTTGTCGGTGGAGCCATACCATTGCGGTGTAATACCTACTCCCAACATGATATCTGCTTAAGTAGGTCTACGTGGAATGAAGATAATCCCAAAAAAGACTGGTTATCAGAGACATATTTTTAGAAATTAATGTTTCATATGATTGCGTGGTGAATTTTTTGATGCAGGTTTAAAATATTAAGATCTTGGCATGTGATGTGATTAGAATACTCGTTCGTTTTGGAATTACTCTTTAGTAAAGTAGCTGGGAAAGCTTTCGAAGGTCTTTATCTATCAGTGATGTTGATGAGGAGATGTAGAAGGAAGTTAGGGGAACTGGGTGAGAACATCTTGATTGTACAGTTGCTTAAGTATGATGGGACAGTATTGGATCTACGTTATAGGTATCAAATACAGCTGCTGAAAAGGGTACGAAGGATTTCTAGATTTGTTTGCTGAAATTGACAAATAATACAAGCAGTAATCGATATGATAGTATGCGAGACACTGGACGACAGATGGCAGGTGAAGACAGTGATGTGTGTGTGTATAAGACTATGAGGCATACTTTGGCAGAGAAGCCTTGATCGATATTGGATATATTCTGGTGAGACTTCGTGAGATCTGGTCCGACCCCCCCCCCCCTAAAATGACGTCAGTTTTTTGGACGGCGGCCCTCCCACCTCCCTACTAATAGACCTCGTTACTTTGTTTTAGGTCTCATGCTAACAAGGGCGGTTATATCCCCACTTTTCGACGAAATACCCTCGCTAAAGTCCACTTTCGCCTCATTGGTAGACCTTTTCAAAATCGCACGTGAGATTTCCGTTGACCTCTCCCCTTCCCTCTTGGTGAGGTTTCGTGAGATTTCGCCGGACCCCCCCCTATTTCACCACATGTAATTAATGGACGCCCCTTAACTAACAAGTTAGCCTCCAGAAATTAAGTGTGAACAGAAGCTGCGAGTGTACTGCAGCAATCTGTTTCCAGGGTCGATTATGCATCGTACAATTATTCTCCAATTTCTTTTCTACGACGCAGATGTTTTCGCTTCAACATAACTTTAATCAAAGAACTTCAATAAATGTAGATACCATCAATAAAGAGGGAGACAGTATTTATCCAGTGTCAATAGTTAATATTCCAAAAAAAATGAAACATAACTTCCGATAACCCAACTAGCAATTTACACTGATTGTGAAGTGATTTAGAATCTATGTTCCATTTTACTGCATGAAAGACTCTTAACCTGTCTTCGTAACACAGCATTAGATGGCTAAACGAAGATTTCCCCGAAGCTACAGTACTTTTTTACATACGTTTCTTGCAACTTATAATCAACATGCCTGAGATCGCTTATTAAAAGAGGGATGTAGCAAAAACTTGCTTCCGTCGGCATTAAAACTCCACAATCACGAAAAGCAAATGATAAATTTATCGCGTGCAGTGCCTCGGCCAGAAGGAAGAGATGTGTTTTTCTCCAGTTTCCAGCGTTCTGAGATCATCCTTCCCGGGTGTGTAATATCGTGTCATAGCGCTAAACGTCTTATCTGCACTGTTGAACTTGTTGGTGTAATCAGACGTCCAATATTTCATCAGTACATCCGCTGACGTTCTTTGGATATAAACAGTCTCTCAACTACCCGAAACTTCTGCTAATGTGCAGCTTCCGCCGTTAACATAACGGATTGTTATCTTCACTAAGCGTCTTTAGATTCTCAACTACTTGATACAGCCGCTGGCATCGTGCAAGGAGAGTACTCGCTTCTACATTATTGCAGTAAGCGTAAAATAATAATAATAATAATTGTATACCCAAATTTCAAATGGTCTGAAACTACTATCGATCTTTTAATTTAATTCCGATGGACCGCAAGCTCCGCTGACAATTTCCCTACATACTAGTTTTTCCGCTTTCCAGTACCCACCTAATTTTGCCCCGTACAAATTTAAATTCTTTCAGCATTTTTGATAAATTATTCATCATCACTCTTGGTAATTTACACCAATCCCTGACTACCTCAGCTACGAAATAAAACTTTTCCACACTTTTATGCATAAAATCGAGTGACAGCTTGTGGTCATTGTTTTCTTTTCCCTTCCATGCACTACTCCTAATTCTTACACTAATATCCTTCCACTCCTCATCACCAATATACGCCTTGCACATTATCATGACTCTCTTACCCTCCTCCTGTCTTCCAATGAATCCCATGCCAGCTCCTTTATCATATCAGTTACTGATTATGTTCTGCGCTTGGCAGACCTACTCTTCATCCCATCCAACTCCTGTATTTGATCCCCAACCACCATAATCAAGCTATTGTCCGACCTAACTTTCGTAACCCAGTTCCTACACTTCTCTGTCACTATCTCCAACAAGTGAAGGATTTTGAAACCATTTCCTACCACTTGCCAGATGCATCCTGCCCAGATAAACATTAGCTCCGTACTGTTCGTGTGGTTTTCTCTCCGGCAATAACATAATTTTTTTTAGCATGATGCATCTGTACATATACGAGTAATAATTCTGTAACCAGAAGAAAGTTTGTACGTTTAAGATATTTATGACAAATTTAGTTTGGAACACTTTTAATGGCTTATAGAAAAGGCATCAACTGTATTTATAATTTGTTCCTGTCTCTCCGGCTCGCTATCTGTTCTATTGGATGAACGGAACTCACGTAGAATCCACTGGCTGGATTTTGAATAATGTACGGCCCATCGTCCTGGGGGTAAAATAGGGTATGTTAAGTCTGAAAGCGGAGAAATTTAAGACAAAACACTGGAAGAACCGCTGGTCGGATTTATTTAGTTCTCACCGACGAAATTCTTAACGGATTTCAGTGTATTATTCGGAGGAATTAGCTACATTTCTATTAAACTAATTACTCTTTTCATGTGTTGTAACAGTGAGAAAACTGTAACCGAAACATAAAGTTATATCACCATGAAATGTGACGTTCGTTTATAATTGACTTGAGTTATTACACTAAACCAATTAAAACCGTAGTACCAAGCCAGGAAACTGTAACAGTTAATTGTAACATTGAATGAAATCTTCATGTTTTATTCTTCTTTGCGAACAGCTTACTTACGACTCCACAGAACTCAACGTTTGTTGGCTATTCTATCAGCCCAGTATTCGTTCACATGCAGCGAATGAGTGAGCTTTCGTTGCACTCTGCATGTGTGTAGGTTGGTCTTTCTGTCTTTTTTCTCTAAACCCCACTTTCGTATGATTTTTCCGACAATCCTGTAGCCTGGTACTTTCAGGTTCATTACTATCTGTTTGTACCAATTTGGTCGGGTGGTCTTTTTCTCTAAGAAGACACATAGTTTCTTTATTATTTCAGTTATTGTCTTGCAATTTGCTGCTGAGCAGCGTTCGAAAGTAAACATATTTTTCGTATTGATATTACAAGCATTTCTGTTATTCACATCTCTAGATAATTTTATAGTAAAATATCATTAAGTTTGGTTAATTTGCAGAAAAGTTGTTAAAGGAAGAGTATATCGAGATTAGGAACTAGAAAGAATGTCGTGGTAAAAGTATCAACACTGCAAAGCAGTAGGCTTCATTACAAAAGATAATTACAGTTGCATAGATGTAATATTCGCGATTACAGATATAATGTTACACCACTACCATCAGCCCTTAATTTTATACTTTATCCTCTTGAAATAAGCCAGATTTCAACAGTCACATGAAAATTGATAATTAAAGAGCCGGATGTCGGACAAGTTACCATTTTAATTCACTATTAGCAATTTTAATGCTTTGAAGTTGTCATTTCCGTGGTGATCATCACTAACAACAAGCTCTGTGCTCAAGCCTTTCTTCTTTCCACCCCCTGTCTGTCACCACGTTGATCCTGTCCTCTCCTTTCAGCCTTCCTTCCCGTAGTGGTTCCTCTTTTACTGTATGTCTAATCGTTTCGTTCCTTATCCTGTCCACTTTTATAATACTTATTCTGCTTTTTAGAAATTCAGTCACTTGAATCTTTCTGATATCCCATCTCCAGGTTTTTACACCTTACGTGAGAATAGAAACATAAAACTACTCCCTTACTTCTCTGTGGCACAACCTTGTACCTATTTCTGTCTGCTTCCGTTTTTCACTTATCTCACCATCGTTCCTTCCGCTTTCCACTAACGCACTCTCCAAGTACCTGAAACTGTTTACCTTCTTAGGCTGTTCTCCTGTCATCACAATTCCCATGACTATCCTGTTCTTGTTTCTGGTTCTTATCATATTTTCACTTTTCTTCTAATTAAATTTAATACCGTATTCACCCACATTGTCCGCCCCTACATCGAACTGCCAGTGAACTTCCTCTCCACAACTCCCCCAAATCATCAGTTCACCCACAAAACAATCACCTTCATATTTCCTCTCCCATCCTCACTACCACCTCCTCCGTTATGGTATCCATTACTATGGTGTAACGTAGTGGCGAGAGGGCATCTCCTTGTTTTACCCCGTTGTTTTCCTTCGGCTAATCTCTTGTTATTTTTCACCCTATTTGCACATAGCTCACACTTCCCTGACATTGATTCCTATGGAAACATATTTTCTATGGTCTTCCATACCTTAACATTAAATAATCTTGTTCCTAATTGACAAGAAGAACGTACATTATAGCAACAATTTTCGCGGCAGGAAGAAAACTGTGGATTGTAGTTTAATAAATGTTGTAATACACCAGGCTGTGTGTTATAATAGTCTCAATGTTCGACAGAGAGACGGATGATTTGCCCGCTTCTGAGTATAAAAATGAGAATTTACGTACTATGGATTAGGGATTCGTCTTTTACAGTTTTTTCTATGTTGCATTTCTTTTAGGAAACATTAAAGCGAGGTTTACGAAGGGAGACGAATGGTTGTTTCTGACATTATACTGAAAAAAATAATGTGACGAACTTAATACATTTTCCTTTCCATTATCTGCTTTTAATTCCTTACGTATTTCCATACGTTAATTTCTCAGTCTTTTTTAGTTACTAAACTCCTTTAAAGAAATTGTTTTTAGCACTAAAATTAGATATGAAGAATTTTTTTTTACTTTATGTCATTAAATGAAGATTCTGTACAAGTTTACATGTTCTAAGTGATTTTTGGATTTGTGAGACCTATTATTGCTCGATAATGAAGCGGCAATCTTTTGACTTCCCCAATCTTGTGTGCTAGATGATTTTGTGGTAAACATCGACAAGACGGAAGTACGGTGGTGATTTACTGAAGTGGAGTGGTGGTCGGTGGCGCTGTTTTTGTCAAGTCGAGCGGCGCTCCGTTTTGTGAATGGAGGCTCAACAGGTAGGTGTGTGACCCACATGCCGCGCCGCGCCGGCCCGCCTCATTGATCGCTTTCTCCGAGGACACCCAACACCCGCCGCTCACGGAGCTCAAACGGACGGTCGCAAAGGGTAAAATCGGACAGAGAAACCAAGAAATTAAGTGTTGGCATTCGGGAACTCAAAGGAGCAAAGCTAGAAACTGATAGATACATTGTATAATGTCGAAAAGTTCAAATAAATTGAACCACAAGTCACGTGCTAACTAAGCATTTCAAGCGTAAAGCGCTGAAACAACACTAGTAATTTTTATTTTTACTGAATATGGCACTACGGAGAAACTGTTCTTGTTATGTAAAATTCGAAATCAAGACGGATCTTAATGCTTTCCTTAAAGCCTCATTGCATAGTTTATGTTCATATTTAAGGTCGAGAACTTACAACCTGATTTTTATGAATTTTAGAAAATGTTGCTATATGTCAAGAAATAACAAATTGATCGTACGGAATTTAAAAAATTGCTGTGATAGGTCAAATAATAACTAATCGTATCCTAGGAAATTTAAAAAGTAGCTACAATAGGTTGATCAATAGCGACCAATTAGATTTTTTTTTTTTTTTTTTTTTTTTTTTTTTTTTTTTTTTTTTTTTTTTTAATATAGGAAATCATTTTACAATTATGGAGTAATTGAACTGCTAGCTATCAAAAAATTCTTTTCACCTTTTAGACACTTCATCAAAACCTTAGGCAAACTGTACCTGTATCTGACAGATTTATTTAATAATGCTTCCTTTAAAGATGAACTGAAGTTGTGACCTTTTTTTTATTTAGGATCTTAGATCTGATGCTTCTAACAAGATTTAAAATCGATTTTTTTAACCAGACTTGCGTTAGCTTTTTCAGCACCTCAGCACTTGTTGAAGTAAATACTGTATGTGTAATAATGTGTCTAACATTAACACAAGTGCGCGCTTCATTTATAAGTATGTCGGCAGAAAATGCAAACTCCTTATGAACAGCACAAAGGAAACGGCCATGAATACTGCATGTAGCATTGATGGCCACTGATAATTTTTGCGTAAAATAACAAAAAACCTATAAATTAGCCTGTGTGATCAACAGAAGTAAGAACTAAGTGTCCTCGTATTTTATCAAAAGTAGTTCTGAAACGTCTTTGATGTAATCGTAGGCATCCGCGGCCAGAGTCAGTTGATTCTTGGCTGTCCGGGTGACGCCGTGTTCAGTTCTGCCCTGGAAGAAGACGACAGTAGGATGGTCGAAACGTCGGCTGCATACACCATGACGCGGAATCGTCTTTCATGTAATATTCATAAGCTGAGATGAAAGGAAAGTTGTTGTACTTGCCATGATATGTTAAGGCTTATTGGGGCGCAAAAGACCTCCTTTGTCAACGTACCCTAAAGCCCAAATAACAACGAGGACTCTGTCCTGTAAGAAAAGGAAATAGAACGTTACACTAAAGACTTAAAGACAAAACAAAAAAGACGGACGGACGATATGATATCGAAGGAATAAAGATAGAGCGTATAGATTTTTTGGAAGACAGTCTTGAAAAATAAAAATAATTTCGAAATTATTAATTTTTTCTTCCATTGTTCCTATAAGAATGTTTTAGAACAACTTCGAAGACAATAATATTGGTTGCAGATATTCTCAATTACGCTAATACTTTATGTTTTTATTGTTGATAAACCTGGTTTCTGGCTGTATGGAGGAAATCCGAGTATCAATAAAATATAAATTAAGAAATAATGTCAACGCACAGTTGTAATGAATGACTACATCTTTGTTGAATTTAGAAGTAATTTAGAAGATGTAATAAGTAATAAATAATACCACCAACAATTTTCGTATTTGCTGATCAGTGTTCTTTAATTGCTCTCCGATATAATTTCAACATTATACAGATAGTGTAGAAGTTGGTTGTTTGCAGATAACATAGTTTTGAATAATAGGATTAAAACGGGACAGGATTGTGAACAGCTACAGGGAGGTGTCGGTAGGTCGGCATGAAATAAACATAAATGCCAAAAGAGTGAGCTTATTAGATACACTTACAGAAAAGTAGAGGTTTTGTATGAATGATGGAGAAAGAAGTTTGTGGAGGAGTCTTACAGAAAGAAGATACAGGATGGTAGGTCATATTTTGAGACATGGAGGATTGGTTAATTTGTTAGTGGAAGGAAAAGTCGAAGGTAAGAACAGTAGAGGAAGACAGAGTTTAGAATACATGAAGCAGATAATTGAGGACGTGGGTTGTAAGGGTTAAGTTGAGATGAAGAGATTAGTGCAAGATAGGAAGGAATTGAGGATTGCATCAAACCAATCGAGAAACTGATGACAGGAGGAAAAAAAAGTTATAGGGTACAGGAGGAATTGTTTACCTGAGGCACGAATTTTAAATATCGTGACGTATCTTGTGATAATAAACTCAATTGATCTGTACATACTGGAACGAGGAAGTACCAGGGAAATGATGGAATTGGTATACAAAAAGCTTAGACCATTGCTTGGGTACGGAGATGTAGTATGGGATCCACATTATGGCTGGAGCAAAAGATTTGATTTTTTAAATTACAGCAGAAAAACAAACAGTAATTGATATTACATAGGAGCAGGGTTGAGAATCACTGAGTGCAGGGAGTGTATAAGGCATATATTGGCGGTGAGGCCTGGACGGAAGAAAAGAGTTGACCATGGTCACTAATTAGCACTTGATTTCAGGTGTTGCTTTTGTAAACAAAGGATCCAGGGATTGGATTAAATTACAGAGCGAAATGATAAACAATTTACCTAAAACAATGAAAGAAATTAAGACAAAAATTAGTGAAATACGGAAGTGGGTGTATAGGGAGATTGCCACGAAGTCTTCGTGCTAGATCGCGATTGATTGAAAATAAATAAAAAGTAGCCAACCGTGAGTAACTTTACGTTCGCAGAAAGACACTTCGGTCAGTGCACGGGAGCCCACTTCGAAATCATAGCATCCACAACTCCGATTACCATAATATCAATTCAAAATACTAGTAGTTTTTAGTTAGAAATATTCCGTCTGGGACTGATAGAAGCAGAGTTGAGCAAGCGGTATTCCTAGTTAGGCAAGAAAGAGTATTTAGTATATATGGCCAGCGTCCCGACACTTCTCGTGCACGGACAGGCGGTGAGAAGTTGCTTTGCAATTGACTGGGAGGAAAAATCATCAATGGAATCCAGGTTGTCCAGTTCTTAGCATGCCGTTTTAAGTCCGACACTGCGAGGTTCTATGCTGCCTTTTCTTTTAATGATAGCTCGCTGAGGACGATACATATGACCCCAAAATATCATCTCGCACAGATATGTGCTATCACCTCGCTTTACCAATTTAGTCGTACAGCTTTTTATGATTCAAAATATGTGAATCTTGTTTTAGAACAATTACTATTTATTCACACTTAAGAAACAACTCAAACGATATACATTCATAAAATCAGATATACTGTACTGGCACTCTATACAACCAACACTCTCTCCGCCATCTTTTTATAATAATTCCTTCTCCGCGCCTTCTTGCTTATACGGCTTCCTACACTTACTGTCTACCAACTTCAACAAAATGAAATATATAAAGAAAACTTAAATTCAACCCTTTTCCTACATAGACTAATATACTGTGCGACCTTCTAAGAGAAAATACATACATATATTATTTACAAACTTGCATTATTATTTCCCAATGTCTAATGAAATGGGACCTCACAGCACCGAGTAGAGTATCTACAAAAACAAAAATAGTGACCAAATTTTATATACAACTAGCTGACCCGGCAATGCTTCACTATTGCTAGACTTGAGTACATGTATAGATTGAATGAATACATTGGAAAGTTTGTATTAAGTAAAAATTAGATATTTATGTATAAATTTTAATTACTGTTTCATTCAATTTCAAGTTTATTGCAATGGTCTTGGATATGCAATGTTTTTGGTGATTCCAATCAGCATATATACAAACAAACAAAAAATCTGAGTTTTTTTTGGTTAGATATTTGCTAAACAGAGAAAAGTTGCACGTGTAAATCAGTCTTAAGAGGGGCGACACGGGAGAGCAGGTGCAGTTTTGTAAACTAAATATAAACATCATTTTCACTTTTTTAAAGCATATGTGTGGAAACTTCCTTCGACATCAAATAAAAACTGAAGATTTGTGTCTTGTCACAAAAAGTTTTCAATAATTTTTAAGATTCAAGTTCGTATTTCTTGGTCAGCAATTCTCCGATCGTAACCTGCCCAGTGCTGTTAAACAGGAAATAATGTGTACTTTAGTAATGTTGCTATCTACTTTGTCTAATTTCCCTACCATTTTCGAGATATTTCCGAAAATCTAAATGGTTTCAAGTGTAAATTTTGCTTAATTATCGTGATAGGGAAAGTGGGTGGGTTTTGTAGACCGAAGATAAGCAGAATTATTCTCTTTGCTTTAATTTATACATGTGCAAAGTTCCATCCACATTGAATAAAGCTAGTGTAAGAAACATTGAAAATTAAGAAAGGAGGGAATAAAGGGGATGAGAGGTTGGGATATGGGAACCAAATGTAGACAGTATTTTTCTCTTTGTTTTAAAGTATACGTGTGTGAAGTTCCATTGCTATCGGATAAAAGTGAGTATGTATAAAGAACAATAGCAAAAAATAAGGGGGGAGGCAAAGGAGAAGAGGGTTTCGGTTCTTGCAATCTAAATATATACCGTATTTTTCTGTCTTTTTTATAGTTTGCGTGTGCAAAGTTCCACCGATATCGTATGAAATTTGTGGGTATGTATATGAAATATTGACAAAAATTAGGGGGTTGGAATAAAGGGGGAGAGCAGTTGGTTGTTTAAAACCAAATGTAACAGCATTTTTCTCAATGTTGTGAAGTATACAAATCAATATTCCATTGAAATCAGATAAAAACTGTGGGTTTCAGTAAAGATCACTGAAAATTAACAGGGAAGGGGTAGAGGGGGAGGGATAGGGTTGGGTTTTGGCAAAATGAAAGTAAACAGTATATTTTTGTTTTTAATTATACGTGTGCAAACTTCCTTCAAAATCGGGTAGGAACTGTAGCTTTGTATAAAGAACATTGACAATAATGAAGGGGTGGAAAAGGGTAGAGGGATTTGGTTTTTGTAAAACTAATGTCTGCAGTATTTTTCTATTTTTTTTAGAAGTATACATGAGCAAAGTTCCATCAAAATCGGATAAAAAGTGTGGGTTTGTGTAAAAATTAAGGGGTGGGAAGGGGAAGAGGGAATGTGTTTTTGGAAACCATATGTAGGCTGTATTTTTCTGTTTGTTTTACAGTATATATGTGCAAATTTCCGTAGAAATCGGAAAAAATCTGTTGGGTTGTTTAAATTATGGGGTGTTATGGGGAAGAAGGTGAGGTTTTTTTGATTTTTTTTCTCGGGAACCTTGTCTGATGCGTACTCGACAACTCATCAAAGTTTCACCGTAATCGGATGAACGGTTTAGGAGCGCATAGAGGACAAACAGACAGACAGAAATTGATTTTTATATACGAGTATATAAGATGTGGTAATTACACAAGAAGTTTCAACCATTCAATTAGTTAACTAAATGAGTTAGTTATGTTATTAATGTTCACCTATGCTGCAAGATACCGTTGAAAATTTACTCCAAGCATCTCGAAGTGTCTTGTTTCACTTTTAGGCGACAGTTGATAGAGGCGCAGAAAGCTGTTATGTCTGTGTTCCAGAGTTGAAGACTATTTCAGAGCCATCTGATGGTGGTCACTTTCAAATGTCAGGACTTTCACTCGAGGAAGGATCGTCGTAGCAAATAAACCAAAATCTTACTACTTCCCCACCCCGTCGTTCTGCCCAACTCAGGAGCGCGAGTGAAGTTATCTAACAGACCTGTTTTTCCTTTGTTCCCAGAATCTCTTCATCCTTTCGCTGTGCTCTTTCCTACGTTCTTCCGTCCAAGTGTTCCTTCTTCTAATATACAGGCTGTTGGCAAATTGGTGGTTATTGACCATGCTACTAAATCGGTGTCTGTCCTCTATGATATCGTCTGTTATTCCAATTTCCTGGAGATCCTTTTCGATTTCAGTTAGCCAGTTGTTTTTGATTTTCATTGAAATGGCCAGGTTTAGAATTCTTTTCGTTATTCTGTTGTTACTCATTCTGATAATATGGCCGTAGAATTTAATTCTTCTTTTCCTGAATGTGTCTGAAATATTTTCCGAATGTTTATATAGTTCGTGTGATTTCCTTTTCATCAAAATTCCACCGATACAAACTGGGCCAAAGATTTTCCTTAAAATTTTCCTTTCTTGCTTTTCAATATCTTTAATCAATGATCTGCCCCCAATAATCAAGGTTTCTGATGCGTATAACGCCTCCGGTTTTATTACAGTGTTATAGTGTCTTAACTTTGCATTTCAGGATATTGACTTTTTGTTGTATCTGTTCCAGGTGATTCTGTAGGCTTTTTGTAATTTAGTTATTCTCTCCTTGTCTGCTTCACGATTTAATCCTGCAGGTTGAATAATTTCTCCTAGATATCTAAATTTAGTTACATGAGTGATATTGCCAAATCGAGTTTTTAAGGGTTGTCCATCTTGGTACCGTCGAGATCCTTCCATATATTGGACTTTAGCATATGAGATTTTGAGACCACATTTAACTGAAATTTCATGCAGTTTTTCAAGAGCGTGGACTGCCTCTTGCCTATTGTTAGAGAGAATTGCTAGATCATCTGCAAAGGCCAAACACCGTAAGTGAAGTTTATTTCTGAGTAGCCTGCCAATGGTTATTCCTTTCAGTTCTTTCTCCAAGGTTTTGATTACTTTGTCCAGAACAAGATTGAACAAAAGGGGTGACATTCCATCTCCTTGTCGAACTCGTGTCCTGATTTTAAATGTTTCAGACACCTCACCTAAGAACCCTACTATTGAAATGGTATCCGTTAATGTATGTTTGATTAATTCTCTTGTTTTCCTGTCTACTTTGTATTCTTCTAGTCTCTAAAAAAGTGTTTGTCTGTCAATAGAGTCATAAGCTTTTTGAAATCTACAAAGGTGATTACTGTTTGCCTGCTTTTACGGATTTGTAAGATGGTTTTGAGATTTAAAATTTGTTCTGCACAAGACCTGACTTTTCTAAATCCTACCTGATACTCGCCAATCTGTTTGTGTTTCAAGTCTCATGAGAAGTGATTTGGATAGAAATTCCTCTATAGTTATTAATGTTAGTTTTATCCCCTTTTTTGTGAAGTGGGTGAATTAGTGCACATTTCCAGTCATCAGGGATTTTTTCCTTGATCCAGATATCTTCAATAATCATATGAATTTTTTGAGCAAGACTCGTACCACCTATTTTCCACATTTCAGCAATTATGCCATATTCCCCAGGGGCTTTGTTATTTTTAAGTCCACGAATTATTTGTTGGATTTCTTCTAAAATGGGAGGTTCTGAATCTGGATTTTGAGTGGATTTTTCAAAGGTAAGTTATCCTTTAGGGGGTTCCCAATTTAGAAGCTCTTTGAAGTAATTTGCTAGGCGCTTACAATTTCCCATATTATTTGTTTCTAGAGTCCCATCTGTACAGGCTAGGTGCCTGGTAATTTGACAAGTCTTCCATGAATGTTCTGTAGAAGTTCCTGGTGTTGTTTTTCTTAAACTCTTGATCAATTTCTGCTAATTTGTTTCTATCATAAATACGTTTCTTTAATCTAATGATTTTTAAGTTCGTTTCTGCGTTTTAAGGAATTCCTGCCAATTTTGTGTGATTTTATGGGAATTCCAATTTCGCCATGTTTTAATTCTAAGTTCTATAGCCTTATTACAGGTTTCATTCCACCACCTATGTTTGCGTTTTCTGGAAGGTGAGCCAATACTTTGAGGAGTGTGTCTTTAAGTTCTTGCCAATTAGTAGGATGTTAGCAAGAAAAGTTTCAGATTCTTCATCCAAAAATTCAGGGTTAATTCACGCATTTTGTCGTATTCTAGGTTTGACTCTATTTAGTTGAAACTTTACTTTAATTAGAGACAAATGGTGATCAATGTCAATTACTCCTTTTTTTACCTTAACGTTCATAATTTCCTTCTGATTCTTCTTGGAGATGGCAACATGGTCTAGTTGAAATTCTCCTAAACAATAATTTGGGGATCACCATGTTTTTTTCTTGTGTGGAAGTGCTAGAAAATGAGTTGACATTAATTTAAAATCTAAATTGTCAATTTTTATTGGTTCTTTTGTGTGCAGGATAGAGTCCTACAGTGGCACTGAATTTTTTTTCTCTGCCAATCTGAAGTCTCCCATCAGAATTTTGATATGATGCAGTGGAATTTTGTTTGCCGTTTCTTCTAATAGTTCCCAGAAGTCCACTTTCTGTGAATCTTTTTAATTATAGTTGTTGTTTGGTACATTTTAATCCTTATTGAATTAAATTTACCATGTCGAAGCTTGAATCTGATTATGTAGTTACCAGTAAACACTTCAACTGCGAGAAATAACCTCCGGTTAACGCCAATCTGTTTGTTTCCTGACCGCTTTTCACACAAAAACCACTGGATGGATTTTCATGGGGTTTTCAGCACTACGCAGTCTAGAGTCCCAGAGATTGAGGTGTGTTTCATTCTGATGTGACATCGGAATGCCGAGAAATAAATAAAAAAATGTCAGAATGATTATATGTACCAAAGTATTCATTTGATATCGTTTATTGCCTGCCGCGAAAAGCAACTTAGTTCGTTCTGTTGAAATGTTCACAGGGATCGCATATAACAAAAAAAATCGAATATATCATGCGTGTCATGCTGTGAATTAATAGTGCTTGCTGTTTGTTATATTTCAATTTCCACTCTGGCTCCAGGAAACATAGACTTTACCGAAATTTCAGTTCTTTTGCACTCTGTAGTTCTATGTTACGAGAAAAACTTGAAGAGTCAGTGCTTACACAAATCTTGGGTTTGAAAAAAGTGGTGCGTACAGTAATAGTCAAGCTTATAGAGGTTGTGGGCAACATCTAGTTGTCAACAAAGAACCATTATTACATCTATTAGCCAAGGTGGATGTATAATCATCAGCAGCGTTATTGATTAAAAGGCTAAGAAAAATCACTAAAACGAAATGACTGAAAATGTAATGGAGATGGACGACATACAAAAACTGAAGAAATACATTTATTAATAAATAAATTACGCCAAAGCAATTGCTTTGGCGTAATTTATTTATTAATATTATCAGCAATTGAGGAAAAAATAATACACAACATCCAGATATTGAAGAAATACATTCGAGATCTTAAGTCATCTGTTTGTCAGGCCCACATGTTTGAATCATTAAGAAAGAAACTGGCTGATGAACTGAGAAGTATCAGTCATTTATTTTATGACGACAATTTAGATTTTCTCGTTAACTTTGTCCCTAAAGATGGTGTTATTGTAAAGGGACTGAGGTATCTAATTTCTGTAGGAATCTGCTCAGGATATGTTAGTGTGTGAAAACTTTATATTGCAGATGGCAATTTGGTTCTGTCCTGGAATATAACAGACTTACGTATTCAATGATATTGTTTCAACCACTATCACAAATAAAGTAATACAGCATTGACGTTCACTGGATAGTAATCTATTAATATGATAAGCAAGTTATCATGTACGAAATCACCTGTCACGGCATGACGTCCATCTATGACGTCTGACGTCACGCTTTGCGTCATTATTCTTGGTAATGGGCGTTATTTAATAACATTTCCAAGCATCCGCAAATAATTTAAATGAACACTGAAATAAAAGTATGTATTGCATTAAAATCAAATCGACATATCAATCATTAGATGTTTATGTTCACGTAATATTCTTTTGATATATAGAAGTATTACATAAATTCTTTGTCCATAGATATGTAAGATAAAAGCTTTGTGTTTCGACATAAATGTAGCGATTATTTTGGTTAGATTGTTACTTAGCACGGGTCACAATTACAACTGGCATTTGACGTTACGGCAGAGGGCATGAATAATTTAGTTTTTTTCTTTTTTCAAAATAATTTAAATTGTGTCCTATTATTGAAATTATTAATTTGTTTAAACGGAAATAGTTGCACACTGATCCCGATCTGTGCATCCTACACTACAATTGAAACAAATATTACGTGGCATATTGTAAGTTTATAAGATTTATTTTAATTTCCATTGCTTTCACTGTGTAATATTACTGAGCCTATTATTTCAGCAACTTTTTCAGCCATTCAAACGTTTTAATATCTGTCTGAATCACGGATAACAAAAAAAAAAGTTTAAAAACCCTTGAAGATTTTTGATCAAATTTATATCGCGATGCATTATTGCCACTAAAACGCGACACTGTTCATGTATTATTCTCCTGACGGCAAGTTTATCGTAGTATGTGGTTAGGTTGAAATGCAACCTGGACCCGGATGGAAACTGAAACCTTTTGCTACAGCGCAAGGCACGAGGAGTTACATTGAATTTTATTTTATAAATTTTTTATGTATTTAAGCAACTGTTAAGACATGAATTGTTAGAACACTGAAAGAAAAGTAGGTATTGCGTTTAAATTGGAATATTAAATATCAGTTTTTTTACTGAAAGAAGTTCAAAATTGATCGCGATATATGTGGCCTAAGCCGCAATTAAATATTACGTGGCATAACGTAAGTTGTTAAGATTTTTTTTTAGCATCCTTCGTTCTCACTGGGGTCATTATTTCAACCGATGTAAGCTGTCTCAGCCGTTAAAATGTCAATCTTCATCACAGGTATTAAGAAAGAAAGGTGTCAGAACCTGTGAAGATTTGGGATCAAGTTTATTTCGTGATGCATGATGACACTGACATGCGGTACAGGGAATGTATTCATTCGCGCGTGATTAAGCTTTGCTTTTCTATCAGCAATATTAGCAGAGATTGCGGTTAGGCTGAAATGCAGCATGGTCCAAGATGGCAACTGAAGCTTTTTGCTACAGCGCAAGGGACGATCAATTACAATGAACTTTATTTTATAACAGTTCTATTTAGTTAAGCAACTGCAGAGAAATAAATTAGCATAACACTCCGTTAAACCCGTCATTTTTGACGGGCTTTGGGGCTAGTAATTAACAAAAAAAAACTTTTTCTAGCAATAACTATTATTTACATCTATTAGACACACGTTAGAACCAAAACATTTGTGGTTGTCATAATATTAAAAACGGCATAAATAGCAGAAATTCGTCTTTATGCAGTATGACACAGTTATTGATGCCTTGGAACGGCAGTTTCCTTTTCCTTTTCGTAATTAGTAGTTGATAAAGCAAAATAGTAAGAATTTGAGTACCAGAGGGGCACATATCTGCAGTACTGTTGTCTAGCATGCCCGCCCCGTTGGCTCACAATGGGAGGCCACAACTGTAAAATTCAGATTCGATTCATAGTGTGTGTAATAAAAGCCCCGTTGGCCCAGTTGGTTGCAGCATGATGATGGTGTGCAGCGCTGACACCGGGATAGCTGGTTCAAGCCCTGGTGGTGGAAAAAATCGTCGTCATCAGGACTTGGCCGGCAGGAAAGAAGAGCTGGTGGCGCACAATTCCTAATCACCAGATTATATACCAAAGTCCTGGGTTAAACCTCTCCGCAGTGCGTATGGAATGATGGCATACGGCACTGTTGATGGTGATTCATCCGTCGGGTGGGGACGTTAAGCCTTGTTTCTTTCTGAAGAGTTGGTCTGAATGGTCCGCCGCCGGGTTTAACTCTCTCCCTTCTTCATCTCTCATTTCGCACATCACAAGCAGTTCTATATACCGCAAACACTCACTACCACAATCATACACGCCTACAATAACACATACCTATTGGTGAAGGCAACGGGGAACTACCCCAGTTGATCTTCCCAGGTGAGTTCCCGTGGAGGGTAAATCCTGCATGGAAACCGCTCACGCCCGCAATCGGGCAGAAGTTGTTTACAATCCATCACGGTTTCTCTTCAGCCGATTTAACCTGGTGGCTGACATTAGCTCTTCAGTCTTCATGGACCTGTTTCACTATGCCAGTTTTGCTACCACCACTAAGAGACATTCTACACGACTTCACTAGTGAGAAGATAAATTAAACGTACATTCAGATGATTTTGGAAAGTTTGTTTATGAGCGTTACTGACACCTAAGTTTCCCTGTAGAGCGTGACAGTGAGTAAGCCCGTCAGGTCCCATGTTAAACTGGAGGAGATATCCCCGGTGTGGGGATGGCATAATCTGAGTTCCATATTTCGCGCAGAGAGCTGTGAGTGCATGCTGTGAGTGGGTGGAGCGCTAGGCGTGTCCCGACCTCGCAGCACGAACGACACTTCCGGCCTGTCCGACCTCAACACCAGCACGGGCAATCCTACACACCTTACTATACTCCCACAAGTTCTGAAACTATCGCTGTAGTTTTCTTTAGTGAATGCACGCAGGTACATAACATATAGAAATATTGGTCAAAGGAAATTTATTCACTGACCACCTACATCAGGGGTGGTCAACCGAAATGATCTTGTGTCAATTTCTTAGACATTTTACTGGTCCTCTGGTTGAAAAAGATTGAGATACGATGATTTAGACAAGCATTCATGACCGAGAAATACATCAGTAACATAATGCGGATGCGATTCGGGCGTGCTGCAGTTCGTGAACAACCTATTGTGTTACTACTGTACGGTTCAGTGGTAGGAGATCTAAATCGCATCTTATTTCAGTGCATTTTTCACTTATGGCTTTACATCTCGTCAAGGTCGAGGTAATTATAGGTGGCAGAGGACCCGACGCAACGAACGGGGAGGAATTCGGACATGGCATTTTTAAGGAACCATCGCGGCATTCGTCTGGAGTGATTTCGGGAAACGATGGACATTCGAAATTTGGATGGCTGGACGGGGATTAGAACCTGCGTCCTCCCGAATGCGAGGCCAGAGCGTTACAGCTCACCCACCACGTTCAGTGTGTTGCTTCTACGTAGTCTTGTGTAGTTCGCGAACGAACTAGTTCGGAAAGAGCGCTCCCATAGGCGAACTACGCGAACTAGTTCCCAGATCTCTCGCTCCTTAGTTCGTTAGTTCGTTCGATCCTTTCCCGAAGACCAACTTTTGTTTTAGTTTATTATCTAAAATGAAACACAGTTCCTTGTGGACACATTTCACTGAAGACACAGATATAAAAATAAAAGAAAAATAAATTGTTCAACATTAATAATTATTGCAGAAGTCACAAACGGAAATTTAATGTGGAATGTGAAAATAAAATAGAATTTGATCCCATTAACAATCAAAAGACAACCATCGATAACCACAACTACCATAACAAACAAGAGAGCGCGTGCAGTAGCGCTAGCAAAGCGAGCGAGCGAGCTGTCTTGGAGGACCTAGTTCGCGAACTAAAAGAGCGCTCCCGGTCGCGAACTAAAGAGAGCGGTACAGTTCGCGAACTAACAGAGCGCTCCCGGTCGCGAACTATAGAGAGCGGTAACGTTCGCGAACTAGCACCATTCGCCGCTAGTGTTTCCAATATTTTTTCGGTTGATGGTAGGAATTTTTTAAAAAGAATAACCTATAAAAATATGCTACACTTCAAAAATATAATATTTTACGAAAGAGTAGAAAATGATAAAAGGTATGTTTTTACTATTTCATTTTTTAAGCTATATTTTTTGCACTTCTTTCATCTTTAATTCTTTTTTGTCTACAGTTAAATTGTCATATGCTTTATCGCTTTCAGTTGTCAAATTAATTTCGAGAAAAAGCTCATTTTTTATTCATGAAATACTTCTCTTACTTTTACCTGGATTTCGTATAATATTGTTATTTCAGAGTAAAGTTTGTTCACTTTGATATTCATTTTTTCTCGCAAATTTATAACCTCTAATATAGTCTCAGTCATCAAATGAAACCCTGTGATTTGAATTTAATTTTTGGATTTTGTATAGCCAATTGCTTTCATTAAAATCTAACTATTTACTAAGATACTCCAGACATTTATCAACGAATACTAGAGCATTATTTTTTTATATTATGACTTTCTGTGGAGAATTTGGTTTCTAAAGGCTTTTTCTTGTTTTCTTAACCAAAGAAACAGTATCTTTTACATTTTTCTAGTGCTGATTTTAAAGCTGACATAATATAATACTTATCTCAGTCTGTTAGTTAACAGCTTTGTGAAAGTGATGAAAGAAATGACTTGCGAAATTCAAATAGATTTTAACTTTTGTGTCTTCATCAGTTTCATTCGTCGCCAAAAAATTGTGAATGTGTGTTGGATTATTCTCCCCTTCACTAATAAAATAATAGCTCAATGACTTCCAATTCACTGGAAATTTACGCACTTTCGTTATTGCTATCACTTTCTCATTCAAGGGTCACTGTTATTTTTATATGTCTTATTATTAGATATCACATTGGAAGTATTAATGTTATTTTTCTTAATAATATAGGTAATACTATTTCTGTCATATAGTACTTAAGTTGTAGCCAATAGTAGAATTATATTTTGTCCATGATTTCCAAAACTTTATTTATATAAAAAAGCCGATTACTTATAAACGAGTATTTTAATTCATCAAAATAAACGCGTTTATAATATTTTATAATTAATGTTGTGTTGTTGTTGGGGTTTAAGGGTGCGTCGACGGCAGGATCATTAGCGCCTTTTATAAGTAATGTTTCTTCCATGAACTAATAAACAAATCCATTTAAAAAATTAATATTCTACGAATACATGTAAAGTAAATAGTAAAAACAGCACAATTATTCAATTTACCCATTTGTTTAAAGGAAAATGAGCACTTTGGTTTATCGGCGCCTACTGTTCATGCTAATGTAATTTGAAAGGGCTATTATTAAGCAATAACTTTTGTTAAGAAGGTCATATTAAATTCCATTTAGAAACGACAAAAAAATGATTATGTCCTAATAAAACTGACTTAACAAACAAAATAGCGCGTGCAGTAGCGGTAGCAAGGCGAGCGAACGCTCTGTTTCTCTGAATTCGAGACGCGAACTAACGAACTAAAAGAGCGAACTAGTTCGCGAGAGAGCTGCGAACTAAACTGAGCGCTCCCCTTCGCGAACTATTATGCGCAAGTCTACTTCTACGTCAGACAGTAACGACAAGGTACTATGCAAAATACTGGCAGTCCTCTTTAAAGATTGTGACAGGAGGATTTTAGAACCAATATTGTGAAAACTATTGAAACTCTATTGATCTGCAATTTTTAGAAGATATCTTTATTATAATTTAAGTGTATCTGGATACGAGTGTTTGAAAATGTACGTTTATTAGATAGCTTTTGTGGCATGTAACCAAATTCCAACATACGAGGTAGGTTCAAAAAGTTATCGAAATTGTCGTGTACCACAGTCAAGCAGTTCTTTGAAGGAAGTAAAATTTTTGTTTGGGAGGTTGGCAACACTATTGAAGAAGGTGGTGTGCCGTGCAGCAGGCAGTTGTAGTTGATTTCGTTTGTGCGGTGCTTGATATTCAGACGTAATTTCTTTCTTTCGTCAGATTGCCTTCAACTTCCACGTTGTTTTTTTGATTACCGGGGTTTGATTCATTATGAATTTATTCCTGAAAGGAAAACAGTCAACAAATAATTGTACACAGAGATCTAAAAACGGTTACGAGATAAAATTCTACGAAAACGACCTGAACAATGGGCAGGGAATGACTGGTTTTTGTTGCATGGCAATGCCCCGTCACATCGATCCGTAATGGTGAAACAATACCTTGCCAAAAACAATGTTATCAGTCTGGAACACCTTCCATATTC
Organism: Vandiemenella viatica; assembly: GCA_031002005.1. Taxonomy (NCBI): domain Eukaryota; kingdom Metazoa; phylum Arthropoda; class Insecta; order Orthoptera; family Morabidae; genus Vandiemenella; species Vandiemenella viatica. The sequence continues at coordinate 141,629,773 of CM061920.1, read as the reverse complement.
TCCCTATCTTGCACCACCAGATTTTTACCTGTCTCTGGATGAATAGCACCAACGTCAAAAAGATCGACATAGTTTTGAACCAGACAATGCGGATAATTAGTGGATGTATCAAGACCACTCCAGTGTACTGGCTACCTGTTTTGTGTAACATCGAACCGCCTACGATAAGACGACGCAATCCCCTAATTGCTCAGTATAATAAGATCTGTCATAACTTGGATCTGCCTATCCACAACGACATGGTATCCCAATTTCAGAGACTTAAATCAAGAAGTCCAAGCATAAAAACTGCAAAACAGATTGTATCTAATAATTTTAATGGGAGAGAAGCATGGAAATTGGAGTGGATGGCCTCAGCCCCACCAGAATGGCACTCCCTGTTCGATAATCAACAGGCACTAAAGGTACTCGACCTTCCTCGCAAGACCTGGGCAGCTCTTAACAGAGTTAGGTCTGGCCATGGCAAATCTGCTTCAGCTCTGTAGACATGGGGAATGAGAGAATCACCGAATTGCGACTGTGGTGAGAAAAAACAAACCATACATTACGTGACCTTTGATTGTCCACTTCGAGCCTTCAGGGGATCACCAATAGACTTTATAGATATTTCAAATAAAGCTCTACATTGGCTGCGCTATGTCGACTTAGAATTTTAATTATAATCTAATGTTACATTTTTATTAGTGTGAAACAATTGCATTACTGATTATGTGCTGTGGCCATAAGATAAATAAATAAATAAACAGGTTTCAACGGCTGAAAACGTCATTAAAGGGATGACGTTTTGCTGATTCGTCAGAAGTGACTGAAAATGCGACGAAGCGGCTAAAAGAACTTTCGAAAAACGGCTTTCAGGAGTGTTTCCAACAGTTGTATGAAGGGTGTAATAAGTGTGCACAAGCAGGAGGAGAGTATTTTGAAGTAAAATAAGGTAAAAATCTTATACATACTTTCAATAAATTTTTATTAACCAATTACGGGAACTTTTTGACCCTACCTCGTATAAATAAATAAATCAGGCAATTTTCAGTTGGTGAAGGTAGCTGGTGGTTTGGTGGTTTGACAGCGTGTTACCTGGCGCTGCGCAGCCCGCAGGCGAGGCAGGCGGAAGCGGGGGCGGCGTATCGACTCGCGTGGGCGCCGCTAGGAGGGCCACGTGTGCTCCCGTCTGCAAACACGTCTCTCACCTGCACGGTTCCACGGTACTCCTAGGAAGCGCCATCTACAGCAAACGTACAATAGATACGTTTCGAGATTACTTACAACCGCTGCGCTATTATGGGAGCCAATATCCAATTAGAGTAAAGCTATCAGATCTCGTTTCAGAGACGTTCTGGCCTCACCGGTTTTAATCCTCGTCCGGCGATCCAGATTTGGGGTTTTCCCTGGTTTCCACAAATCACTCCAGGCGAATGCCGAGAAGGATTCTTCAAAAGACCATGACCGAATTCATCCCCGTTCCTAGCCTTCAGTCGTTTCGCACCTCGACGACGTGTAATGCCATAACCAAATAGAAAACAAGATTTTTCAGAGGAAAAATACGTAAATATCATTATTTAAAAGGGGAAGAAAATTTAACATTTTACCATTCGCTAAACTTAAAAGACTTTAAAACAAGTGCCGTCTTACAGCTGGCTGTTTACATATTTTAACTTCATTAAATTTCGGAAATTATGACAGCGTGGTGAGTGAATGGTAATGCGTTCCAGAGGACGCGGGTTCGAATCTCCTTCCGGCCAACCAGATTTCAGTTTTCCACGGTTTCGAAATAGCTCCAGGCCCTTGCCGGGATGGTTCAGTCAATAGGCTGTGGCCGAATTCCTTCCCGTCCCTTGCATCCATCCTTTCCCGCCGCTAATGAATTCAATAGGCGTAAAGCCATAAGCAAAATGATTACTCTTGTTATTTCGTTATTAGGAAACCACGTTGATACAAATGAAACTAATATCCCACCACATCAGACATGTCTGCGAATACCGCAGCACACTGCATAGATTGTTATTCCTTCGTACCGCCTGTGGTTTTGCAGCAGCCAGGCATGAAAACTGTCATGGAACAGTGTGTCTGGTAAGACAGTGTTCTTCGGAAAATGGCTTCACAAGTCCAAGGATGATGTTTGAAAACACACTGTCTGTGAATTTACATCAATTTTTACAGATACATTCATTACCTTAGTGACAATTAGGGCTATTCCGCAATCTACGCTACTATTAGCATTCGCGTTTCAGTTTAGTAGACAAACATCGTTTCCAGCAAAACAAGTTTTATATCAACTTTGTAGTTTGGCGGGTCACACCAATTGTTGTAGTTACAGATTACAAAATTACTGATTAACATTTTATTTTGATTTTTCCCCCCTTAGTATATTATAGTCCGAGGTTGTTCCATGTTAGCCTCTTGTTACTGACGAATTCCGTTGGTTATTCAAATTTCGTGTTATAAACACACCAGCGAATATAATTTTTATTCCTTAGATTTAGACACGGAACACTCTTTATCATCGTTTGTACTCGAACAAGTTCTTTATTGAAGGTTTGTTAACGGTCTCCAGTAGGTTTGGTTGCTGTCTACAGAATGTGTGTCGCCAACTTTATTTCATTGTAAGAGCCTTCGGATTCTCTGTTATATCTTTATTATGATTGTGTTTATGGATGTGTTGTGTTTGTTTGGTTTTTGAGGTGAGTGCAATCATTAAATACATTTGTTCCGTCTTTTATAGCCTTTCGTATGTGGAAGTGTTCCTGCACGCTGAACATGTTTTTCTTATTGATTTTTAATATTTCCATATCTTTTTCCTTTTTGGTGTATTGATGCTTGTGTTCAATTAGATGTTCAGCAAATATGGAACTATTTGTACACCCTCTTTTTTATACCTGGTTTCAAATTTCCTGGCTATTTGTCCCCTACGTCCATGACGTTGCACTGTTGGCAAATTATTATTGTTTTCAAAATTACCTCTTTGGATTAGCTTTTGAATTGCGTTGTCTGTCCTGTATGCTATGTTTATTCATTTTCTTGAATTTGTTGTTGATATTTGTGTTGATGTTTGTGTTGATGTATGTCATTGCGCAATCAGTACTGAATTACAGCCTGTGCAGTACGGGTGCTTATGTATTGGTGATGTGTGTTTATTGTTTCATCTTGCGTATTTCTATTTTAATTTTACAATTTAGTTTTTCGGCTGTTTTCCTCCTATTTTTATACGCTACTGAATTTTTTTCATGTAATTTCCTTTTGGCGTGGGTATCCCATTCAGTCTGTGTATAACGTGTTTGAAGCAGCTTGTTTGTGGTTGTTGGGATAGTTGGACGTTACATGGATTATTGTATCATTGGTGATGGATTTACTGTATATATTAAAACTCTGTTTGTTGATTCTCTTTGTGACTTTAATATTCAGGTAATGTATTTGGCTGTCAATTAATTTTTCAGGGCCTGTGTTAAACGCAAACATCAAGCTGAGCCGAAGGCCGATTTAAAAAAAAATTCTCCAACCAGAAACAAGCATATAAAAAACTGTTAGATGAGTGAAAACAACCATGACTAACATGTAATAATAGATTAAACACTAAAAAAAGTACCTAACTTGTTTTAGAGAACCAATCGAATAAATCAATAAGCGTATGACAAAGTTTATTTTAACTGCATTAGACTGAGAAAACCACAAGAAAGTCAATTATTGCTAAAGCGCCTAAGTAAAAGGGCTTAAAATATCAACATTTTAAACCTGAATAGCCTGAATAGCCTGAATAGCCAGGTAGCCTATTTTCAATATACATAACCATCAGGTACAGATGGCACATCTGAAGTTACACCGGACAATTCATATATTAGAATATCTAACCAGAACTATTTCAAACCAAACTTTGAAAATATTTAAGTCAGAAACAGTTCCATATCAGTGCAGGAAACTAAGCAAGCACCAGAATTTGTTTGTATAAATAAATAAATTAAAGATCTCTATGCAAAAAATATAACGCAGTAAAATACTGTATGAAACGTATCTACAACTATCTGAAACAATAAACAACGCTCTGACTTTACAGAGCATTATTGAAGTTGTTGAAAATAACAGCACTAAGAAAACACTTATCAGTAAAATGAGCAGACTTCTGTGTACACAGCTAAAAAAAATCAGATCGTAGTAATTAGAATATCCGTGCAGTATTATAAACTTAGCTCTCGATTAGTTAATTTGATTAACACAGAGCTAACAGAGGAAGAGAAACAATATATGCAGAAATGACTAAAACATAACCTAAAATGCACATATACTGATAAACTCATATAGAATACTGTAAACGGAGCTGAATGCAGTAAAAGACATGACAACACAACCCTTCCTAAACAATTCTTAGAAAAAGAAATATATCAAATAAATTTTAACCATAAAAACATACACAAAAAAACTAAGCTAAAATTCTTTACCAGTAGTAGGGGAAACTAACTAGCAAAGACATTGTCATTATTAAAGCAGATAATGGTAACACTAATGTAAAAAATAGATCAAATCAGTAAGACTAAAAATTTGTCACTAAATTAGAAACGGACATGCAAATATTGACAGTTAACAATCACAGAAAAAAATGCTGAAAATGCAAGAAAATTTCCACATAAAGGTTTAAAATTTTAAAGGAAGGGGAAAATGTAATCAGCTATTATGATCACCTCATTACTCAGGACTCTAAAGGTTGTTTTTTTTTTTTTTGCTTATGGCTTTACGCATCATTGACGTCGAGGTCATTAGAGGCGGGAAGGACTGAGGGCAAGGAATGGGAAGGAATTCGGCCATGTCCTTTTATAGGAAGTATCCCGGCATTCTCATGGAGTGTTTTGGGAAACCGTGGAAAACCAAAATCTGGATGCCCGAATGGGGATTCCAACCCGCGTCCTCCCAAATGCGAGGACACTAAAACTAATTTCTCAAAGTTATAACAAACACACAGCTTAAACGCAAAAAATGAAACAAAAGCAGGTTGGCAATGCACATTCTCAAGGCAGTTGCCAATTCAGAATAAACCGGTGTAAACGGTATTCAATGACTGATAGTCAACTACAGAAACATAGCTATTCGAAAATAGTAGTGCAGTTTACAACAATATTACAGTGCATAGGTTAAAGGCAAAAGGCTAATACTTAAAACTGCTCCACCAAAAAGTGTTAAACAAATAAAAAAATTGTAAATAAAATGAAAATAATTGTAATTAAGGTATAATAATAACCTACAGAAACATCATTAAAATTTTTGAATATAACTTGATAATTCATTTAATCGAAAGGCATATGCCAAAATAAAGTTATTTTTAATTGTACTATTCGGATTAAACTAATTATTTAATTTACAATTGTACATAACTTGAAAGTATAACATAACAAATTATTTTATTCATCTCATTCTTTTCAAAAATTATATTAGTGGAAATAAGTAAGGTCTAAGGAATTAAATAACTGGTTAGTACTAAATGTCTAAACATACGAGCATTTTACAACGTTTACAAACGTATTGTAAAGCATCGTCATCTGCATCTTAAATGAGTCAACATTTAAAGGACCCGTCAAGCTTTAGTAGCATTTTAATATAATTTTAATGATAACAAAAATTCAGAAAATGTACATTTGAGTGTAATAGAGGGACTCCATATAATAAATAGTTAATCTCTTTGAGAAAACTCGTAGCGGCTCAGATTTCAGTCTGCGGGCAGCGCCTAGAAGCAGGCAGTCAGCACCACAAAGGGTCCGTTTTTCGAGGACGGAAATTGGCAAATTATCGCCCACGATTCGAACGTTCGGGACACGAGATATTTAACAGGGCGATTACGTTAATTTACATGCATCTATTGATCGGGAAATATGAATATTTTAATCTGAATTGCTAATGACTCTTGAAATATAATAACAGGCCTAGCTTGCTGGTAGTCGTATGATAATTAGGCTGCCTATATAGGGCACCACTGACCAATCAGATCGTTTTGGGGAACACTTCGTGTTCGTTCATTATTCAGTAATCTTTATTCAGAGTTTTTCACTCCTACACTCTGCCTCGTATGTAAAGGTAATACTGACGACAAAGGCGTTGCTTATTTCACTTAACATTAGTGATAGGCTAGGAGAGGATACCATAGTACATAAGTTTATTATTAGTTCTATATTTTCTCAGTAAAAATTCAGAGTGAATTTCCAGCCAACGACGAAATTTTCTTTCAGCATTTCTTGCTCTAAACTTAATTGTTTTTGTCCCTTTGCGGATGAGGATTCCTCCTGTAACGCTATGGCATTCAGCGAGAAACCCTGATTCACTAATCGTACAATCAGTGCTAAATCAGAAACACATACTGTCTAGTTTCCGGAGGTCTTAAAAAGGATTTGAAAAGTTTTATATGTAGTATTTATTTTGAGTTTGTACATACGCAACAGAAAATTCTTTAATTAGAACTGCCAATTTTCTGTTTGTTGTTTCCATTTATTTCTCACCCGAAACTATTATGGCATGACGCTCGTTTTCTACAAAATTTTGTGACTCTTACAGCTTTTGTAATAAGAACTTGACTTGGAATAAATTCTTGTTTCATCGTGTGGTCGCCGCGGACGCGATTGGGATCTTTGTTTTCAATTTTATGCCCTTCAACGACTGTGGTTAAGTATTACGAAATTACATATAATTTCGCTTGAAAAACGAGAGAGGAAGAAAAAATGTTATGTTTCATTACAGTCTGCAGAAAGTTGTCTTCATAGTGTTGACTAATATCGCTGACAGTAAGACAATAACGATCATTTTATTTCAATGAAATTTTCTGTTCAGGAGGTTTTCTGCAATTTTCTAAAACTACTAAATTTTGTTTTTACAGAAAACTGATTCCGTTCCTGTATTTCGGGTTTAAAATGAAATATTTACCACCTTTTCTTTGTGTGCTGTGAACTACGACTTTCTACTCCTTAAGAAGAGACGATAGCGGGATAAAAAGTTACAGGGCACTGTCGTCACGACGAGAAAGTTGTTACATATCCGATGGTTGAAGAATATCAAAGAAATACTTTAAACTTGCTGTAGGATAAAACCTTTAAGTTCTAGATACATGACCTAGTCCCACATCGAAAAGATGTCTTAAAGAATACGTTTCGTACTGATTTACAGGAATGTGAGAAGTTTGTTGGCAGAGTTGAACCAGAATATCGTAGTCACTCAGCTCACTGTGTTTCATTCGTTGTCCCTCACTACCTGTAACTAAAACTTATTTCGTATAATATTTTCGCATGTAAGTTTTATGCAGAAGGAGTAGGCAGACGGAGGGTAAAGGAGAAACTATAATGTTGTACAACCGGTTGGTTGTTCTTTGGGCCAGAAAAAGTCTTTGGGCTAAGAAAAAAAAATCCTTGTGTCAAACAAAACTGATAGCGCCTGAGGCAACTGTCTGCGGAAGTGGAGACGGCACTTTAGCTATGATGTACAGTATCTTTGGGCACAGGAAGCGGAAGTGGAGTGTAGATGTAGGCGGGCTGCGAGCGGGTCGACTGTGCGCGCAGACGCCGTTGTGAATGGCGGCTGTTATGCAACTCCATTCATCGATCCGGCGGCCTCGCTGCCGCCGCCGCCTGCCATTCACTGCGCCGCGAGGCCGCCGCAAACAACATGGCGCACCCGCGGCCGTAATAACCTCAAATATGTATTCACTGTGGATGTGCTTATAATTCTGAAATATCTGCAAGTATCATTCTTTGATTTGAAAGAAGGTGTTGTGTGGCATTCAATGTATATAATCATGAAAAATATCCATGGAAAATTTGTCCTAGCTCTGTGGTTCTCAAACCAAGTTCCAATTAACAAATAATTTTTAAAAAAAGTTTCGCTGTTTAAGGGGAACATCACAACAACTCCGAGATACGAGTATTCCACTTTACAGCTTTTAATTTCGTAGTCTTGGAAAGATGAAAAAGTGTTATCATGATAGTGTAGGAGCTAATTGGCTGGATTCGCATTGTAAGAGTTGCCGGTTCGATTCCGGTCTGAGGCAAGTGTAGTTTTATTTAAGTATTGCGTTCTTCTTGTATTGTCGATACAGGACAGTATATAACATGATTGTGACACTAAAAAAACTTTAATAAACTTAAACACATAGCGAAATGCCGTCTCTTGTTGTTCCGTATAAGGACCACTGTTGAGTTTGCTGAGAGTTTTGATGATTGCTTAATAGTTACGCATTGTCTGTTTGTGCTGCTCCTTCTTCTCCTTTCTCCGAGGGACACATTTGTTCTTCTCTGGCGCTTTGTCCTGGACCCTCCTTTGCTTAAACATTCTCCTGAGAGATCGTAGGTCTTCTGAGTTTATTTATTTTTATCTATCATCACCCATCACGAGTACTGCAGACTTATCTATCCTCGCCACTGAATTTTGGAGAGCTCTACTCATGAAAACAAATTACTGTCATATTTGTGAAAGTTAAAACTACGTGTTTCCTGTCATCAGTTATCGCTGAGATATTGATCATTAAACCATCCTACCCTCAGACACGAAATGAAAACAGATTTCCGACCGGATGCTTAGTATTTCTAAAGAATTCTCTGATTACATTCTCTTTGTTGGTTGACCAAAAAGAAAATTTCAACAATTCCTAGTTGCTAGCCCCGTGATATAATATATTAACCTTTTAAGTTCTTGGCGAAAATTATTCCTTTCCTAGTCTTCAGTTCGAGGTGGTCAGTGGAACCTCCTCGAGAGAGAGCTTCGCTAACGGAAAGAATTGTATCCGCTTCGGTTGACGGAACAAACAGTTAATGGCAGCAGAAACTAAGCTTTAATTTAATGAGTTGTCAAGCAGAAACATTTCCGGTTGAGATCCTAACTACAAGAAATATGGCGTTCCTGGTTCAATTTTACAGATTCTTTTCTTTTCAATTGTTCGAGTCTTTTCTTCAAGATTTTACTCCAAATTTGATGCATTATCACGACGTTCGGCAGTCACATGTTCTTGAACAACAATGATTACGTAAGTATGAGCTTAACAGTAATGTATAACTACTATGATGTAGTCGTAACTATTCCATACTAGCCAAAAAGCGTTATCCTAATTTCTAATTTCTAGGCGTGAGATTCAGTAAACAACATTGCGTGTGAGTCATTGAGTACACGATCTCCACGGGCATTGCCTCTTACAATGTGCCCTTCACTGCGAGTATGTTTACAAACACGAATCCTCATAATCAAAAAGTCGCAAGAAAACGCCGATTCTATCAGTGCATTACCAGTTTGATACAGTGTTTATATTGCCTCTGACTATCTGTTCATCGCCCCACATTTCCATTTCAATCTCTGAAGAATGGTTAGTGTTCGATCGTGATGCTTGTGACTATCGTGATATTGAGAGACATTAGGCAATCACAATGCGACTTTCCCTTTCCTACCAGAATGGATTTTATTTTTACCACTGCCCTCATTTAAAACGCAGAAGTGTTTCGCGGATGTAAACTTAAATATAAAAACTAAATTGAACTCTGAGTGTGTGCAATAGTATTTTTAGCAACGATCAATCTGGTAACATGGATTTATTATAAGATGAGCAGTTTATGGCTTTGAATTTCAGAGATTGGTGCAATTTAGGAATTTAGCTGCTGCCAGAGGCAAGGGATTGGCAGAGTAATACCTTCATTGCAGGCTTCTACAACTGAACATCAGTCACCCTTTTTTTTTTTTTTTTTGGCTCTGTCATCAGTCTCTCAACCGGTTTGATGCAATCCTCCATTCCTACCTGTCTTGAGCTAACTTTCCATCTCAACACACCCTTTATAGCTAATACCGCATGTCTTAAAATACGACCCACCAACTTCTCTCTTCTTTCTGTAAGATTCTTCCACAGACTTCTTTCCTCACCTATCATTTCCAGTACCATTTAGCACTTCATATGTCCACTTAATTTTCAGCATCCTTCTATAGCACCACGTTCCAAATGCTTCAATTTTCCTTCTTTCTGGTTATCCTAAGGTCCATGCTTGGCTACCATAAAATACTTTGCTCCACACATGGAGTTTTTAAAGGTTCTTTCTGAGTTCTGGATCAATATTTGACACTAAAAAATTTCCTTCTTCATAACTTTTTATGATGTTGCTATTCTTCTTGTAACATTGTTCCTGCTTCCACTATCAGTTGTAATTTTAGTTCCTAAGTAGCAGAATTCATTTATTTCTTCTATCGCATTCCTGCCTATTTTTATATTTAATGTACTATTATTTGTATCATTTTGATACATTTCACCCTTTTAACTTGCTTTCGTTTAAATTGAGGTAAAAAAACTTCCTTCGGTAATGTGTTCAGTCCATTCATTATGTTCTCAATATCCTCCGTCTGTTCTGCTAAAAGAACAGAGTCACCAGCAAATCGTAGCATACCGATTTTTCTCCCTGAACACTTTTGCTGATTTTTTTCTTTTACTTCCTTTATTACTCCGTCTACATACAAATTGAATTTTAATTGAGCTAGACTACAATCTTGTCTCACACCCTTTTTAACTGATTCATGTGTCTCATGTTTCTCTACTTTCATTATAACCACCTGATTGTTATATAAATTTCAAAGTATATAGATATTTTAGACCTAACTTCTTGTCCCCCTGACGTTATCAAACCCTTTTTCTAAACCATGTTGTAAGCCATGCAAAGCTATGTCACTTGATTGCTTTCTGAGGTACCGAGCTTCTTCGCAAGATGCTTTAGAAGGCAGGTGAGTGCGGATCTGTACCCCCATCCAGTCTGAACACAAAACCGCTATATGTCATTTACGTTTTCATCTTAAGAAATTGGTATTTCCAAAGCTTAAACGGATTTTTCATAATACTTCCTGTGACATCTCATTTAGAACACTTTTTCGGTAATTTGGAATTTAAATACAAGTGGAAAATTCTGAAAATAACTCAGCTGAAGCAATTCAGTTAATGATCAATACAAAAATCAACTGGAAAGTGGGAGGGGGTTGGTTGTAAATGCTGAGCTAGTTGAATCTCTTGCGTTCTCCGTCTTGCGTCTCCATACGTATGAACTATACTGCTATTTTGCACCAGATGATGTTTACGGTACCGATTTTCTCATAAATTACAGATTGAAAAGCAAATATACACTACGATTTAAGTAATGATCAGTTCACAGCCACAAAAGTGCAATTTTTTACATCTCACCAGTCTAATAAACTTACAAAAAGGCAGTGCAGAGATAAAGAAAACGGGGAACGAAAATCTGAAAACGCATATGTCGGTACGTATGGAGATAAAATTAATTTTAAATAAGATCTAGTAATATCACCACAGGTGAAACTTGTAGCTTGATAATAATATAAATTCCGTGTGGTCGGAATTACCATTTGACATGGTTTCTACTTATGCACATTCCGCCTCTGTTGTAGCCACCTCAATCTAACCCGGTAATCCTGCCGGGTACAGGGGACCTACAGTTTAACGTGGAATCCGAACCACGGAAGCGTTCACATTAAACAGCCGTCTGTGAAGGTCGGATTAAGTGCCTATGAAAATCCCCGCCAAGACAGGGATTCGAACCGGGGACCTTTCGATCTCAATGCAGACGCCTTAGCCACTGAGCAATCAGACCGCTCTGTGGCTTGATGATTCTTATTCTCAGCAGCCTCAAAGAATAAAGCATATTTCTGTCTGGTCGGCAGACTATATTGACAAACCAGATTCTCCTCAAAGCGAAAGAACGACCTTACAAGTTGCAAAACATGGAAAATCACTCCAGTCGCCGGAGTATCTACAGATAATGATCAGCGTGATCGAACACTTTCACGAGAAACCGTTACCGATAATTTCTCAGTCACGGAACGATGTGGCATTTAGATTGGCGAGACTATGTGACCCCAGCTCTCTCTACTCTCTCTCTCTCTCTCTCTCTCTCTCTGTCCCTATGCGATTGCTGTAGATCCTTAAACTGCCGCCATAAAATTGCCTCTGACGCGTAAATAATCTATGGTAACTGGAAGTTTGGTGTTCTTGCTTATTGTCTGAAGATCCTATTTTTCGTTACAGTTGTAACTTACATCCTCACCATAACACCTCAACATAAAATTTCACATTCTAGAATTTTTGACACGTTTCCGCAGTATACTTGCTTTGCCGGTTCTAGGAATATTTAACACCCCATACAGCCCACACTTTTTCTGTTTACTTCCAATAAATGTAGCTGCATGAAACTTTTTGAAGCCAAAAACCACAAATAAATAAAAATACTTCTTGAAAACTTAAAAGAGTTAGCTTAAAACTCGATAGTAGGAGATTGGGGTTTAGTTAATAACAGCAAAGTTGTGACTACAACGGAAGAAAGATGAGTAAGTTGTAGTTTTGCTCAGACAGTGATAAACAATTTGAAATTTTGAAAATGGGAGTGAATAAAGTGAAAAAATACTAAAGTTCTAATATCCTATTTGTTTGGAGATTGGTCTGCAGCTTTTAAAGAATCTTCGCTAAATGATGCAGCAGAGAGACTGAATAATTGTAGAAAATTTATGATAATTAACTTCTTTAACATTACTTGTTAATGTTTCATAAGTTGAGCCAGTTTTAAGAAAACTACGTATATTATGTTGGTATTCTAATTTCAGATTTATAAGGTTAGCTTAGAAAAAGAATCACAGATCTAGGAAAATAAAATAGAAGTCTTAAGGATGATAAACGAAAAGACAGAAACAGGTAGGTATTGAATAAACACCAGAGACTGTAGGAACCTGATAACTTTTAAGTTTTATGTTACCAATTTACTGAACTAAGATTTCTCGCCAAAATCTAGTATGGCATTCAGGATCTCTTAACTTGACCGGATGCGTCACGTCAGTAAAACCTTGAGAAATGTCTTTGCGCCGTCTTAGCAGTTCTGTTAGTAAATCTGACACCCACGTCACCGAACGCGGAAACCCTAGGTAGTATACTGAAAGGTTAGCATACGTGGCCGTTTGGTGGCGTCTTAAAACTGAAGCTTTCAGCTTAAGGTATGGTAACTACGGCAGAGAATCCCTAGACTCCGACCCTCTGGGTTCGGGGTTGGTCTGCGCCACTTGGGTGTAAAACGAATGTTGGCTTCCAGCACCAACGATAAGCCTCGAGCAGGAATGGTCCCTTCACGGCGACCAATACAAGGAAGACGAAAAAACAGAAATGAATAAGAACTGTTTAAGGTTAGGAAGCGGAAAAAATAAATCGAAGCTTCAATGAGACCAAGAACCTAGTATAGATGTAGGCATAAAGACTGTGATGTCAGAAATGACAGGAAAGAAACTGAAATACTACAGTGCCACCAATACATACAGATGCACAGTGGGACAGAGAGTTCACGAAGGGCTTTGTGATTAATACATAAAGCTAACGAAAAGACGAATCCTAAAATTAAGTTTACACCGGTAAGAATTCTCAATTTACAACTGAACGTCAGACATGTTAATCTGAATGTACTGCGTGTGTATGCTCCAGAGGAAAATAAATCCATAGCAGACGTAAAAGTGTTCTATGAAATACTACGAAGACAGCTGGATGCGATACCCCAAGATTACTTGATTACAACTAAGTTCGACTTAAATGTGAGGGTTGGGAATATTATCAGTCAACGGCTAAAACGAAGATCCAACGGAAATACATGCGGCTAGTAAAAGTCTGTGAGCAGTGGCGGATATACGAATTTTCAGAGCCGGGACAAAAACTTTGCGATAGCCGCCCCGTCAAACATGAAAAAAAAAAGGTGGCCGACACATTGACCTGCCGCCCCTAGAAACAAGACTCTGCCGCCCGTGGGCAAGTGTCCCGGTTTAACCCCCTCCCCCCCCCTTCTTCCCAGATCAGGTCTGGAATAGCTTCACATTTATCGCGATATATGTGCCTGGACCACGAGTGAAACTAATATTATTAACAATTTGATTAGTTTGATAAGCAGATGAAAATCATAATAAAGAAATACACAATGTGAAAACATACATGATACGAACATCAACTGTTTTAAAAATTTGTGTCTGTCTGGATGAATGGGGTTCATACAACAATTACTGATCGGTTTTTTTTTTATGGAGTTTCAAATAATGTACAATCCGGAAGTGTGTTTCATTTCGATATAAAGTCGGAAAGCTGAAAAATTTAACATAAAAATATAGTCATTCTTAGTTGAACTTCATACACGCAAGATTTTGATAGGGTTTCGAATAACTTTCAGTTCATGGTCCCAGCAGTGGGATAAGGTAGCTTTCGTTTTGAAACTCTGAGAAATTATAAAAGGGAGGGGAAATTAGTATCCATTTTTAGTTGAACGCGATTCACGTAAAAAGTAACGGCAGAATTTTGACGGAGTTTCAAAGAATGGTCTCGGGGGTAGAATAAGGAATTTTGTTTTTTTGATGAGACGTTGAAAAACTGAGAAATTTAGATAAAAGCACAGATTAATATCGATTTAAAGGTATGTTCATTTTCACAGTTGAAATGTTTGTTGATTTCAGCACAGAGGCGGTATCGTTACAGTCTATTTTTCTCGCTAGCGAAGCGTGAACTGTGAGATGATAGAATTATGAGACAGGTCTGTCCACCTGAATTAATTTGTGGCCAATAACTAGTAATAGATGAGTGGAAGAGGAAGACATGTGAGATAGGTAGGAATGCTGCCGTACTATTTTCCCTTACCCTACTGCAGACAGACGTGAAAAATAGCCGGTAATTCATACAATCTCTTTATTCTCCTTTCTTGAAAATGGGAGATCCATGCTCGATTTTCCAGTAGGATGACACTTTTCTACTTGCAATAAATCCGTCTCTTACTAAAATCATTTGTTTTTCCAGCGACTTTTAGAAAGTGAACTACATCAAAAAATGTTAAATGCCTCACATATAGATTTTTTTTTTTCTCTTAATTCAATTAAGCTTTCACCATCCCTTCCTATCTTGTGCTAACCTTTTCATCTCAACATACCACTTACAATCCACGTCCTTAATTTTCTGCTTCATATGTTCTAATCTCTATCTTCCTCTACAGTTCTTTACCGTCGACTGTTCCCTCCACTAAAAAATTTACCAATCTCAAAACATGACCTACCATCCTGTCTCTTCTTTCTGTAAGACTCTTCCACAAACTTTTTTCCTCACCCATCATTTCCAAAACTCGTTCGTTTCGTACTTTATCTGTCAACTTAATTTTCAGCATCTTTGTATAGCACCACATTTCAAATGCTTCAATTCTCCTTGTTTTTCGTATTCCTAAAGTCCATGCTTCGCTACCCTAAAGTGCTGTGCTCCACACATAAGAGTTTTAAAAAGTTCTTTCTGAGTTCTAGATTAATATTTGAAAGTAAAAGATTTATCTTTTTCATGAAAGCTATTTTTGCTAGTGCTATTCTGCTTTTAACATTTCCTGATTCGGCTATCGGTTGTAATTTTACTTCCTAGGCAGCAACATTCACTAACTTCTCCTATCGCATCCGGCCCTATTTTTATATTTAATCTACTAGTATTGGTATCATTTCTGCTACATTTCATCACTTTTGTCTTGCTTTGGCTTATATTTAGTCCAAAATCATCCTTAGGATTTTGTTCATGACAGTCAGTAACTTTTCAATATCCCCAACCTGTTCTGCTAACAAGACAGTGTCATCAGCAAATCGTAAAATACTGTTTTTTTTCTCCTTGAACAGTTATGCCACATTCTAATCTTTCTTTCACCTCCTTTATTGCCTCTTCTACAGACAAGTTGAATATTAATGGGGATTGACTACAATCTTATCCCACACCATTTTTAACTGATGCGTGTCTCTTATGATTTTATATTATAGTTACTTGATTCTTATAAAGATTATAAACTATTCCTCCACCTAACATTATCAAAAGCTTTTGCTAAATCAACAAGCGCCATAAAAGTATCTTTGTTTCTCTTGATCCGACCTTCAAGTATTAATCTTAAGGCCAGAATCGCTTCTCTTGTACCGCGTTTTTTCCTAAACTTAAACTGATCTCCACCTACTATCTCTTCTAACTTTCCAATCTTCTGCATATTATTTTGGTCAGATGTGATGTTAGTCTTATAGTGCGATAATTCTCACATCTGTCAGCTTGTGCTTCCTTTAAACGTTGGTTTACCTGACAATTACTCTGATTTGCGTCTAGATATATAATATAAATTATTTTAGTCACAGTAAAGACCCCCTTTTCGTTCTGTGACCACTTGTTCAAAATGATAATCGGAGTTTAGCTCGAGAATATTTTCACATGCTACCAGCTTTATGTAATTAATACAGTCAACATAAGGCAGTCTGAATTTATATTCTAGTTCTGTTACAAGATTCTAAATCGTTGGAGTAGATCGCATTCGGTATTTCTTAGACCTCGGCTACGACTATGGCGGCACCTTGTAATCGGTACGTTGTTCTGCTTACTCTGAGATTCAGCCATATGATTTCACTACATCGATGACTATTTCATTTCACAAGAAATGTTTGCTTTTAGCTAAAAAAAACCTTGTCCAACGGAACACGGTCTATAATAACGTTCATATTATTAATATGTGGCTGTAAGCAATACAGATAAATTTCAAGCGAAGTGGAAGAGTGATCAATAGAATCGGAGCAAATAAGTTTGAAAGCATACAAGTGGATCAGATGTCATCTTGCTGGGTGAAGGAGTTGTAACAGGTTAGTATAGTCAGGGTTCGAAATGCGACATCGGGAGAGGTGGATACGAAAACAGAAAAAAGAAAGTGTAATGAAACTACCGTTGTTCATTGTTTTATTAAATGACTGTAGTCTTTCTGCTGTAAGCAGTTAGGGTGTTTGCAGATAACACAATGCCGCATAAAAGAACTACAGTGAGAGAGAATAGTGTGCAGTAAACAGTACCTAGTTCCATGGGTCAGTATGGAATGAAAGCAATAAAGAACCAGCTTATCAGATACACAGATAGAAAAATAAATGCTTTACATGATTAACAATTGCTTGCTGAAGACAAAAAACGAAAATACCTTGACTTATCGATCAATAATACGATGGTGTTTTCAGTACACATGGAGGATGAGGTTGGGCAATGTTTCAGTCCTACATGTAGGTTAAAAAAAAAATCACATTGTGGCTGTCAAATACAGGAGCTCGAAATGGTATAAAAGAGGGTAACTAGAAGTTTTTGAGGAACTAACCATATAATACTGGTACGATAAAGTAGCTGTGTTTCGGTGTTTTTAGGTAGTACATTGGTGATGATGCCTCAATGGATATTTGACAAAAAACCAGTAGTACAATGTCGAAGACATAAATGTTCACAATATGATATTGCAGCTAAAAATAACGTTTTATAGCAATTCGAAGCAGAAAATCCCTCATCAAGCATTGAACACCAGAATCGAACACATTCTAGACCACTGAGTTAACTGCTAAAACACCACGACGGATATTTTATAGCCACTACTATCAAAATTACTATTAAAATACTATTAATTTTAAAAAAAAAAATCTCAAAACCTTATAGGAATCTGACCATTCATATGTTAATGAAACTATTCGTTTTCTCATCTGTTGTCGATTCTCAAGTAATTTGTTGCTTGGCTAAGTACAGTCAATTTTTATGAACACGAAAACAAGGAAATAAATGTGAATGAATATAAAGTTATCTAATGAACTGCTCGATGATTTCTAATAATCATCATAGATTTGTGGTTGATTCTTCATTCGTTAGCGTTAAATTGATGTACTAACACAGAAGTAAATGACTGGCGTGAACGGAGATTTGTGATATTGGTATGTGTGTGTACAGGACCTCGTTGAACATTATTCTCGTTGTGAGCGGCACATCAACCCAGCCAACAAGGGTCAATGGCAAAACTGGACCGCTCGCAAAAAATCGACCACGCCAATTGACCGTCGGCGAGAATAGGTTAAATCTGGAACACTTTGCATGAATTACGTGACATAACGGGACCGACTGCCAGTGCCTGCTCAATGAAGATTGCTAAACCAGTTCTGGGTAAAAACGACGCAGGCTGTGAAATACGCTCGGCTTACAGCATCTTTCATGCTTTCATTGAGAATACGCTGAACTGCTTCAGCCTTCAGTCAGTGGCAATCACCACTTGACCGAACTGAAATGGTTGAGTGATAATTCTTTCAATTTCATGGATTCGCCCAACCGGAACAACGTTTTTAAGTGCTGTGTCTGTATCGAAAGATTCTGAGAGTGTACAATGAATTTTGCACGAAGAGTGTATCGGGGACAATAAAAATGAATGAATGGTGACGTAGGCGTAACACATGGTTACCAGTATACCAGTCATATAATAATTCTGAAAGCCGCACACAAGCATTGCGAGGATTGTCTTGTCAGTTGTCGGAATTTAATCAGTACAGTCACTTGACGTCCTTGAATCGTCGAACTCTACTACTTTTATTCGCCTATTCTTTTCAGTAAGATAAAAAAAAACTTTCTTCTTTTACTGAAAAAATTAGACGAAGAAAAGTAACAGAGTTCCATGGATAAACCAAATGTCTTGCATGATATCCTTCTGCACTTCGACAGTTTCCACATTCTTGAAGCCAGCCGATAAACGCTTTCGTAACTCATCATCTTCCACAGATTTTAAGCTAGTAAAATTTTTCAAGACAACATACACAAGATTTAAATTAATTAACAGTAGTGAGAAACCAAATGTCTTTGAACATGTGGAGGTAAGTCTAAACATATTGGGTAAAGTTATTTTATTGTTCTAGAAATATTTTTAATGGTTTTTGATGTTATGCTATTCAAATTGTAAAATTTTGGAATTTCGGGATAATTTAGTGAACTGTTGTATGAACCATTTCATTATGGGTTAGAAATAATTTTATGAGTGTGTCTACCCTTTTTGGATTATAAATTGCCATTGTTAACAAAATGATCCAACTTTTTTGTATGAGAAAAAAAATTAAAATAACAAAAAATCTCAATTTTTCCCATTACATATGTAAGTTTTGGATAATTAGGTCCTTTTCCACAGATTCAAAACAAAATTAATTTCAACCGCCTAGCTCTTATAGTTTTCTAGTTATATGCGATTAAACACATTAATAAGTATTGCATGATTTTAAAAATGTATGGATTATTAGCCAAGTTTCGAAGGGCCAAAAAAAACCTCAATTTTTTCAAAATTCTTTTGGAATATTTCATAACTTCAATTTGATTATCTACTGTAGTTTTTCGAAAAAATTGCATTTGGTCAACTGACACAATTGCGCAGAGGCTCTCTGATTTGAGACGGAATGAGTCAGCTGTACATTATTCGTTATATGAACACGTGCAATTAACCAAAAACAGCAATCAAGACGAGACTTACGGCAAGTTCTAGTATCTAGGTGAGCAATAACTAATTCCAAGTTTCACATTGATATGTAAAGTAGTTTTGTTTATACGGCTTTTCAAAGTAGACTTATTGTGTGTGTCTAATTGAAACGGATAAACTGGAATATATTGCCATCATAAAATTCTTTGTTTTCGGTGGCTTATCTCAAGAGGAAATTCATCAAAATTTGACAAAGATTTTTAAGAAGTGTGCTCCTTCGTGTTCAAAGGTGAAGAAACGTGTAGATGAATTTAAATTGGTCGTACATCTGTGAAAGACGACCAGAATCCGCAACCGATGAAAACATCGGAAGATACACAATACGGTATTGTACATTCGACGATTAAAGACGAATTACACTGCCTAGGGGCAAAACAAGTCTTAGGCGAGAGTACGGTATAATTTACATCATACGGAAAGCTTTGTGCAAGAAGCGAGCCACATTTGTCAAAACAAATTCGAAAACGAATTTTCAACAATATTTGAGTCATTTTAAAAGGAATCATACCAATTAAGAGAGCCGATTCGTGACTGCACGCCAGAAACGAAACAGCAATCAAAATATCGGGTGGAAGTTCATGGGTCTGCACCAAAAAAAGCGAAATAAATTTAATCTGACAGGAAGGTCATAGGCAGCGTTTTCTGAAATGCAAAATTTATTCTGTTTATCATTTACTTTTAAAATGGTAAATAATAATAAAACAGTGTTTTAGTCTAATTGGATGACACAGACAGAAGAGACCAGGACAACAAAAGGAAATCATCTTTCGTTGGAACAAATCACCTGTCAGCAGAGGTGCTTGGACATTGGCAAAAATGAGAGATCTGGAGTATTCCCGCCATGTTCTCCAGATTCGGCCACCTCTAATTTTCATTCAGATTTAAATCTAAAGAAATTTATGGCTAAAAAAAGTCAGAAGCTACAGGTGATACAAAGTGTAAATGGGTACTTATCAGACCTTCCATAGTCGCAATTCATATATAGAATACATTCTACGTTGGACAAAATGCATTGAAGTAAAAAGTACTACATAGAAAAATAAATGCATCTTTGAACTAAAATGTGAATGTAACTAAAATCATGTTTTTTAGTATGTGATACTTGAACTATTTTGTGGTACAAGCTTATCTTCATGTCTAGAAGTCAGTGGTCTCTGCACTTAACTCAGGATTTTTTTTTCCATTCATCGCTGTCTGAGACCGGTTTGAAGCAATCCTTCATTTCTTCCTCCCTTCTTACGCATTCCTGTAAAAGGCTGTGGTTGAATTACTTCCCGTTCCTTGCCCCCAGTCCTTTCCTGCCTCTAATGACCTAGCCATAAGGAAAGAAACATTTACGTTCTCAGTTATTTGCTTCACATACTGTAATCTTCATCTGTAGTTTTCTTCCATCAACTCAAAAATTAACTGATTTCGCATGTCTGAAACGATTACTTTCTGTGAGATTCTACCATTTACGCTCCGACTCGTATAATGTTTTGATGTGAGTGTTCTTTCTGATGGCTGCTTCTACACTATGAGATCGAAAGGGGAAACTGTTACGAAGTAATAAAAGTAACGCCTGAGTGTTGGTACGCGCAAGTGTTAATATGGTGCAAATGGCAGCAAGGAAAGCCAACAGTGAACGCCTGATGTTGCATCAGAAAGAGAGCTGCGTAGCGCGTGGGGTAGACTGAAATCCGAGGGTAAGCTTCCAGAAGGACGCGCGGGGCAGCGGAGCGCGTCACGGGCGGCTATAAAAAGAAGCCCGCCGCAGCGGGAGGGGGCATTCTCCGGACTACTTCCCAGATGGTCTTCGGAGAGTCGGCGAGTGAGCCAGCAAGCAAACAGCGCAGCGGAGATGACAACGTGTATTTCGCTACTGTAGTCGCCGTTGTACTGTTAGGGTCTTCACGTTTTATGGACCTTTGGCAGAGAGAACTTCTGCTAGTTGGTTCAGTACTCCTGGGAATAGGTACCTCTCGTAATTTCTGAGTATTCTCAGTGAAGAGTTTGTCGGCTTCGTGAGTCACAAGTGTGTTCATCATAACCTCTTGTGTTCTTGAATTTATTTCTCCTGAACTCTTCCTATCCGAGTTCCCGAATTGTCAAAATCGATACCCACTTGTTTCAGTTTCTGGAGTCTTTTCAGCTCTCTGTTGCACAACAGGACGCAACAGAGACCCTTATTTTCTTGGTGTCAGGTGTGGGGTTAGGCCTGGGAAAGCTACGAGTGTTTGGCCGGAAAAGCCACAAAACCTAGTGAGACGACTGACAGAATTTTAGGCCAAGGCTTGCCCAAAGGTCAGTACGTTGCAGCGATTACAGGCCGCAATTTGAGGAATAGGAGTAGGGTTTTCGAGAAATCTCAGCCCGAAGTCAGGAAAAGACTGACGGCTTTGAGCACGAAGCCGACTAGCAAGATTGCGCAACGAGGCGACATTGGAAGAAAAGAAGAGGATCCATTGGTCGTCTGCGAGGAAGCCGGGTACGCGACATCTACGCGGGACGCCGATCGATAGCAACGCCGCCGAGTAACAGCTGAGGCAGCCGTCGCAAGCAGCAGGATCAATACCGGCGGGGAGCAACAGGTAGCAGCTAGTCGCCAGCAGCCGGCAAGCCGATCGATACCAGCACAGCAGAACTTCGCAGTCGAGCGGACAGCGCGCGTCAACACGACAACGACGTCACGTCGGGAGCAACGCCACATCTCATCGCTACACAGCACGTTGATTTCAGCAGGTGAGAAAGCAAAATTGTAAGCATGCCTAACGAAGCAGTGTCAGGCAGTCAGGGCGCGCAGTCGTCAACCCATAGGCAGTACATTAGTTTGAATGAAGTGATAAAATTGATCCCAGATTCTTTTGACGGAGAAAAGACGAGATTAAATGAGTGGTTGGATAATGTAGATTCAGCATTCGAATTAATTGTGCCGGAACAAAAAGAAATTTTATTAAAGTTTGTGAAGGCTAAAATTGTAGGGGCACCTAGGAGTAAACTTCTTGTCCGAGATCTGACTACCACCTGGCCGGCAGTTCGTGCAATCTTGTTAGAAAATTATGGCAGTAAGAGGACTCTTGATTTTTATGCATGTAAAATGTTTGCTAGCAGACAAGAGTCGTGGGAGAGTATTGCGCAATGGGGTTCGCGTATAGATGCTCTCCAACATCAGTTCAGAGAAGCAATAAAAAATGTAATGACGGAAGAGGAGCTGATGGGAAGCATAGCTCTAGTTTTAAAGCTAGGAAGGGCCGTATTTATTCAAGGGTTGTATGATGACCGGATAAAAACTATTGTGCGAGCTAGGGGAGAAACCATAACCCTTTCTGAAGCCGTGGAAATCGCAGCCACAGAGGAAAGTGCGATAGCTTCAGCGAAAGAAAAACCGGTTTCGAGGTATTCCTTCAGGAATCCAAAGGTAGAAGGAAAAAACCCCCCATTCTGTTTCAATTGCAAAAAGTCTGGGCATACAGCCAAGGATTGTCGGGCGCAAAGGCGTGTAAGAATAATTAATAAAGAGGATGAGCTGGACAAAAAGGCGATAAATGCAGTGCTTGCTAAGTTAGACAAGATGGAGAAAGAAAACGCCGTCAGAATGATGGAAACGCGGCGGGAAACGAGAAGTAGCGCTAGGCAAGCTGCTCAAACAGCACCCTTTAAGAAAAAGGTACCGTATGCAAGTGAAATTACGTGCTATAAGTGCAACCGAAAAGGGCATTATGCGCGGGATTGCCGAGAAAATGCATGGTCGGGAAAGGAAAAAGATAGAAAATCGGTAAACTGTTAGGTGGCGTAATGGAGCGGTCACATTGCGCCATATCACACAAAGTGTATAAGGTAGACTGCACAGATAAAAATGAATATGTGACTATGCAATGTGAAAAAGCAAGGCGTAATCCGATGAGATTCCTGGCCGACAGTGGGGCACAGATAAGCTTGGTAAAAAGAGATTAGTATAAACTGGGCAGTAAAAAGTAATGATAGAGAAAAAATTAGAATTAAGGGGATAAGTAATAATATAGTACAAACTGAAGCTTCGGTAGTCCTGGAATTGAAAGCCGCGGAGGGTTTGATATTGAAACAGAAGTTTCATATAATTGGGGCAAACATAGATTTGCCTTTCGAGGGTTTGTTAGGAAGAGATTTTCTAACGAAAAATAAGGCCGTAATAGATTACGGAAAAAGAGTTATGAATATTCGCGGGAGGCGAATTAGATTGTATACCGCGCAAGAAGGGCCGTGTATGACGCAACGTGGGACGCGTTGTGTTAAGAAAGTAGGTGTTGCAGGGATTGCGACATCGGATGAAAGACGCACGCTCACTAACGAAACTGTGAGGCGTGGCGTTAGGCAAGGTGTTGCAGGGATTGCGACATCGGATGAAAGTCGCTCGTTCACTAACGGACTTGTGAAGCGAAGCGGTAAGAAGGGTGTCGTAGGAATTGCGACATCAGGTGAAGTATGCCCGCTTGCTAACGGACCTGCGAGACGGGATGGGAAGAAGCGTATCGCAGAGAATGCGATGCGTGGTATGTGTCCGCCCGCTAACGGACCTGCGGGATGGAACGGGAATTTCCCGAGGGCAGTAGGCGCTGCCTCGAGAAATGTCGTAGGGATTACGACGCGAAATGGTGTTTGTCCGTCCACTAAAGGAATTGTGAGACGTGACGGAAGGATTCCGAGGGCACTGGGTGACTCGAAGACGGTAGGCCCCGTGAAAAGGCGAGATTGTCCGTCCACTAACGGAATTGTGCGACGAGACGGAAGGTATCCGAGAGCAGCCGAGTCTGCCTTCGAAGACGGTAAGCCCCGTAGAAAGGCGGTATGTTGAATCGAAAGCGAGATGCATCGATTCGTTGGCAACGGGAGTTGCGCAATTAACGGCAAGCAAACCAAAAATGGTTGCGAGAGGCCGTGGGAAGCCCACTTACGCAGAAGTGGTGCAACGTGGTGGTAACCATAGTGGAGGAGCCAGGGGTGCTCAACACTATGAGGTAACAGTAGGCCCGCGCGAAGAAAAGATTGTAAAGGTAAGGATTACCTTAAGGAATGCATCAGAAGCGATCATTCCAAAGCAGGAGATACAACCAGGAATATATGTGCCCGAAGCGTTAGTATCAGTAAGAAATGGAATGTGTATTACAAGTATGCTTAATACTACAGAAAAGAAAGTTAAAATAAAGAATCCCCTTATAACAGCTGAAGAAGTGCCCGAATTTGAAAAAGCATACGTAAGACGTATTAGAAAAGAGCGACCAGAGGTAAAGTCGCGTTTAAGTAAATTGAAAGAAAATCTCCGCGTAGAACATTTAAACAAAGAGGAAAAAGAGGCTTTATTAGGTATATGCGCAGCGTATAACGATGTATTTCATTTACCAGGAGATCACTTGGGTTATACTGAGGCTGTCAAGCATGAAATCAAACTTCTTCCCGAGGCGGAAGGAAAAATAGTTCGGTTGAGGCCCTACCGGATACCCGAGGCGCAGAAGGAAATTTTGCAAGCCGAAATAGAAAAATTATTAGAAGATGATATTGTAATACCAAGTGATAGTGCGTGGAATTCGCCTGTATTAATTATCCCAAAGAAAATGGATGCAAGTGGCAAGCAAAAGTGGCGCGTAGTAATCGATTATAGGCGATTAAATGATCTGACGGTAAATAATGTATTTCCGTTACCAAGGATCGATGAAATACTAGACGGACTAGGTAAAGCGAAGTACTTCACAACCCTCGACCTAGCTAAGGGGTATTATCAGGTGCTGATAGACGAGAAAGATCAGGAAAAGACGGCTTTTAGTACTCCCTATGGACATTACGAATTCAAAAGAATGCCAATGGGATTAAAGACGGCACCGAATACCTTCCAAAAATTGATGAATTCTGTATTGACAGGACTACAGGGTGAGAAAGTATTCATTTACCTAGATGACGTCATAATTTTTGGGCCAACGCTTGAGGAGCATAATGCTAGACTAGAGGATGTCTTTGAAAGACTGCGAAAATATAATCTCAAACTACAAGTAGACAAGTGTGAGTTTTTGCGCAAGGAAGTTACATTTTTGGGACATGTACTTACGGAGGAAGGGTTGAAACCCGATCAGAAGAAGGTAGAAGCCGTAGAAGCGTTACCCCCAACCAACTAATACTACCCAATTGAAGGCATTCTTGGGCTTAAGTGGGTACTATAGGCGATTCATAAGCAATTACAGTAAAATTGCTAAGCCATTGTATGAGCTGTTAAAGAAAGGAGTCGCATATACGTGGGGAACAAAGCAGGAAGAGGCGTTTCAACAATTGAAGGAAAAATTGTTGAATCCTCCCGTACTACAGTATCCTGACTTCACAAAACGATTTATTGTAACCTCAGACGCAAGTCAAGACGCAATTGGCGCCGTGTTAAGTCAAGGCGAAATTGGCAAGGATTTGCCTGTAGCGTACGTGTCTAGAACCTTGAATAAGGCAGAGAAGAATTATAGTACGATAGAGCGGGAAATGTTGGCCATTTGTTGGGCCGTAAAGCAGTTTAGACCATATCTATTTGGTAGGAAATTTACGGTATGCACTGACCATAAACCGTTAATGTGGGTAAACAGCATTACGGATCCGTCGTCTAGACTAATGAAGTTCCGCTTAAAGCTGGAAGAGTACGATTACGAAATCGTGTACAAGAGCGGAAAGAGAAATCAAGTAGCAGATGCTCTTTCGCGAATAAGAACCGTAGAGGAGGCGGAGGAAAATGATAATGTAGAGACAGCCGAGAGCATATCAGCTAATAAGGAAGAAGAGGTAGGACTTACACAGGAAGAGAAGATGAAGATCCTAAAGCAGTATCACGAATCGCCGATAGGTTGTCATCAGGGCATAGGTAGGACCTACGCGAGAATTAAGAAATATTGTACTTGGGAAGGAATGAAAGCCGACATTGAGCAGTACATTCGTCATTGCGAAAGCTGTCAAAAGAATAAAATTACCCAAAATAAAACGAAGATGCCAATGGAGATAACGAAAACTCCGGAACACGTGTTTGAGCGTTGTGATATTGATATTGTAGGTCCAATGCCGCAAACCGAAAACGGGAATAAATATTTGCTCACATTCCAAGACGCCTTAACGAAGTTCTTAGTAGTGGAGCCTATAGAGCAACAGGATGCCAATACGGTAGCAAGAGTATTGGTCGAGCGAATAATCCTAAGATTTGGAATTCCCACCGTTTTGTTAAGTGACCTTGGAAGTAACTTCATGAGTGATACTATGAAGAGAGTATGCAAATTATTACGAATAGAGAAAATCCATACCACTAGTTATCACCCACAAAGTAATGGGGCTTTGGAACGAACGCACCGTACACTAACGGAAATGCTTCGTCATTACGTAAACAGGGAGCAAACCAATTGGGATACCTGGATCCCGTATGCAGTATTTGTTTTCAATACAACACCGCATAGTGCCACAGGATATACGCCGCATGAATTATTCTTTGGTCGAATATGTAATTTACCGGGAATATTACAAAAGAAACCGGAGGAAGTAGTATATAACTATGATGACTATGTAATTGAACTAAAGGAAAGGTTACGGGCTATGCATCAGTGTGCGCGAGAAGCGACAGCACAAGCAAAAGAGAAAAGTAAAGAAAACTATGACAGAACGCAAAAACCGGTAGTCTTTAAGCCAGGGGATAAAGTATTATTGCATGATGAGAGTGTACGAAGGGGTCGTTCAAAGAAGTTGGACAGTCAATGGAGAGGCCCTTATACGGTAGTGGAAACTAAGGGACCAAACGTTGTGATAGAATTAAAGAGAAATAAATTTACAAAAGTACATGCAAATAGGCTAAAAGAATTCTTCTGAATTGCAGGAAAGATGGCAACAGCTTGGATGATAGCAGTGATCGTCTTGATGATAGGTGGTACATCGGCAATGGAACAGCAGGATTTAGAAATAACAAAGTTTCGGTCATCACCAGGTCTGTACTACGATCATAAGGGAACAGTGAGTTTGTATACGGTCACTTGGAAAGTAGTGAGTTATTTTAATTTAGATGACTTAAAACATAAGTTTGAAGCTACGCATGATGCAGCGTTGAAAGCAGTAGACTATTGTCAGCAAAGACTTAAAGAAATAAACACAAGTGTTGCAGAATGTAAAACTATGAAGCGGGCGGTAGATTATTATATAAGTAGGATAGAAACCTCTCAACGCCTAATTGGGCAGCTAGCTAAACATGAGCAGAGTAGACGAAAGAGAGGAATCCTAAATTTTGTTGGAGAAATAAGTAAAGTCTTGTTTGGGACGTTAGATGAAGATGATGCATCATATTTCAAATCAAAAATAAATCTATTAGAGCAGGAACAGAAAGAATTATTGAAGTTGTCAAAAGAACAAGTCACTATTGTAAGGGCAACGTTGACTAGTTTCAATCATACTGTCGATTCAATAGAGAGAAATGAACGGGTAATTACATCCGGAATACTTAAACTAAATGAACACATACATCAATATGAAACTAGTACAGATAAGAGAATAAATAGACTCGGTATATGGGTAACGTTGAATGAACAGTTAATACAGTTGACAACAATCTTCAGTGAATTAGAGAAGGAATATGATGTAATTATTACTGCCATAGTAAATGCACAAAAAGGCATTCTTCAACCTCATTTAGTTAGTCCAGAACAAGTGGTCAAATATTTAGAGTTAATAAAAGATGAAATTAAAGACAAAAGATTGCCAATAAAACTGACTGAAGCCGGAGGGTATCAGTTACTGAAGGTGGTCGACCTAGATGTCTTTATTTCGGGAAACATTCTAAGTTATGTGCTGAATATTCCACTAGTGGACAGTGAAACTTATAATATTTATAAATTATGGCCTCTACCAGTTGAGGTAAGCCACCAAAAACGATTGTTTACATACATAGCTCCGGAAAAAGAATTTTTGTTAATGGATGACGCCAAAAGGCGATATGTTAAAATAAATGGTGATCAATTGGAGTGTAAAAAGCTGGAGGCTATTCATAGTGTGTGTAAACAAACCTTTGTGCTGCTTTCGACTTATGATCACGAGGTTTGTGAAGCTAGAATGCTTCAACCTGTAACTAAAATCCCCGATGACTGCATCCAAAAGCTTATTGTATTGAATGAAAGCGTATGGACACAGATTAGAGGAAATGAATGGTTATTTGTAGCACCAAAGGGAGAAGGGCTCACAGTATTATGTAATGACAGTAAGCCCACAGATGTAGTAATTAATGGTACAGGGAAACTTAAGTTTCTGAGTAAATGCAAGGGTTACGGTGCACAAGTACTAATTCAATCCGAACATATCATTAGATCGATGGCACTGATTAATGATATAGTCCCAAACTTAAATATGGAGGTAGATTGCTGTCTAATAGACAAGAAAAAGAAAAATATAACTGAAATTCCTCTCTTATTTGCCAATCGAACCAGTGGTTCCGTCAGTTAGATGACCTTAAAGCCGCGGGACATAAGTTAGATGAGCTAGAGGACGCAATAGCGTACCAGCAAAGGACTGTGTTCAATATGTTTTCATTAGATTCGATACCCATATGGAGTTATTTTGGAGCAGGAATAGTTATGATAATAATAGTATGTTGTATATGCAGATATTGTAAGTGTTGTAAGGATTGTTTTAAATTCTTCCGTAAAACAATGGGTGATGACTGCTGCCCCAGAATATGTGTAAAGAATAAAATTGTAAACCGATACCCTGACACTGGTATAGTTAGGTATCATCCTGCTGGAATGAACAGTGATGAAAGTGAACAAATTACTTTTGGTCCTGTAAGAAATAGGTATGTGACTGAAGCAGAAGGTGCGGTGCTTAGTGAGCGAATACTAACACCGGAGAAGAGTGTTAAGTATGAACCAAGTGCACCAGTAATGTTTTACTATAAAGCGGATAAGCGCTAAGATGAACTGATATGGTCACAGTGATTATGTTTGTAAAAAAATATAAGATTGTAATGTAAGAAAGATTGTATTCTGTTACATGAAAAGAATTTGTAAAATCATAAAAATGATGTATTTTAAAAATAGGCTTCACTTTATAAGAGAGTGTAGTACTAAAGAAAAGTATTAGAAGGAAAAGATATTGTAAGAAATAAGAAGTAGTAAACTGAGAGAAAAATTCTCAAATTAAGAAAATAAGGTAATGTAAAAGAAGATTCTTAAGACTAAGAAAAAATAATGTGTTGTAGAAGAAAATACTTGTTATAAAGAAAATGGTGTAATGTAATTGAAATTCTCTCTTTCAGGATATTATAAGTAAAGGAAATATTGGTAAATAATAAAAGACAAGTTAAAAGATAAGTAATGTAATAAAATGTGAACCATTGTAATTTGTGATAAGAAAGTAATAAAAAGGAGACTCACACTAGCCGACAGGTAGAACTTAAAAATTTTGCACTCTCAAGAGAGATTGCAAAATTTTCCCCAAGGGGGGGAGGTGTTACGAAGTAATAAAAGTAACGCCTGAGTGTTAGGTACGCGCAAGTGTTAATATGGTGCAATTGGTAGCAAGGAAAGCCAACAGTGAACGCGTGGTTGCATCAGAAAGAGAGCTGCGTAGCGCGTGGGTGATGAAATCCGAGCGTAAGCTTCCAGAAGGACGCGCGGGGCAGCGGAGCGCGTCACGGGCGGCTATAAAAAAGAGCCCGCCGCAGCGGGAGGGGCATTCTCCGGACTACTTCTCCAGAGGTCTTCGAGAGTCGGCGAGTGAGCCAGCAAGCAAACAGCGCAGCGGAGATGACAACGTGTATTTCGCTACTGTAGTCGCCGTTGTACTGTTAGGGTCTTCACGTTTTATGGACCTTTGGCAGAGAGAACGTCTGCTAGTTGGTTCAGTACTCCTGGGAATAGATATCCCTCTTGTAATTTCTGAGTATTCTCAGTGAAGAGTTTGTCGGCTTCGTGAGTCACAAGTGTGTTCCTCATAACCTCTTGTGTTCTTTAATTTATTTCTCCTGAACTTTTCCTATCCGAGTTCCCGAATTGTAAAAAATCGATACCCACTAGTTTCAGTTTGTGAGTCTTTTCAGCTCAGCTCTCTGTTGCACAACAGGACGCAACAAAACGTTGCTCCTCCGAAATATTTTAAATAGGAAGAAATGATAATAATGTTTTACAATAGGATTGCATTTACTCGAATTGTTTCCGGGTCTGCAATACTATTTTTTTTTTTTTTTGCTGTTTTTTGGTCCCCATGCCGTAAATGATTTGTGATTGATCCACAGGACAACCAAAGGACAAAAAGTGCCGTGTTCAATCCCCGCTTCTACACCTTCCTATCAAAAAGACTGCAACGCCAGAGCCACGTTCATAAAAGCTAAGATGCTCCACGTTAAGAAGAGGTTGACATTGGTTGGTTGCAAGGGGCTATTTATTTTTATACCAGCCCGTGCAATTTTGCACTTGAAATATTTCAGTTAGTAACATACAATCATATTTTACTTGCACTTCACAGTGTTAACTTTGCTGTGTATCATTAATATTCTTGAGCTTAACATTGACCTCCTGTCCTCGTATGTTATACTGTATGTATGTACGGCAAATGTATTTGTTGCCTGGTTTTTTGTTCTTAAGAGCGGATTACAACGTGGGCTTGCAGTAATGACAGCGTTTCAGCGAAGCGGATCGTTCTAGATTCCTAGAGCAGACCACGCGACCTCTGCCGATCGATAAGCGCCAGAGGAGGAGGGGGAAGGCTGGGGGGGAGGGGAAGCCTCACCTACATGGCCCGCTAACCTGAGTTTTCTGAACTGAATATATGGAGCGAGTAGGCAACTAAACGATCCAAGATTTCAGTGAATATTAAAATCTGTGAATGGATAAACTTTGCGGGAGGCTAGAAGAGTAGTTGTAGAGGCGTTAATTCCGATTTCTGAAATTCGCTATCCTGTCTCGATTTTTGATGTGATTCCTGTCTGTATGTGGCCGTGAACGTGTTAGCAAATTGTAGACAGTGAGTTTAGCGCGAGATGTACCCTCTATTTGACTGAACAATGTCTTCAAGTCTGGCAAAATGTTTGTATTTATCTTTTTATACGAAGACCGTTCGTATATGTTCTTTGGTCCCTGACGAAGAAGATACCTGCAATTTATCTGTAATTTTTTAACTGTATCAGATCCACTGAAAATCAGCTTGAACACAAGCTGGCACTTGACTTCAGGCACAAGGGTGTAGGAAGATTCTCTTTATTAGGTAAGGGTGTCAGGGATTGGAACAAGTTACCAAGGGAAATGATGAATAATTTACCAAAAACGTTGAAAGAATTTAAAGTTAAAATTTGTAGAGGGCAAATGTAGGTGAGTGTGTAGGGAAATTGCCAGCGGAGCAATTTAATTTAATTAATTAAATATTAAAGCTTATTACAAAACGTTCGTAATTTGTAAACGAATACCAGAGTTGCATTCATGATCGGAGTTAGGTGTGTATTACAGTTTGAACCTTAAAAAGTTTTACGTTTGTCAAGCATAGGTATAAGCATAGACATAATCAACAGCAACTTATCGGGAAACTGCATTTTTAGGAAAATGTAGTTATTGCTACTCGCCAACAACGCTGTACATGACCGAAGTGTTTATATTCCGTACGATTTCTGTGTAATGTGTGAGATAACTCTGACATTGTAAATCTGATTAGTTGTGATGAGTCTGGCGTAAAATATATGATTGTGTCATGATCTGAAGTAAAATGTTTCATGATACTATATACAAATGCACTAGTTCAATTCACGGGTAAGTCCAATAGAGATTAAGTAAATTGTTAAAAATATCGTGGCATTTACAGCCATTATTTTTTATATATATTTTTAAAAATTGAAAATTATTATCCTGTAAGGAATCTGCACAAAGTCTGCGTCAGATTCCCATTTTATGTAATGGCTGTTCTTTTTGTGGGAAACTTCAAGATAATATAGTCGTTCCTACAAGGGTGTAATATGGATTTATATATGAGCTAATGAACTGGATGTTTATGAATCCCTTTAAGCATTGTGTCGGCTGAAAATTCGTTACTCTATGAAACATGCGATAATGTGTCTTCATATTCACACACAAGTTTGGCTCACTGCTAAAGCGCCACTATACGGTAATAGGGAGCTATGGCAGACACGGGCTCAAGCAGGTGTGATGGACATCATGAGTGCGGTTTTGGCCTGTTTCAGTAATGCCGTCACTGAAGATCGGGATCGTCACAACTTTATACCGTATAACTACACTTTTTACAAACCGAAAAACACAAAAACCGTAGAAAGCTTAAAGGTTCTGCAGATAGGTGGTAGCGTTGACGATCCTCCTTAAAGCTAGAAGGTCGCTGATATCAATGGGATGTACAATTATCGTAATGGTCAAAATTTTCTCAAGTGTTTTAGCGATCTCTGCCGAAGGTGACTTCAATTAGCGTTTTCATGTATTCCTCAGAATCAGTCAAATTAACATTTTTTGTTGGTGGAAACAATAACCAACTCTACATCCACGGCTTATGGAGTGATTAAAGAAAGGTGATACAGTACCGATTTAACTTAACAGAAGTCGAAGACACATTCAAGCTTTATCTGTACATTACAAGAGTTAGTCACACGGAAAACGTACTCCAGGTCTGTCAAGTATTTCTTCGGATATCGACCTCCTTCCTCGAAGATT
Organism: Vandiemenella viatica; assembly: GCA_031002005.1. Taxonomy (NCBI): domain Eukaryota; kingdom Metazoa; phylum Arthropoda; class Insecta; order Orthoptera; family Morabidae; genus Vandiemenella; species Vandiemenella viatica. The sequence goes on along the minus strand of CM061920.1, from coordinate 141,596,817 downwards.
TGTGGCCTAATTGTACGGAGCAGGCAGCAATGGGCTGAGCAGTTACATACTAACTCCCTCCCAGGGCACACAAAATGCCTACTTCTCATATGTCATCATCTTGCTACCACCTGCTTTCGCAGTAATTCATGTTCTCTTTCTATCTCGCTAAAGATATTTCTTTTTTTTTTACTATTTTTGAGTAATGCTAAAGCTGAGAGGCGAGTGTCATTATCTGTCTATGAATCGTATTTGTTGCATTTGTTTTTCTGGATGGAAATGAGGTGCCATAATAAATGCGAAAAAACTGAGAAATGGCGTAATGGTAGGAATCTTGCATTATCAAGCCAGCAATCTATTAGGTTCGACGTCCCCTCGGAAATGAGTAATAAATTCTGGGTGATTCACCGTGAATGTTCACGTTTTACGAATAAAATCGCTTTGAAACAACATTAGGCTTTTCTACTTCCAAATCGCACCAAGCAGCAGAAAGCATTCGGTATTCTTAGAGGGATGAACAAATCTTTAATAAATGGAGCAGTGGGAAATAGGTTCAACGTTCAGTAGATTCTCGATGACATGCGAAACATTATGGAGTCGAAAGATAAGAATAAATAGACAATAACTTGGAATTTAAAAAAAAAAAAAAGAATAGGAAGAATCAAGAAGACACTTCGGGAGTTTGTTGATGTGGTAAGTTTGTCAATAAGTGCAGACAATAACTTAAGACACTGCCTTCTTTTTTTGATTCATTAACATTGTATTCCTCTTAGTATAAACGTTATCCCCACACCGAATAATTATTTGAAGATTACTGTTAGGCCTGAGTAATAATGTGAGAATCATGTTTCGAGTCCCACGTCACGGTAAGTGTTATTGTTAGTGGCGAGGATTTCTTCAAATGGTGGGAAGAAGCATGTTAAATGGCTGAGTGTCTGTTGAGATAGATTCTGTGTGTCGGTGTGTTTCCTCTGGTACAGCGTGAGGCGGAGCCGCCGTGACCTCGGCAGAGACGGCGTCGCATGAATGGAGCCGCGGGCGTCGCGGCGCGATCAATGGCGGCCAGCGCCGATTGAGGACGCCGACGCCCCCCACCACGCGCCCGACGCCCCCGCGCTGGCACAGCCGTCCACCACCACATCACGTGGGTAATTCAATCGGAAACCTTACAGATTATCAAGACCAACGTTTCTTATTTCTTCCGATTTACGTAGTGTTTATGGCGATCTTGTATATTATTACTCGATGGCCCGAGTCAGAAGTTAATATTCTCATGGATTTATGAATGTTTCTCGGGAAACAAACCGAGTAATATTATTATTTATACACAATATTTCGGCAACATAAATCTCCGTGGCCATCTTCAGGACGGATATAATATTACTCAATTTGTTTCCAGAGAAAAATTCATAAATACACATCACCGAGAAAAACTGTATTCATCTATGCTCATGGATGTTTTATAAAGGAATATATCTCTTTCTTATAAACTGGGATATAAATTATTGATGGTAAGATGGTATGGATTAGGGAAGGTGATGGATAATTGACCAAAAACCTGGAGGAGTATAAAATTAAAATTCCTAGATGTCAAAAGTAGATAAGTGGGGGAATTTTATACCCAACACATGTAAGATAATAATAAAAAAATAATAAGAAAGAGATAAATAGATGACTAGGAAATTTGCTACCGGAGCATGCGCTCCATCGCAATTAAATTGAAATTCAACCCATTTTACTGATATCACATACTAGAGTTGAAGCGGTTGAGAGGAAAACACCTACGTTTGTATGTGAAAACTTACTCAGAACACAATCAGAGAGTGATACCAAAAATGAACTAGGGATTAGAGATGTGCATTATTTGAAATACATGTATTTTCAATGCAAATACAAAATGCTAAATACCTATTTTTATTTTGTATTTAAAATACTTTGATTTAAAAAGCATTTTGTATTTTATTTGAAGTACTTTTTCAGACATATTTTCTATTTGGAAAATACAAAATACTTTTCTTAGCTTTTCATACTTTTTTATTTCATTTTGACAGACTATTGAAAACATTAACAAATAAAAGTTAGATGAGAACTTGGTTTTACACAAATAACAATGGGTTTGACAGTATTGACTCATCTAATGATGCCGCCACCGACTTGCATGTTGTAATGGCTCTGTTAGTCGTTTTTATGCCAGTTTTGTTCACTTACCTGCATTTTGCAAGATATGCAGAAAAACTCTTAAGGGACGTGTTAGTGCTAATACGAACTTGTTGAATAATATAACAGCAATTCAATAGGTTATATTAATTTGTCATTCTTGTTTTGTAGTATCAGTAATAAAAGTTATTCTGGTCTGAGAACCAAGTGCCAAATATGTTAAAAAATGTATTTGTTTACATTTAATTCCATTGTGTTGGTAGTAAAACAGATGAGGCAAGAGTACAAATTATGTATTTATTTTCGTTGGAAAGGTCATGCTAACATTCAGAAGAGTATGATAAAATCAGATCTCAAGATACAAAGAAGAGAAATTATTTTGTTCGCACTTTGAAAAAAATGAAACATACCACTCTTGCAATTAACTATCTTACCAAATTCAGTTGAGTTTTACAAGTTAGTTATGAATTTTTAAGTTAATACTATGTTACAAACATGGACTGTGGAAACGATTTATTTGCGGCTCTAATTGCAGGTGTTATTCAGCAGTTATCAAGCACACCAAAAATTATGTGACGTCGCACTTGCAATAAAATATTGTTGAAGAATCTATGTAATACAAGTAAAATACAAAACTACCTGTAAGAGTGAATGATTTTGTATGCATCGTGGCAGATATTTGGTATTTATCCAAGGGATGCTATCTGGGTGTGTCGGTTTAATGGATTGATTGTAACATATTTGAAAGAAAATGTTCATACATTTTCTTGCTGGAGATTTAAAAAGATCTCATACATTTAATAAAGTAGTAAACTGATTTTTGACATACATTATGAGTTAGATTTCAAAATATTGAAAATTGTGAAATAAAAATCCAACAGTAAGGGATTATATAGATGCCTCATAGACTGAACTTTAAGGATATCTTGTCTAAATACATAGTAGTGTTAAAAATCTATGAATTAAGTGAAATAAATTTCATATACGTAATAAACGAACAAAAAAGTATTTTTAAAATACATATTTTGTATTTTTTATTTAAATACTAATACTTCAAACCATTTTATATTTTGTATTTGAAATAGAAAAAACAAGAAAGTATTTGCATTTTGTATTTAAATGCTTTTTAAAAACTATTTTGTACATCTCTACTGGGGAATCACTGAAATATAGGAAAGGGAGGATCATCATCATCACAGAGAGCATTTTCTGCTTTTATGTAATTAGCAATTATAGCGTGACATTTCCTCCAACCTCACTTGGCTTTGGGGTTGCCTGTATTGTTGCACCTACTTGGTATGCATTGAATTGGCTTTTTATGCCTGTCAAATGCTGTTTTGTAATCTCCGAGACTATCAGCGGAGTTGATTTTCTCGCTGTCCTGGAGAAAGTTTTGGAAGCGATTTGTGGGAGTGTATAAGGCATATATTAGAGATGACGAATTGCAATAACAACTAGGAGTAGTGCGAGGAATAGCATTTATTTATTTAATGGTTTTAGCCTTATCGGCCATACAGCCAGCATTTACGAGACTTTTCATTGATGTATAAAATATAATTTGCAGTTAATTGTTAGACTAATAACATCAACTATAACGAATCGAGTAAAACACTTAGGAACTAACTACCAGTCATAACGTTAAAACTGATCATTATATAATTCAAATGCACATATACGTATTTTCCGGGCAACTTTTCCAATTTTTCTTTCTTTAAAAACCTTATTCCGACCATTACGAACATTTAAAAAAAATTAATTTGCAAACAGTTTCGTCTTATCGATGACTTTACTGTATATAAAGTTTGTAGTTGAAAAACCGATAGGTAATCCTCTCACCTGTGTCATATTTCGCCATTTCTCGATATTTCGCCTTATGGACATGCGGTGTTTAACCACTGTATGTCATATTGAGACTGAATCAAAGACGACTGTAATAAATAAAACATTTTTATTTGCAAACTAATTTTTGTTATCATATCGTAAACAGATATTTTTATAAACTGATTTTTTATAGAGTAAAACCTAGTAAGTGTGTAAAATAAATTATAAACAATATGGAAGTCCCAACGTACAATTTTTAAACGAACAATGAGCTTTCATATTAGAGTGGAGGTTTTCTCGGCGTTGTATATAGATGAAGTATTCTCGGGAAACTAGCAGAGTGAGAACGTTTGTATAACACGACCTTTGCCTCCGGAATTCGTGATTCGTCTAATGATCTTTCACATTAGGTATAACATTTTTTCCTTATGGTTTTGAGCTTCGTCGATGTCGAGGTTATCAGAGGCGGGAAAGGACGCGGAAGGGGCAAGGAATTATACCACACCTTTTGAAGGAACCATCTCGGCATTCGCTTGTAGTAATTTCAGGAGCCATAGAAAACTGAAACGTGGATGGTTCGAATCTGTGTCCTGCCCAATGCAAGGCTTACTAATGTTAGTTATCCTGTAGAACTGCGAGCACTGGAGATGTGATTTAGACCTTGGCTGGGTTAGATCGCTTGCTGACGAGATGAGCCAGAGAGTTGTATTTGTCATCTGAAATTATTCGGTTCTGAAAGTGAAAATTAAACTGAACCTAACAATGCTTTTTACATCGTTTTAAGAAACAATAATTGGCTTAAACGTTCAGTAAAACTATTATCAGTCACGAATATTCCAAGAACGGAATTAGCAGTCAGTGAAAGGGCATCGTGCAATGTCTGTGATTCGGTGGTAACGATGTAAGGTTGCACCTAAAGGTTGATGTTACTTCTTGTCTTCCCCACTGCAATTAGTGTTCGGAAGTGTTTTGTAAACAGTTTAGCCAAACTGTTTTTGATAGGAAGAACAAGTTTAAGAGTGACGAATATATACATAAATTATTGGAGGGGCAATATTGTTAATTCAAGGAGATATGTGAATTTCTAAGGTTATTTTTTTTTACGCGGCTTTTTTCGCGCGCTCTTATTTTCTTGCAAAGATTATTCCCAGCGTGTCATTGAGGAGAGATGAAGAAAGTGAGAATCTGGAATTCAGGCCTGCGTCACCAAGGCACCAACGCGCCGCAAATTTTGACCTCCGTTCTCTAAGGACGAATCACCATCTTACAGCGTTGTAAGGTACACACATAGGAGGGTTATTAAGTATTGTGCATTACCCCATCTCATTACCTCCTTGCCAAGACCCAAATGATGAAAATTTATTCCACACCGGGGCTCAAACACAAGACACCGTCACCATATTTAAGGGCCTCTGCTCCCAAGTGGGCCTAGTAATTAGTGTTGTAATAATAATAACTGGCAGTGCAATTGTTAAGAGGATACATGTATAGTTACATTAATGTTCGCTTTCAGTCACAGCGCAGGATAGCATGCTGAAATTAGTGCCGAAATTACTGGCTTTATACCTGTTTTTATTAAATATGTTGGCTTATCCATTGTAGCATTACGTTAAAATGAGTATATCTAGCTATTGTCTAGCAATTTTCACACCAGCAGCATTATTTTAGAGATGGAGAGAGATGCGTTATCTAAGTTAAGACAGAGTTGTTCAAATCACCGGCACAGAACATTATCTGTCACTATCGTGTTACCCAAGTTGAACAGAAGTTTTCGTGTGGATTGTCAGAACAGGATATTCTGTTATGCGATCAAAACCAGCAGAATTTATACAATTTCGTTAGTGTAATATTATACTTCACGAATAAACTTTCCGAATTAATCCTAACAGAAAGTGTCATAAAACAAAATAAATAGGCGCTGCTATTCCCGGTGGTTTAGGCGAGATATGTCATTAAGTCTTCTTTCAAGGGTTAAATTCTGTTCCTTCAACTAGAATTACACACAGCTTTGCATCTTTTGCAAGTGTTAAAAGCTCATGGTACTCTCATAGAGCTGCAAACATTACGTCGCATTCTTGAGAATTCGAAATGTAATGAGTTAAAGAATTGAATCTTAGGTCACTTTGCTGCTCACTCATGTCGAAGAAGAAATCTTCTACGTCAGAGGTAAGTGACAGAAGAAATCTCTTCGTAAAGGATTTTCTCGCCCATCGGTTCTGATTATTTAAAAAAAATAAATATCTCCTCAGAGTCACGGTATTTTGTTTATGGGTGCAGAAAACCAAAGAAAGAAAGTTTTTTCCCCATCGCACGCCCTTTTTGATGGCGTGTTAAGCATTTGTTTGCACGCGTGCGCTGTTTGGAGTCTGCAGAATGAAGTTGTCCTAGGCTAGTCTGAATGGGGCGCGCGGATCAATGAGACGCTGCGACACCACACGTGACCCTCATTCAGGCCCCCAGCTCCACAGCTCACCTGTCCGCCATGGTATCTACATCACTCCAAGCAAAGATTACATGCTTCAACCCAACTGGACGATCTTTTTTCCACGAATTTTCTCGTAATGAAGTTGAGTTATAGAACCTTTTTTTTCTTTAAAAATTTGCTAAACAGCTCGGCTGGCCACTGTCTTAAATATTACCGGATGCCTATAAAACATCGCCCACAACAACGTAAAAAGGAGAATGAGGAAATAATTTAATTAACATAGCTACTAACAACAGCTTAGCATTAATATCCAGCTTTTGAATTACTAAACAGTTTGACCAAACTGTTTTTGATATGAAGAAACAGATTAAGAGTGACGAATTTAGACATAAGTTATTGGACGGGCAAGAATGTTGATTCAAGGAGATATGTTCGTTTCTAAGGTTATTTTTTCACGCCCCAATTTTCGCCTGCTCTTATTTTCTTACAGAGATTATTCCCAATTCGACCTAGCCTGGCCGACGAGTTGTTTTAGAGAGCACTCGGGTTCTTTCCCATTTCACTCGTGGCGATTTTGCATCTCGGCGTTCGCACAACCCAAATGCTAAAATTATTTCTTCACAAGGGCCATGGCTGACTCTTTCCAACTCTTTGTCAATTATGCTACCCGGACACTAGTGTACCAGTTATCGTCAAGTCGTAAAACATTTGCAAAAATAAATACACGTATAGGCTCTTAAATTAAAAAATAATTTAACTAGCTTTACTCAACTATGGTGTGAAATGAATGAGATGTGTGAGTATTGGAATTTGGTGTTACAATTTTGATAAAATCAAAGGTAGGAGACGTTGTGCTGGGTACAAGAGGGATTTATGAGATGAAGGTGACGATAATGGAGAGATATGGTGTAAAAAAAGTGATTATCCTTGAACGCAACAGGGCTAAAGTATGAAAACAGTAGATTATTTCACTACATAAAAAAATATATATATGAAGGAGCCTGATTTGTCATTACATTCTCGTAGCAAACAGATTTATCAGATTTGTAACTCTCTCATGTCTACTTTATCAACCGATGTTTGAGTGTGCTATGTTTCTTTTATTAAGTAGGACCCACATCAGTGTTCTCTTGAATGGCGCACTAGATTTTGTAACTTACGTTGAAGGTCCTTGAGGTACAACCTGATTAATTCTCCTAAAACGAAGTATTTTCCCTGTTTGATTTTATATTTTGTTGAACTTACTCGTGGTAGTTTACGCAGCTGAGATGTTAGTGCCCTTGTTCGTGGCGAAGTAAGACCTAACCAAAGATCCTATTATCAGTAGAGAAACAAAATGTTAAGAAATACTCCAGACTTTTTTGTACCTGTTTCTTGCTTTAGTGAAAAATACTATGTTATAATTAGAAATTTATAAAATCTATACATAATCGCCCTACAGCTGTAATGGTTCATGGAAGGTTAAAGTAGAAACGTCATGAGAAAAGATGAACTTACAACGAATAAACTAAAAGGCACCAGTGACGAGAAGGAATTGACTATCGGTATTACACATCGATTAATTTTCAGACCATAACTGTAACAGTTATAAACACGGCATTAATAAAATATAAGTTTCAGTATGTTCGTATCGCTAGATTGCAATAAAGAAGCACTTAAGTTTTGTTTCGTGTCTTTGTTAAAAGATCGTTCGTTAATTTCAAGCTTCAATTTAAATGATCTATTTTTCTCTTAAAGGAGAACATGTTCTCCGCGCTCTAGCCGACAGTGTGAATGCACAGCCGAGTTGCAGGAGTTTAGTCTGAAAACTTGTTTCTTTACAAGTGTAACATCAATCTTCATCTAGCAGTCAGTTTTGTAGAACATGCCATAAACTACTTGGACGGCGGGTAAGCATGTAAGAATTGTTGGATTTTCGTGTAAGGCTCAAGAATAGATGAGAGACTAAAGTTCTGATGCAGTTTGTTTACATTTTACAAATTACCGTTACGCGACCACGCCCATCTGGAGTGCCGTTACGTGATATCATATCTTGTGAGTCAACGCAAGTAGGAAGAAATCGGCTCGGGCAAGTACCGTTAGATGACGTAATAAATAATATCCGGTAGGGGAAATTATTTGCTGGACAAATAGAGCGGGAATTTCAGTTGTGGTGGCGAGGGAAATTTTAATACTACGTAATTTAGAATATCATCCCTCCTTAACCACAACCATCTATGGTCTATAAAAATTGTCCTCTGCGCTAATCAGCTTACTCCAGTCTGCTGAAATGGCTAGTGGACTGCTTCTCTTTTCGTTGTCGTTCAAGTTAAATGGCAGTGACACCAAACGGTTCACATTTGGGCTGGCATCAGAACAAGACATTGAATCGATGGTTGTATTAGAAAAAGTTGGATTCAGTAAGATCACACTTACGCATGAGAAATAAGAATTTCTGATCCATGTGATATATACAACTTCCAGATTCTTTAGTCATAGAGAACACTTGCAAACCGTAGTTTTCAATGGGTGGCCACATTGTCAGTTCTAAAATTGTATCTGGGGGAAAAAACTGCACGATTTTTCAACAATGCTGTACCTCACTGTGGCATATTCGGAACAGAATGAAACCTTGTTACTTGGCTAGAATAAGTTGTAAGAAAATGTATGTCACATCTACTCGGATGGTTCTAAGAAAGAAGCGGGTGTTGGGTGGGCAACACCTCTAAATAAGATTGTTATCCTGTCACATTCAAAAAACGCGCTAGAGACCCTCCATAATCTACATACTAGTAACGGAGAAAATATCCTAGTGACAAAATCAAGGAATTGTTCCAGCGCCTTCGTATCTCACAAACAGATGCAACTGGTCAGGATTAAATCTCACACTGCCCCAACAGGAAACAAATCAGCGGATATATTAGGCAACATGGCAGTCAAATCAGGTGTATATCATCCTTTAATCCCATCACCAGATGAAATACGTACGGTTGGGACATCAAATAGGGGAAAAATCGAAGGAAACTAAAGATCGACACTGCAGACTTCTGCATCCAGCCTACCAATTAAACAGTGGCCTCAAAGATTTTTCCAAGAAAAACAATGAATATTCTAGCGCGACAAAATTCAATCATGGTATCTTTCCTAAACATCTTTATAGATTGCATTTAGTAGTCTACCATCCCTCTCGTATGGATGCGATGAGATTAGCGAGGGGATGTAAACAACATACTATTCTCTTATAAAAGGCAATGGCAAAAGTCTTCCAGACTGTTGGAAGATCTACAGCAACAAGGCAAAAAATTACCAGTAAATATTGCGAACTAATTAGTTTCTATTACTCAATCAAATAAGTATCTAAACCAGCCTTAAATGTCAAAGATAACAGTTTTAACTTATTTCCATTTTTAAAAATATAATAATTAACACTGAATCAGTGTTAAAATTTTTGTGTATTCACTGATAATTTTCCTAAACGAAACCTTTGAAAGAATTTGGTTAACATTCTTCTATCTCGGGGTCTCGGTACCGAATGGCAATCATATTTAAAAAAAAAAAAAATGCCTTGTTCTCCCTCCCGCTTCGCTTGCCTGCAAAGAAGTTTGAATACTTATTAGTTACCTCTATATAATCTGATTTAGCGCTCTACACGCCGCATATAAACTGCATTCGACATTTGTTTCACAGCGCCTTGCCTGCTATTCTGTATCTGTGTGTGGGGCACATGAAGCTGTGAATTTCAATTTACCAACAGATATAGGAAATCTAGTCTTCTTTCATAAGATGAGTGACAACGATATTTTAGAGTTTCATATTCGCACAATATCAGTTCAAGCAAATATATAATTTATTTGTGGACGATTTCCTTAAAACCTAGTGAAATGAGGAAATTATCCGCAAAGTTTTTTTTTTTTTTTTTTTTTTTTTTTTTTAATGGCATTCGGCTACTGGGTCATACAGCCAGCTCAATGTGATTTGTTGCTATCAAGTATTGACACAAGGACACTACAACACGGACAAGACATTCACAGACAGAACACTAAACGCCCATGCCCTCGGCCAGGGCCGGCGTTAGGGGAAGGGGGGGGGGGGGTAAGCGGATCAAAAGTACCCGGGCCCGCGGGCTGATGGGGGGCCCCGATCACCGACTATAGGGGCCCTCAGGCCATGAAGCCAATATTACGCCTATTGGCACCTGGCCATTTTGTAGAGCTAAAAAAAAGGTCGCCCATTTTACCCCGAGCCCGAAATTCCTAGCGGCGGCCCTGCCCTGGGCCGGACTCGAACCGGCGACCTTCGGTACGCGGAGCTAGCACTCTAGCCCCTACGCTACCGATGCCGGCATCCGCGAAGTTCAAGAAGTATTACACAACGTAACGGAAGAAACAAAGAATCACATTTAAAACAAAACTAACTTGGGACTCTATATGGGTTGCCGTCGTGAAGGACCTGCCTGCGGCCAGCGCGGACGTGGTTCGGTCCCCGAAGAAACCAAGGATATTGTTCGAAGCTGAATGTCCGTCGGGAGGACGGCGGTTCGAATCCCCGTCCGGGCATCCAGATTTGGGTTTTCCATGGTTTCCCAAATCACTCCAAGCAAATACCGGGATGCTTCCTTCAAAAGGCCATGGTCGAATTCCTTCCCATTCCTTGCCCCCCCCCCCCAATCCTTTCCCGTCTCTAATGACATCGCTGTTAAGAGACTTTAAGCAGTTAAAAAAAAAACTGAATGTCCGGAACAGTTCTCGAGACTCACTCACTCCTCGGGAAGATAGAGGCGCCCGGTCTAGTCCTTACTAGCATCGCAGGTCGAGAACTAGATACAGGATACTGAGATACCCCCGGGTACCCTAAGCAGGGTGCAACAGGTGCTTAATCACGACCCTTACCTTTTTGCCTGGTACACTGCACAAAGCAACTTTGATTGTCACATACTCACGGAACACATTTGAAAACCAATGATTGATAAATCAGAGAATGTTTTAAACATAGAAATTAAAAGCTCGGCGTCCTTTTGTAGATTATCTATTGGTTGTGTCATTGGGGCATCATGAAGATGTTATCAGTGGATAATCTGTCATATACTGTTATATACTGTTTTTCTTAAAAATTAAAAACATCTACATACATTTCTTCAAAACTTTGTGTAAATTCTGTAAGATTATAAAACTGAAACGGTGCTGTGTCAGTACGTTGAAGATTTATGAAAAAATGCTTTGGTTCGACTTTTTGGAGGTTTATGAAAAACTTTGTTAATTTTTGTCTTTCCATATGTTTGTTTGTACCGGAAACAAATAAACAAGAGGTTTCCACAGCTTAGAGTTTGACTTACATTATGCTCACCGGAGCACGAAACAGAAAATTTGATAAAACATTTAAGAAAGAAATACTCGTTTAATTTTCATAAAAAACTGATTTTTTTTAAAAAATAAGATATTAAGTCTTTTGATGGCTTCCCTTCTCCAGCTTACTTTCCCTTCCATTCAATCTCTCACTAACAAAAATAGCCACTTTCCTGTCGTTCATTACCACTCCATCTCTTGTCCGGTTCCCCCCCCCCTCCCCTTCTTTTGTCTATTAAGTCACTCACTAACACAAAATGACATCTTGTTCCTCATCCCACGCATCCTCTTATTCAACTTTATTCAGTCACTCATTCGCTGTCGCATACTGGCACACCCCTTACTTTTCATTCCACGCAGGCCCTCAAAGGGCTTTCTTTCTCGATTTTTTTTTTTCGCCAACTCCAAAATATACACTCTGTCTTAATCTGCATGTGCTACTTCAGCCATCTTTATCTGATTTCCATCTCTTATTGAACTTCTGACACAGCGAAACACACTCTGCTTCTCATCCCACATCCTTCCTCATTAAAGTTTCTTTCTCGTTGTTTCATTAGCAGTTTCCTTTATAAGTACCTCAACATCACCTGTTTATTTCATTCTACACACTGACACAGGCAGACGCTCTTCTTGTCTCTCTTATACGTCTTAAATCACCCAACATTCTTTTTTTCGTTCGTCCACTTGTCAACAGAGAGTGATCCGAGCTTGTATTTAATCATCCGGCAGCATAATCACACATACGCCTTTGGAATTCTAGCATTTTTTAAAATTATTGTTATTCATTCGTTTGCTATTTTCTCATCCTTTTTTTCACTCTTTGGCTGATACAAATATGTACACCCTTAAGCAAACATACAGAAACACACTTTTCTTTACACATTACTTGGTACCTTTTTTTTCTTACAGTCCTAAACACACATATACAGTAACTGATACTTCTGTCTCCTTTCGTCTCCTATCTCCTCCAGGTTTCATCGTATATAACCTGTGAAGTAAAGATCCAATAACTCGTTTTTTTTTTGTTTTTTTTTTTTTAATATTTCTTCACTTACTTTTCAGTCTTTCTGCAAATTTAGACAGATATTTGTTTCCTTGGGCTGCTATTATTTGAAAATAAATAGGAAACCATATTTCCCCAAAGCACTCTTACATCAACCAAAATTTAGAATTATTTAGACACTTATCTTTGAAGAACTCCTTAAATTACCAGCATCAAAATCTAATATTTGCTGCAAAGGTTATTGGAAGCATAAAAAAGAGGCAAATTTAAACATCAACAAGAAGTAATACAAACATAAGGATTGTCTATAACCTCTAAATTTTTTCTATTTTCCATAGGACTGAAATTAATATCTCTCCTCATTCCGTAAAAATCTCACAAAAGATATTTGTGCAGTACCTCCAAAAATAAATTTAATTTTCCTAGGTTTCTTCTTTTATTGTAAATATATTAATTTTACTGAAATAGCTTTCAACAGTCCATGGAATCAAGAAACCAAATTTCTGTTAGATAAAAGTCTTGCCACTCTAGTAATTACTTTAATTTACTAATGCTGATATACAACAATAAGTCACGCTCTGTCGAAAATACAGTAATACCTGTATCTTGACGTTAACATCAAGCGAACTATCCTGGCTATTAAATGGAATTCTAGATTGGTGATCAAAATACTTGTAAAGTAGAATTTAAAACTTGGTAAAAAAAAATAGTATTAATCTGGAAGCTTTTAACGCTGCGTGATCAAACTAAATTTAATGGCGCTCCTTCTTTTGAGAATCGATTTCTGCTCACAGCATAGTCTGTAGAACTAAATCGTAACCCTGTTTTCTAAGCATTTCCTCTGACAATGAGATCTGCTTCACGCAAACTTTCCATAGTTTCAAGAACAAAGATTAGCGTTTTGTCACTTTATACTGCTTTATATTTCTTAAAGTAGTAGGCAGTTTTTATCAAAAGCCAGATTATGATTGAACTAGACTTTAATTTTGGATTTTAAACAGCCTTTTCCCTATATAATAGTATCACGTAGCTATTTCATAAATTTGGCATGACTCAGTATATAATGAAACCGGCAATCACGTCCTAAGAATAAGAGCCGCCAGAGTCGTTTTTTTTTTTTTTGTGTTTCCTGTCAAGGGTACAAGCTTCCGATCTAACGATGGGCAGTTGCCTGGAGGCGTGGTGCGCTGTCTAAGATATTCCGAGGGGCAGTCTTCCGGTGGCATGACGTCACGTCCTGCCCGCCGCTATCACACAATTGAATCTCCCAGCCAGGGGGTTCGTCCTTCCTCTGCACAAGGACGTACTGAGGCGCAGGAACAGGGTGAGGCAAAAGTCGTGCGCTCCACAACACACACACATCAGATAATTTTGTATCTGGATTCTGGAGCAATGTGATCCTCAGCAATCTGTCAAGTCAAAACTGTGACGGACCTGCTTGTTAGCATCTAACAAATTATGTTTTAAACACAGTGAATGATTTTTCTTATTCCATTATTTTTCGTCCTTTGGACTGTATCTGAAATCTTTCTATGATAGAGATTAAAAGTTAAAGTAGGTTAAGTCATCATCTCAGCAAGCACTGGATACGTTGTATCATTTATGAAAAGTACTTCTCAGCAATCAAGCAAACTAACATCCTAACAATTACTACTTTAGTTTCTCATAAGTTATTCTGTTAGTAATTATGATAAATACATAATTCACAGTAAAGTTCAGGGCAAATTGTAACCTACGTCATTATTTGAATTTATACATTTCTTTTAAGTTAGAAAAATTATTGAAATTAATTTATAAAGATAACTGCGAAAAGTGAGCGAAAAGTTAAAAACAAGCTCTTCAACATTAATGATTTTAATTGCTAAAAGTTGTTTAAATAAATAAATATCGCAACCCTCACTTTATGAAAAGAGTGCTTAGGCCTACAGCTGTTAAGATTGTTTGGTCATTATTTTAATTGCTTAAGATACGTTGCGGGTCGGATCTCACTTGATATGTTTTATTTCACATAAATTAATTTGAAATTATTCTTTATATTTAAGAAACAGAGAATATAAATAGTAATAAATAAATCAATCATATGGATATTAAAGTCATAGTTGCCATATAACGAGTGCCTGCCTACAATATTTCTAAAGCATTGTAAATAATGACCACACAATCAAACAACTGTCGGTATTTCTGTTGTTACATAACTGAGGGAATATTTATTTACCAAAACAAAATTTTAGCAGTTAAAATCATTAATATTGAAGAAATAGTTTTTAATTTCTAGACACTTTTTGGGAGTCGACTTTTTTATTTTATAATTTTTGGTTGATTGCAGGGCCCAGATTCATATCTCCGGCCCCCTTGAGCCGGCCATCCTGATTATGGTTGTAGGCGGTTATCTAAGCGAATGCCAGGACAGTTCCCAACTTTCGCCTCATAAACTACACGCTTCACAGCCAAAAAGAAACATTTATCGTACAGAACACACAAAGCTACACGTTTCACAGACAAAGGTCAATACTTAGGGAGGGTGCATAAACCACGTAGCTCCATTTTGGCCTCCTTTGAACCCTCCCTCCCCCCACGTAGCCCAACGTAGCTTTTGTCTCTACCCTCCTCCCCCTCCTCCCCAAGTATCACGTAGCTTTTCTCCATATTGTTTCCAGAAGACATTTTGTACTGTTTTCTCTTGTCAGACTATCGTAAATTACATACGGTGATAATTAAATGACGGAAATAAATATTTACGTGCTTCTGTGTGTTCTATATCTCATTTTAACTGTGAAAAATGATATGAATGGAAAGCTACGTGGCCTGACTCGGAACCCCCCCCCTCCCCCCACGTAGCCCAGCGTAGCTTTCCAGCCAATCTCTCCCTCCATTGGACCGAGCCTCGTAGTTTATGCAAAATCCCATAGATCCTACCATTATACTTGAATGACCGATCCGTTAGCCGTTACTAAAGCAGGCGTGGTGATTAAAAAGCTTCATATCCTCAGTAGTTCATGAGACTTCCATGTACTCTAAACAGGACGCACATTTAAGATTGAACTTGTCTGACAAAAAGAAACAAAGAAAATCGAACAGATATTGCTTATAGAACATGTATTTAAAATAATAGTATACTTATTTTGGGGATTCTATCATTACCGTGGCGCCACAAAACGATCATTAATTCTTATAGAACTCGACAAAACAAATCGAAAATAAAGAATAAATTTTTTTGATATCTTGCTTGGTTCTCGAGATATCGTATCGTAAAATTGACGTAGTTAGGTTGAAATACGGCCTGGACCAGAAGAAAAATTTCGCTATAGCCAAATTCGATGATGAATTCTTACGTAACTCGATGAGAAAAATGTAAAATAAAGAATAAAGTTTTTTGATATCTCGCTTAGTTCTCGAGATATTGTATCTCAAAAATGATGAGGGTAGGGTGAGATTCGGCCTGGACCAAAAAAAATTTTTCACCATATCTACATGGTGGAAATGCATTATAGGTGTTTTATTTTCTTCCTAGTGATTGTTGTTAGGTTGAAATACGGCCTGGACCAGAAGAAAAAACATCAAAAGCAGACGGAACTATACCTATGGCTGATTTTTAACATGCTATATCTCGAAAACCAAGCGAGATATCAAAAAAATTTATTCTTTATTTTCGATTTATTTCGTCAAGTTCTGCAAGAATTCATCATCAGATTTTGGCGCCACGGTAATGATAGAGCTGCCCTTATTTTTGTTAATGTACAGATTTCTCAAACTAATTAATTCATCTAAAAAAATTTTGGCAACATGGCACATCTATTAGTTTCCTAGATTCAGTACAGGTATTTCTCTAATAACTAAGGCGTTGAGGGATCTAAATCTGTTTAAAGCTTTATAAGCTTGTCCTTTTGCACATATACGGTATTGTTACATTAGGTCAATAATTATCCGATTCAAAGTTGTACCGTCTAATTTAGAATACTGACTGTCCAACTGAAGATTATGGATAACACTCCGAGCTCGACTTTATTTTGACCGCGCAGAACACAAAACTACACAGTGGAGGAATCTATGTAACGAATGCGAACATCTGGTAGCCTCTGAGAGCTCTACAGGTTCCAGCTGATGGTTAAGTAGAGGTCGTATAACACACATGGCCCCTTTGCTAACCCGTGAGTTACGTTTATATTTCGCCTTAGTACAGCTCGATTGTTTATTTAATCTATACTATTATAAATCTGTAAGCGAGCTGCGTCCGTCTGAATCGGTATCAGAAAAAAACTTCCACAGCAATTTGGACAAACTTTTAGAGCTTATGGTACAGATAAAAATATGCGAAAATAAATACGTACCGAGGTACGGAGCAAGAAATTAAAATAATTTCAAGATAAAACAAATATGGACCACAGATTACTCTGTATTTGAGATGTGCACTCCTTTCAAGACTGAGAAAAGATTACACTTTTTTTTTTTTACTTTAGTTAGTAAATTCTTTATTTTTCTGGAATGCAGTACTGTGTTTATATTTGTTTGCATTTGGTTTTCAGAAATATGGTAAATTAAATGGAAGGCGTTAGTCACGTTACTGCATAATATAACGAAATTGTAATATTTAATTTAAAGTAAGTAACTTTGTGTTTAATATCGATATTAATTTTTTTTAAATTCTGTATCAGGACAGCTCTACGATAACCGTAGCGCAGCAATTTGATGATAGAATTTTATCTAACTCGACGAGACAAATAGAATTTATTTTTTTATATATATATTTGCTTAGATCTCGATATATCGGAAACCAAAAATTAGTTTAGGTATAGGTCCTTGTTTAGAATATTATACAGTTGCACTATATTGCTTCCGTAATTGTACATTTACAAATATGTAAGGTATATAATTATATCAATTTGTTATTACAACTCCAAATGTAATTTCTTTTACAGAATAGTAAACATTTTCTGTTAGATACGGCTTAAGCATTTTCGTAAACTTTTTTTTCCCCCTCCTCCGATTCAGGAGAGAGAGTTTGCTGTATAAATTCACTGCTCGATGGAAGAAACTATTCAAATTCTTAATTTTTAATTTCCTTTCTGTGTAGAAATCATTTTTTGATCTTGGGGAATGTGCACGGTAGGAAACTGTTTGTGGGAAATTCTTGTAAGTTTTTTTTTTTTTTTTTGCTGTCGTCAGTCTTTAGACTGGTTTGATGCAATCCTCCATCCCTTCCTATCCTGTGCTAACCTTTTCGTTTCTACATACCCCTTACAACCCACGTCCTCAATTATCTGCTTCATATATTCTAATCTCTGTCTACCTCTACAGTTCTCACCTTCGACTGTTCCCTCCACTAACAAATTAACCAATCCAGCATGTCTCAAAATATGACCTAAAAGCCTGTCTCTTCTTCCTGTAAGCTTCTTCCATAAACTTCTTTTCTCACCCATCATTTCCAAAACTCGTTCATTTCTTACTTTGTCTGTCCACCTAATTTTCAGAATTCTTCTGTAGCACCACATTTCAAATGCTTCAAGTTTCTTTCTTTCCTGTATTCCTAAAGTCCATGTTTCGCTACCGTAAAGTGCTGTGCTCCACACATAGAATTTTAAAAAGTTCTTTCTAATTCCTAGATCAATATTTCAAACTAAAAGGTTTCTCTTTTTCATGAAGGCTCTTTTTGCTAGTGCTATTCTGCTTTTAACATCATTCCTGCTTCGGCCATCGGTTGTAATTTTGCTTCCCAAGTAACAGAACTCACTCACTTCTCCTATTGCATCCGATCCTATTTTAATATTTAATCTGCTACTGTTGGTATCATTTCTGCTACATTTCATCACTTTTGTCTTACTTTGATTTATATTCAGTCCAAAATCTTCCTTCAGTATTTTGTTCATGCCATTCAATAACTTCTGAATATCCTCAGCCCTCTCTGCTAATAAGACAATATCATCAGCAAATCGTAGCATACTGATTTTTTCTCCCTGAAAACTTATGCCACATGGAAATTTTTCTTTGACTTTCTTCATTGCTTCTTCTACATACAAGTTGAATATTAACGGGGATAGACTACAACCTTGTCTCACACCCTTTTTAACCGATGCATGCCTCTCGTGATTCTCTACTTTTATTACAGCCAATAGTTTATAGAGTATTCTTCTATCTCGATACTTTAGACCTGACTTCTTTAAAATTTTGAACATCTTGTCAGACCTAACATTATCAAAAGCTTTTTCTAAATCAACAAATGCCATAAAAGTATCTTTGTTTTTCTTGATCCGCCCTTCAAGTATTAATCTTAGAGACAGAATTGCTTCCCTTGTACCACGATTTTTCCTAACCCAAACTGATCTTCACCTACTATCTCTTCTACTACCCTTTCCATCCTTCTGGTCAGTAATTTTGAAGCATGTGATGTTAGACTAATGGTGCGATAATTCTCACATTTGTCGGCTTGTGCTTTCTTTGGAAGTGTGCAGATGATATTTTTATTAAAATCAGTTGGAATTTCTCCTGTTTCATAACTTTTTGATATCACCTTGAATAATCTTTCGATTCCTTCCTCTCCTAGAGATTTAAGAAATTCTGCAGGGATCGCATCAATTCCAACTGCCTTATTTGGTTTCAGGTCATTCAGAGCTTTATTAAATTCTGCTCTCAAAACATGATCTCCTAAATCATCAATGTCGACATCGCCTTCCTTTTCCAATACACTATTGTTCAAGTTGTCCCTATCATACAGTTTCTCAATGTATTCCTTCCATCGGTTAGCTCTATCTTCTGAGCTTAAAAGAGGTTTCCCATCGGCAGCTTTAATGTTC